>MQTX01000321.1:0-65244 GCA_009735665.1 Angiostrongylus cantonensis
TCGCTCTCTGGGAACTTCATCGATGCCGCCTCAAGACTGGGGTTCCTCACCGAGGACCGTGATTCTCGGCACAGATTCATTCTCAAACAGGCTTATGTCGGAGATGTCGAACTATTTCCTCTCGATGGCTGTCCTGATGATTACATGCGCCGTTCAGAGCACTCCTTTTATCGCCGTTAAAAGTCATTCATTGGGCGAAGGTAGTTTTCTTTCAAAAAAAAAAAGTAAATACAAGTCAGTAGGCAAGCCAGTTAATCATCAACTGTCTTATACGGCTTGCAATTAAATAAAACTGCTTGATATGCGTGGAATTGTAGGAGAGTCGAACTGCCTTTTCACACTTTTTCTTTAATCCTGCCTCCCCTTCCTCTGCCATAAAGGGAGGGATCGTTTGTAAACGAAATTATAGCCTAATCCGACTTAGGACGCTGAGATAATCGCTTCCGAATAATTTCGCTTAGTAAAACATTGGTATTCTCCACTGATTGACTTTCACATTCATCGGTGAGAACAGCTCTCGCAATTGTGGCGTACTATGATAGGTCCTGGCCACTGAAAAAACTAATTTGGACATCGAACCAGATTTAGTGAGAAACAACAGAGCGCCAACTAGTTAATATATTTGATATATTCATCCTGGCCCATTGAGAAAACGCTTACCGTGAAAGTTGACGGAGACGGGTGGTACAACTCGGCATAAAGATAAGTCCTCCAATCAATTATGTTAGCGTAGGAGTTCATGAAGTGCTATTTATTTCATACGTAGTCGGTTTGCAGCAGGTTGACTGTATAAAAGCAAGGGTCGTCTCATATTTTACGACAACCACTCTCAGCCGTAGCCGTTAAGAAACTTCCTGTGAGTTATCTTGCTTTCATATGATACAAATACTCTCATCCATCTATTGTTGTATGAAATCTATTTTTGCTGTACGAACGATGAAAGACCATTTGTGAAGTGGTGGCTCTGCAAAACTGTTCCTAGTCTAGCTTTTCTCCTTTTTTTTTCGATCTGGCCTGGAGTCTAAACATTGCAAATATCTCAGCATGGTTGCGATTTTATGTCATATCATATCCTACCGTGAAAAATTATAACAGGCAGCAAATAGAAGGTTAACATTCTAACTTTTTTCCAGGAAAATAGCTGGTATCATCTTAATCTACAAATAAAATCCATTCGAAATGAGCATAAGCATTAGTGAGCGTTAAATATTTTTGTTGTTTTTTTATCTAAAGAGAAAATCACGCTATTGCAGAGGAAAGCACCACTACTGAGCCAAAGACCGACGTGGACTCTATTCTGCTCAGGCTGATGAACGTCGGCAAACCAGGTACAGGTTGCACGACAACAATTCCTGAGACGGTGCGTCGCAGTCGGCATGGACTCATTTCGAAGAGAAAATGATAAACCCAGTGGTGGTTTAAATTAGGGAAAGTGCACGCGATAACACAGATATGGGTTGCATTAGAGAACATGGGTTGCATTAGAAAACATCAGAATTGTTTTCCAGTACTGAATAAAAGAGTTACGACAGCGAAAGCCTAGTGAGTAACCGCCGAAAGCAGTGCCAACACCCTGGTAACCACCTGCTCATTATCGTTTGGCCGTCACATTGGCTGTTTTTTATCTAACTCTAATAAATTTGACAAAGTTAGGTCGCGATAAACAAGGTTTTTAAAAATTGTGGAAGAACGGAGGTATCGAAATATTTCCTAGGCGGTCTGATGAAAAAGGTGTCTTTCTGTTAATAAAAACAAGGCCAGATTTAGGAAAGAACGATCTAATTCCATGATTTTCTGATAAGGAATGTCTTCCTACTTCGATTTCATCGGCAATAAGACATATAGTAATAATAATCTTCGTTTCAGGAAATGACGTGTTTAATTATGATGGCGAAGGAAGTATTCGCTGCACAACCGATGATGCTTGAGTGCACAGCACCGATAAATCTTTGCGGGGATATTCACGGACAATTAAGCGATCTTTTTAGGATATTTAACATGGTAACTACTTACCAAAATTCTTTTTCGTTTACCGAACAACTTACCTGTTTCGAAGTACAAACACGAAAATGGCAACTGATAACATAAGGAGGTGTAGGTGAGTGATCAAACAGGATCACTTGAGAGCAAACAGTGACAATAAATTGCGTGTATCTAGCAATATTATGACTTAGAATCGAGTGAAAAGTAGTCGCATGACGGATGACGCTCATACAGCTGGTAAGTAGAAACCATTCTAGATCGGATGGCCTCCAACCGCGAACTACTTATTTCTTGGTGACTACATCGACCGCGGTCGGTGGAGCCTTGAAACGATACTGCTCTTATTCGCTTTGAAGGTGAAATCATTGAAGATTAAGTTGTTATGGCTTTGATCTTCAGAACTGAATGACATAAAAAATGCTCATATGCAACTGTCGTTATAGATTCTTTCAAAATTTAGCTTGGCTGTACAAAGTTTCAGGTAAAATTTCCCGAAAACTTTCTGCTGCTTCGTGGAAATCACGAAACGACTATTGTGAACAGGATCTACGGCTTCTACGAGGACATTGTTCGCCGTTTTGGAACTCCCCGCCTCTTCAACGCTTTCCAGGTTCGTTTATTCTCTAGGTGGCGATACATCGGCGAATATATTGCTGCTATAAATTCGTAAGAAAAGTCCTTGGAAAGGAATATATCTGCACGGAAGGAAATCGAAAGTTTGAGATCCCCGATGAAATATCGATAGTTCGTCAAGAAAACGGATTAGAAGTGAAGATTCGAAGATTCGAGTGAATATTTAAGAAAGATAAGTAAAGATGGTAGAGAACGATGTACATAATTAAAAAGATCAAAACTGAATGTTATTTAAAACCTACATCAAAAATCTCTATAAATTAGACCCTTGAGAGCTTCCATCCAGAAAGCTCTATAACATTGGTATTCGAAGGTAATGATCGGGAAAATAAATGGACATTCGTTCAGTAACTCAAAAAACCCACTTTCCATACTTTCGATTAATTATGCATAATTTTAGGTGTTAAGCTCAAGTATAATTGAATAAAAGTGCCACTAAAAGGTGAACAAAACAGACCGTTTATGTTCAGGAAGTGTTCGCGATGATGCCGTTGTCGGCGGTGATATCGGACAGGATCCTGTGCATGCATGGTGGCCTCTCTCCACAGTTGCTCACTGCCGGCTCCATCAGCATTCTCAACGCCATCACACGACCGCTCGATGTACTTAATTATCCCTGATTTTTTAAGTTTTACCTTGTTGTTTCGTATTTCAAACAGTGGATGAGCACTAAGACACAGCCAGGGAGTTCCGGGCCAAGCACATTGCCTGAAACAAGTCTGTCACGTCATGATACATTAGAAGATTAGAAAGGATAAAGAGTTTGGTACTGATCCATCCTTTAGGAATTGCATATGTACCAAACTCCACTAGGCATTTTAGAGTGTATTCTTCACTTACAAAATTATATCTTGAGCACTTACACATATAGTGCTGTGATTAGTGGTTATCACCAATTCACTCATGATCTCTGGTACGATTCTGGCTCTGGCATAACTGCGCTCTTCTTCTCTTCGGAATCGTCAAATTGGCACCAGACTTCGCTAGGATAATAGCGACACTGAGCTGATACATCCGTGTGCGTCCGCAATGCATTCACTGTTCACGCCAGCCAGATTTGCGTTCAGTCACCTCTACAATGCTCAATGATGTCGAAAGCATTGTGAACCCAGCAAAGATTGATCGATATCGAATATTTTATGCCCTATATTTCCATAAAATGCTAAAAGCGGCAACAGGTAGAGATTTCGCGGCTGGTTTTCTAAGAAAAGAACTGAATACTGATGCTTGTGCTTTTTCAGAGCACATTTCAGTGCAATAAGAGGTTGATGAGATCGTCCTTATTAGTTTATAATTCTATTTTTACAACAGCTTTCTTCTATTTCTGCAACGGTTTAAAGTGCAAAGGAATGGAGCGCTCAGGGCCCAAGAATCGTAGTGATACACGAGTGCAGATCTGTACTATACAGTAGCGTGCAGTGGCCAACCGACCTAACAAATCTGTGTTGTTGTTAAATACAACAAATCTGGCACTGATTAGCAGACCGCAGGTAGACGGAATGACTGATTAGACCATGGTCCAAGATCGAGCATGCGACCGACTCACTGTGCAGCGATCGGCACTCCAGCATGGCGTGAGATCTACCTATATCACCTGTATCACCTGTAGTCCCGTTGATCGTCGAGTGACTCGAGCGGGCGCCAGGAAATCCTCCATTTTTCCCTATCGCGTGCAAGAGTAGCTCAGTGGGTTCTCCTTGCCTCAGAGACTCGTCGAGCATCATATCTTTCTTCTAGGCTTTTCGTGAAGAACTCTGACCATCGGGTCGGTGGGCTTCCTGCAGTACGTTTGACATCCCGAGGAATCCAGTCACTAACAGCCCTTGTCCATCGGTTATCATTCATACCCATTACGTGTCCGGCCAACCTTGTCTTCGACTGTTTGGCGTATAGAACGGCATCATTAATTTTCGATCGTTGACGTAGGTCGTAGCTTCGGATCCCATCCCTTACTTGTGTGAAACGGGGTACTCCTCGCATCGTCCTTTCGACTGCGCGTTCGATAACGCTGAGTGATCTTTCATCCTTCTTACGTAGCGACCAGGTTTCTGACGCATATGTTAGGGCAGGAAGAACCGTTGAGTCGAAAAGGTGAGCACGGAGTCGGGTGTTCTTTGTTCTCTTCACTACATCCTCGATGCTCTTGAAAGCTCAATAAGCCGCTCGTTTCCTTCTGCTCAGCTCTGGAGCTAAGTCGTTCATCACATTGATTTACCGACCTAGATAGACATAACTGGAGCATTCGAAGATATTCGTTCCGTTGAGCGTGGATGGGGCAAACGAAACCCATCCGTTCTTCATGGAAATCGTTTTCTTGAGATTTAATCGAAGACCAAACTTTCCACACGCTTTATCCAAGTCCGCAAGCATACGTTCCGCTTGGCTAATGTCTGGTGTTATAAGAACGATATCATCAGCAAAGCGAAGGTGATGTATCTGCCGACCGTCAATTTTCACTCTCATATTATCCCATTCCAATGTTCGTATGACGTTCTGGAGGGCGGCTGTAAATAATATTAGCGAGATTGTATCGCCCTGCCTAACTCCTCTTTTGACGTCAACGTTAATATCGTTGTAGAATGGTGAAATCTTGGTTGTGAAATTTTTGTACAGCTCACGAAGAATCATTATGTACTGAGTAGGGACTCTTTGACTACCAAGGGCTTCCATGACCGTTTCTATCTTAATTGAATCAAAGGCATTCTGTAAGTCGATGGAAGTGAGACAGAGCGCTCTTTTGTACTGTCTCTTCGTGACCTTCGAATTCTCAGCTTTCATGGTGCTAACGTGAAGATGTTCAATGCGCCGATCATATTCCTCGTCGATGTTGTCGACAACGGCATCTTTCCAACAGCCGACTAATGAGTTGAATAAGTCGCAGTTTGTGGTGGTTTTTGAACATCGGTTTTTGAACTTAGCGGCTTTTTCTCCTTTTCGGAAGAAATGAAATCTTTCACGAAGGAGACGGTGGTCTGATCCCGAGTAAAATTTTGAGACAACAGCGACATCGGTTGGGCAATACTTCCTATTTACTATGATGTAGTCTATTTCGTTATGGTACTCTCCATTGGGAGATTCCCACGTCCATCGTTGATGGTGAGGCTTCTGGAATTGCTAGTTACCATAGATGGCCTTCATCGCCATGATAAACTCAGAGAGCCGCTCACCCTGTTCGTTTCATTCTAATCTGAGGGTCACAATGTCCCAATGTGACGTTCCTCAGACGATCTTCGTGGTCCGATCTTGGCATTGAAATCTCCAATGATGACCTTGAAGAATGTATGGTCTTCTCTGTAGAACCTCTCCAAGTCCATGTAGAACGCTTCGACTTCTCCTTCGTCGTAGTTTGATGTCGGCGCGTAAGCAACGAAGATTATCGAAGCCGGTATTGATCCACATCTTTTTAATCGTAAACGTCCGATTCGGGTTGTAAGCTGTTCGTATGAATCGATGTTCATGGACAGACTCGTGTTGACGAGAACGCAGACACCGCCTACGCCTCTACTGTCGCATGTTCCGAGGAACAGTTCTTCTCCAATGTCATAGACAGCGCTGAATGGGTGGCGTCGTCTCGTCTCGGCCAGGCCGATGACGTCGTACCTTATCATTCTTGCTTGCATGAGCAAGTCCTCTATCGAGGACTCGGATGGAAGTGTACGTGCGTTGTACGTACAGATCGTCACCATAGTTCATGATCCAGGCAGCTTCCATTGGCCCTGAGATTTTAGGAGCGTCTCCGTACTCGTCCTACCCAACGCTGCGAAATTGGGGTCTCTTTTGGGGTCAAGGGAATGAGGCCCATTTTTTTAACTGTGTTTAGCATATTTGATGCCCACGTATAGCGTATTGCTGGGCTCTGAACGTGGGGGCTGGTTATACTCACGAGTAGCTTTAAGGACTCGTCGAGCATCATATCTTTTTTCTAGGCTTTTCGTTAAGAATTCTGACCATCGGATCGGTGGTCTTCTTGCAGAACGTTTGACATTCCAAGGAATCCAGTCACTAACAGCTCTTGTCCATCGGTCATCATCCATACGCATTACGTGTCCGCCCCACCTTATCTTCGACTGTTTGACTCACAGAACGGCATCTTTGATTTTTGATCAATGACGTAGGTCGGAGCTTCAGATTCCATCCCTTACTTGTGTGAAACGGGATACTCCTAGCATCGTCCTTTCGACTGCGCGTTCGATAACGCTGAGTGATCTTTCATCCTCCTTGCGCAGCGACAAGGTTTCTGATGCATACGTTAGGGCAGGAAGAACCGTTGAATCGAAAAGGTGAGCACGGATTTGGGTGTTCTTTGTTCTCTTCACTACATCCTCGATGCTCTTGAAAGCTCCCCAAGCCGCTCGTTTCCTTCTGCTCAGCTCTGGAGCTAAGCCGTTCATCATATTGATTTCCCGACCTCGATAAACATAATTAGAGCATTCCGAGATATTCGTTTCGCTGAGCGTGAATGGGGCAAACGAAACCAATCCGTTCTTCATGAAAATCGTTTTCTTGAGATTTAGTCGAAGACCAATCCTTCCACACGCTTTATCAAAGTCCGCAAGCATACGTTCCGCTTGGCTAATGTCTGGTGTTATAAGAACGATATCATCAGCAAATCGAGGATGATGTATCTGCCGACCGTCGATTTTCACTCCGAGATATTCGTTCCGTTGAGCGTGAATGGGGTAAACGAAACCAATCCGTTCTTCATGAACATCGTTTTCTTCAGATTTAGTCGAAGACCAATCTTTCCACACGCTTTATCCAAGTCCGCAAGCATACGTTCCGCTTGGCTAATGTCTGGTGTTATAAGAACGATATCATAAGCAAAGCGAAGGTGATGTATCTGCCGGCCATCGACTTTCACTCCCATATTATCCCATTCCAATGTTCGCATGACGCTCTGGAGGGTGGCTGTAAATAATTTTGGCAAGATTGTATCGCTTTGCCTAACTCCTCTTTTGACGTCAACGTTAATATCGTTGAGAATGGTGGAATTTTGGTTGTGAAATTTTTGTACAGCTCACGAAGAATCTTTATGTACTGAGTAGAGACTCCTTGACTACCAAGGGCTTCCATGAATGCTTCTATCTCACTTGAATCAATCAAAGGCCTTCTGTAAGTCGATGGAAGTGAGACAGAGCGCTCTTTTGTACTCTCGCGATACTTCAATGAGCCTTGTTAACGTGTGAATGTGGTCCATCGTAGTAAATCCTTTTCGAAACCCTGCTTGCTCACATGGCTGGCCTTCATACAGTGTTCTGTCAATCCTGTTTAGGATGACTCGAGTGAAAAGTTTGTAGACGACAAGTAGCAAGCAGATTGGGCGATAGTTGTCTATATCGTGCCCCTTTTTGAACAACAATACGGTCTTGCTGGTCTTCCACTGGGTAGGGATCTTGCATTCAGGCTGGTAACGTGTGAAGAGCCGAGCCAGTGTGCTTAGAGGAGTGGCGGAAGGTTCTTCAGATGCTCTGATGTTATCCTGTCCAGACCTTGTGCTGTTCGATTTTTCACCGACGAAATGGCATGTCGGATTTCGGAAGAAAGAACCGGTGGAACAACATATACATTCTCTTTTATTTCATATGACGGGAGGTGCACGTGGCTATCGAAGAGATCTGAGTAGTATTCGTGGATGATTTTCTCCATTGCCTTTCTGAACGCTGTTATTGTTCCGTCTGGGCGTCGGAGTGCAATCATCTTGGCCTTGTAATTGGCGAAGCTTCGGCGGGCTTTGCGAATGCTTTTCCCAGCCTCTGCAGCTTCTACCATTACTGCTGCTCTTCTCTCTTTAAGATCTCCTTTTATCGCCTATCTGCACTGTTTCGCAAGCTCGGACGTTAGTTCGCGGTTGCCCGCAGCTCCTGCGATTCCAAGCTGGCGTATTAGCTCGAGAGCTTCTTGAGACAGACGTATCTTGGTGACCTTCGAGCTCTCAGCTTTCATGGTGCTAACGTGAAGATGTTCAATGCGCCGATCATATTCCTCGTCGATGTTGTCGACAACGGCATCTTTCCAACAGCCGACTAATGAGTTGAATAAGTCGCAGTTTGTGGTGGTTTTGGGACATCGGTTTTTGAATTTAGCGGCTTTCTCTCCTTTCCGGGAGAAGTGAAATCTTTCACGAAGGAGACGGTGGTCTGATCCCGTGTAAAATTTTGAGACAACAGCGAAATCGGTTGGGCAATACTTCCTATTTACTATGATGCGGTCTATTTCGTTATGGTACTCTCCATTGGGAGATTCCCACGTCCATCGTTGATGGTGAGGCTTCTGGAATTGCTAGTTACCATGGATGGTCTTCATCGCCATGATAAACTCAAAGAGCCGCTCACCCTGTTCGTTCCATTCTAATCAGCGTGTTTCAATGTGACGCTCAGACGTTCTTCTTGGTCCATTCTTGGCATTGAAATCTCCAATGATGATCTTGAAGAATGTATGGTCTTCTCTCTAGAACCTCTCCAAGTCCATGTAGAATGCTTCAACTTCTTCTTCGTCATAGTTTGGTGTTGGCTCGTAAACCTTCTTCGTCATAGTTTGATGTTCGCGCGTAAACGACGAAGATTGTCAAAGCCGGTGTTGATCCACATCTTCTTAATCGTAAACGTCCGATTCGGGTTGTAAGCTGTTCGAATGAATCGATGAATCGTAAACGTCCGATTCGGATTGTAAGCTGTTCGAATGAATTGATGTCAGTGGATAAACTCGTGCTGACGAAAACGCAGATACCGCCTACTCTTCTACTGTCGCATGTTCCGAGGAACAGTTCTTCTCCAGTGTCATAAACGGCGTTGAATGGGTGGCGTCGTCTCGTCTCGGCCAGGCCGATGACGTCGTGCCTTATCATTCTTGCTTGCATGAGCAAGTCTTCTATTGAGGACTCGGATACAAGTGTACGTGCATTGTAGGTACAGATCGTCACTATAGTTCTTTTAGCTGCCTCTCTGTTCTCGTCCTACGCAACGCTGCGAAATTGGGAGCTCTTTCGGGGTCAGGTAAATGAGGCCCGTTTTTTTTCACTGTTTAGCATTTTGATACCCACGTATAGCAACTTCCTGGACTCTGAACGTGGGGGCTAGGTATACTCACGGGTAGCCTGCCAGGCTCTCCAAGAGTGGACATGGAGCTTATTTGTTGGAGGCGACTCCTAACCGACTCCCATATACTTCCCTCTCACTTGATTGCAGGCTTTTGGCCGAATTGACTCGTAAACGTCCGATTCGGGTCGTAAGCTGTTCGACTGAATCGATGTTCATTGGCAAACCAGTGTTGACGAGAACGCCGACACCGCCTACGCCTCTACTGTCGCATGTTCCGAGGACAGTTCTTCTCCAATGTCATAGACAGCGTTGAATGGGTGGCGTCGTCTCGTCTCGGCTAGGCCGA
The DNA here is from genome assembly GCA_009735665.1 of Angiostrongylus cantonensis. Lineage (NCBI taxonomy): Eukaryota > Metazoa > Nematoda > Chromadorea > Rhabditida > Metastrongylidae > Angiostrongylus > Angiostrongylus cantonensis. The sequence goes on from MQTX01000321.1 coordinate 10,000, forward strand.
TGACGTCGTACCTTATCATTCTTGCTTGCATGAGCAAGTCCTCTATCGAGGACTCGGATGCAAGTGTACGTGCGTTGTCAGTACAGATCGTCTCGTCAACATAGTTCATGATCCAGGCAGCTTCCATTGGCCCTGAGATTTTAGCAGCCTCTCCGTACTCGTCCTACCCAACGCTGCGAAATTGGGGCTCTTTCGGGGTCAAGGGAAGGAAGCCCGTTTTTTTAGCTGTGTTTAGCATATTTGATACCCACGTATAGCTTGCTGGGCTCTGAACGTGGTAGCTGGTTATACTCACGGGTAGCTTGCCAGGCTCTCCCAGAGTGGATATGCAGCTTATTTGTTGGAGGCGACTTCTAACCACCTCCCATATACTTCCCTGTCACTCGATTGCAGGCTTTTGGCCGAATTGACTCGTAGAATACAATCCGCATAAAGCGAGTACGCACCCACACACGCATGCATGAATACGCCTAGCAAATGCAGAAAGTATGTGCCAAATCGGCGCAGCAGAAACAGGGAGTCCATCCCTAGATCCACCTGCGTCTCAAGGAAGCAAAGGACGGTTTTGGTCCGCTATTAACCCCCTATCCGCCACCTGGGGACGCGCCACGTAGCTTCGCGACTAACCGGCTCGAGCTACCTCATATGAGGGAGATCCGTAGAGTCCTATCCGGCACAATTAGATTAGAGTGGAACACTAAGCACAGTTGTCTTTTTCAGCTAATTTGGGCGCATAGAAATCAAATAATGTCAGATCCCAAGCAGTGCAATAGGAGTTCATCAACAGCTCTTTGTTTCTCTAATATAAAGCATACGATAGTGAGTGTCCCAACGTTGTCTATTGCTGTCAGGCAGTATTCTTTGAAAATTGTAGACCTGCATCACCTGAATGATCCCTACCCTGCTAGGTGTAGGCTATTCTCTATCCTGCTAGGTGTGCTGTGTTAAATGCTTTTAGATGACCAATAAGAGGCTACAAACAGACTGAGAACGACGAATTACATAGCAGTTGCCACTCGAAACACGTGAAATCGGGGGTGGGCTCCCTATATCTCTACGCCTGCATCACTAAATGTTTAGAGCTTCCATGCAATTCCTATATCCGTTCATTAATTTTCTGTCCTACAAGTCAATTCCACCCAAGGCTTGCGACCAAGCGGATGGATAGTACATCGGAAACAGTGCGTTTGCCAAAAGAAAGTTCCGTTTATGTTGCCTTTTATTAGCGATGAAGCAAGCATAGCTATAAAACTATGCCTAAGAAGGGCAGGTCTAGAGGAATCGATAGCGCTAGTTGAAATACCAACGGATCCTTTTCGTCGTCAGTTAGTTCGTAACAACTTGTATGACCGTCTATACGAAACAACAAATTGCGCAATTTGCCCCTGCGGTAGGGACGGTGATTGCATGAGTTCAGGTACGATATACCTGATCTCTTGCAATGATTGCGGAGATGAATATATTGGCGAAACGAGCAGACCCTTGTGTATCCGTATAAAAGAACACCTAGATGGCAAACGAAAAGTAAGACAAAGTACCCCACTAGGCACGCACGGGATACAAAAGCATAGCGGAAACGAGTTTGAAGTTAAAGTCAATATCCTCGCACAGGAAACTAAGACACCAACGCGCAAACTCCTAGAGGCTTTTTGGAAAAATGCCAAAGATCCGGCAGTGAATAGCAGGGAGGAATGCCCAGAGGTTACACGCGACCTGGCCCCGTATCTATATATCAATGTCTGATGTGGGGTGGCGCAGTCATCAACCATATGCGACTATAATCAGCTGTTCTAACCTTCCTCATTGGAAGTCACGTAAAAAGTGAATTTTTCGAGAAGCTGTTGATCACGTAATTGCCATGGAGTTTTTCGTCTTTTCGTAAGCGTTATTGAAGTGTTTGGCCTAGTAAGTTGCGTACTAGTATACCTTTCCAGGCTCTGAAGAAGGCTATACTGCCGAAACGTCAGCTACTATTGTATTGTAATGTGTTTTTCTGTGGAAGTTAATGTATGCTGTATAACAACCTCGCGATTGCTGAACAAGAAAACTACGCATTCATATTCCAGTACCGAAGTTAATAGAAAGTCGATCCTAGGAACTACTGCACGCTTCCTTCACGATAGAATCTAGCGCCGTATTCATAGGTATTCCCTCACTTAAACAAGTAGAGTAATAATGAGCATGTGAAATTTTCGATGTTCTTCGTATCACAATCTTAACCTTTTTGTTTACTACCTATTGTTTTTAATAGCAGGGTATATTGTGAAATATAACTTTAATGAAGCTGAGATATTTGCAAAACTCTGGACCGCAAGTGTCTCTGATGGGGAACTAACGCGCTATTGTCCTTTCCGGGGAGTAACGCGTTGACCACCACACTATGCGGGTCGCAGAGATCCATAGAACTAGCTGAGAGACAGGCGAAACGAAGGAACCGCATGGTGTGGTGATGAGCGCGTTACTCCCAGGAAAGGACAATAGCGCGTTCGTTCCCCACCATAGACACTTGCGGTCCAGAGTTTTGCAAATATCTCAGGTTCATTAAAGCTCTTCGTATCTTTCGAGCAAAATGGACCTACTAGGCAGCTCTAGTACACAATATAAACCAATGGAGGACTTGTTAGTTATCGTTTAAGTTACTTTATACTTAATAAGATTGCATATAATGCCGTTGGTTCTGACTATCGAAGAAAGCAATGATTGGACATTTAAAAGAGGGATAAAAGGACGAAGGACGCTTTCGTACTTTCTTACATATGGTAGCAAATGCTGACACTTCTTTCCGCTATTCTGTTTTCTTATACCTTATTATCAACTCTGTTTAAATGACTACTTTTAGCTGTTAATATTAGAGATATACATGAAGAACTACGCAGAAATACTCATTGTTGAACAGCGACGATGAAGTTCACACTAGATTACTTCCCATATTGATCCCTAGCCTTGCTATCGAGATGCTGCAGATTGTGTTGTTTGCTCTTCAGGTGGTACAAGATGGTTATGAGTTTTTTTCAAATAGAAAGCTCATAACCCTTTTTTCTGCTCCACACTACTGTGGACAGTTCGATAACGCTGCAGCGGTGATGAGTATCAACAAAGATCTGCTGTGCTCGTTTAAGGTAAGAGCGAACTCTTTAGCACATCCGTAGACTCTACGTTCCCCACATGATTTCATTAGAGTAATTTACGAAGCGCTGGATATTTAAGCTCTAAAGTAGCTCACATCACCGCAGTGTATTAAGGTTGGGAATAAACTCTTGTAACATTCGACGTAAAATTTCCAAAATTCACAGCTCTCTTCAATTCAGAGTTAGGCCGAAAAATTTGTTTCTGTAATATGATCATCCTTCCAACGGTTTACTGCCTCATCGTGGCTTGGAGGTCTTCCTGTGTGTCGGGCTGCGATCTACAGCGGAGGAATTCATTTCCCTGGTAGGGTCTCCCAATGAGAAGTCCGGTGTTTCCATCAGGAAACCTAGGTGAGAGTGAACCAATACCAGGATCCACCACAGTCCTGGTGTCATAGTTGCATGACGACATCTGATCGACAAGGGCTGCGGCTGCCAGTGGTGGTGAAGACCTTGGTTGCACTTTGGCCTTGCTGACTTCCGTATTCCGGGGAACCACAATGGTTTAACCAGCAAACCTCCAAAAAACAGAGATAATGCTGGGGGTGAGTGACAAGTGATATGCCACAACCAGTGAGGACGGGCCATTCAAGTATCAAGTAAGTAATATGATCACCACAGTTATCTCTCTCAGGACACTGATACAAAAAAAGTCCAGGCTACTGTTTTAAGAGAAGAAACAGTCGATGCTGAGTTGAGCTTGGTTGTCCTTGATTCACAAAAAACTCGAAACTAACTACGATATTAATAAGTAGTATTTACGAAATGCAGTGAATAATCACAATTTTAGCTTATTATTTACTGCCTACTCATTTTAACGGCAGGGTATAATACAAAATATTACTTAAATGATGCTGAAATATTTGCAAAACTCCACTTATGCATTTAACGTCACTCATAATGGCGGACAAGAACTGTTCATACGAGAAGAGTTAAGCCAAGAACATTATTTCTTTGAATAACTAAAGCCAGGAATAGAATCTTTGTCGTGCACAGCTCAACTCAACATGTCTCAGAAACAAGGTGCAACCGTTCTATATGGAATTACTGGACTCCTGGAGAAGGTTAGACCGTTTATAAGGCAGTCATTGGAAAACTCAACAATAAGTTTGCCACCAGGAGAACGTTTCAAGAATGCGCAATGGATGGTAGCAATAACCACATTATTGATCATAATGAAAGAGTACCCCCAGTAAAATGAAGGCTTTGACAAACAGCCTGCTGTCTCAAAATTCTACACAGGATCGGATCACCGCTTCCTTCTCGAAAGCTCCCATTTTTTTCGGAAAGGAGAAAAAGCCGCAAAATTCAAGGAACGAAATCTCAAACAAGGTTAACTATGAACTTGGATATCGTCGCCGGATTCTGGATAGGTACTGTTATCAACTGTTATCAACGAGGGCGCAGCAGTGGTTGGAAGCGCCACTGCGGCGCGCACGTGAAATGCGCCCATGGCCCACCAAACCTTCCATCCCTCCGGGGTCGGCAAATTGGTACCAGACTTGTCGGGGAGGATAGCAGCACTGGCTCGATATATCGTCAGGCCACCGCGAGTCATCTTATCCAACATATTCACATTGGTGACAAAAATTGGAGAATTTGGAAATCACCACAGCCATCTGTCTCAAGGAATACTTGAGATAGTACGCCACCATGGAATCCCATGAGCCGCAGGAAGACGCCAGGTCACATTTGAACCTGCCCAACTCTACAGAAATACGATAAGTGCAGGGAAAAGAGTAGTAGTTATGGTCGAAAGTTGCAAAGGCTAGAAAGAAGATTCCATTATCCACCGGAACCTCGCTGCTTAGAATCCTGAGAGAATTACGACACTCACACCGAACACTCACAGCCAGAAAATCGGTGGAAAAAGTCGCCTGTGACTATTCTGATCTCTTTAACAGCAATTTTTAAGGACATTGGATGTGTGTCATTCTACAGGATCCCCCTCTGAAGTCCAATATGTTATTTCGTAGATGATGAATCGACCAGCAGCTGATTCGGACAATCTCAAAATTCTACACAGGATCGGATCACCGCTTCCTTCTCGAAAGCTCCCATTTTTTTTCAGAAAGGAGAAAAAGCTGCAAAATTCAAGGAACGAAATCTCAAACAAGGTTAACTATGAACTTGGATATCGTCGCCGGATTCTGGATAGGTACTGTTATCAACTGTTATCAACGAGGGCGCAGCAGTGGTTGGAAGCGCCACTGCGGCGCGCACGTGAAATGCGCCCATGGCCCACCAAACCTTCCATCCCTCCGGGGTCGGCAAATTGGTACCAGACTTGTCGGGGAGGATAGCAGCACTGGCTCGATATATCGTCAGGCCACCGCGAGTCATCTTATCCAACATATTCACATTGGTGACAAAAATTGGAGAATTTGGAAATCACCACAGCCATCTGTCCCAAGGAATACTTGAGATAGTACGCCACCATGGAATCCCACGAGCCGCAGGAAGACGCCAGGTCACATTTGAACGTGCCAAACTCTACAGAAATACGATTCGTGCAGGGAGAAGAGTAGTAGTTAAGGTCGAAAGTTGCAAAGGCTGGAAAGAGGATTCCATTATCCACCGGAACCTCGCTGCTTAGAATCCTGAGAGAATTACGACACTCACACCGAACACTCACAGCCAGAAAATCGGTGGAAAAAGTCGCCTGTGACTATTCTGATCTCTTTAACAGCAATTTTTAAGGACATTGGATGTGTGTCATCCCACAGGATCCCCCTCTGAAGTCCAATATGTTATTTCGTAGATGAAGAATCGACCAGCAGCTGATTCGGACATGATAAGGTCTGAACGCCCGAAGAGACTTCTGCCAGTCCTCATTACCACACTGGTTTGGCTCAGCTTACGTTCACGAATAAAACAATGAAGCTCTCGGCGTCGACGAATCTTTGAGGGATGCAGATGAATGTATATCTTACCTATGCATTGACTTACGGTGGCCCGCCGATGCATCGAGTACTGCCATTTACAAACAATTTGCTGGAGTTGTCTTCGACAGTTTTGACACTGAACTGAAGCAAAAGCGATCATGAAAATTTGGGGCAGCCAATTTTTGCAATACGTGAAGATTCTTTGCAAGCTATATAACAAATTCGTAGCCAGAAATTCACCACTCTACAAAAGTATTAGCATTGACATAAAGATAAAGTTGGCTTTTTATTTACTGCCTTTTACAAGTTTTCACGGCATGGTATTATTTGTGAAAGAACCACAATGATGCTGAGATATTCGCAAAACTTCGGAACGCAGGTGTCTGCGGTGTGGAATGAACGCACTATTGTCCCTGCCGGGAGTAACGCGTTCACCACCACACCAAGATGGCTACTCTCCGGAAAGGAAAATAGCGCGTACGTTCCCCACCGCGGACACCTACGGTCCTGAGTTTTGCAAATATCTCGTTATCATTGACACAACGAATAATTTTTAATAGAAAAATAAAAAATTGCTAAAAAAGAAAAATTCAAAAACAGATGTTATTATTTTAAAGGTAGGCCACTTGAAAATGCTAGATTGCAGACGATGTTCTATTGTAATTCCTAAACTGGATTACCTTAGGCAATCGTGAATTAGTGGAGAAGCTTGAAGGGCCGGACAGTACAGTGGTCGTGATGCCCGTCATCACGAACATGGTGCCAGTTAGATTTCGCTCCAGACCAACCAAGCTTCTCATCCCTCCAAGGTCGGCAAATTGGTACCGGACTTGTCTGGGAAAAAGACCACCCTCCGTAGTCCAATTGGAAACGCTCCTGTCGGCTAGCTGAGGACTCCAGGGATAGTTTTTCGACCAACATTCTACGACATTCAAGATGAAATGTAAATCCTGAAGCAGCAACCAAGGCCACTCGTAAAAGTTGGAAGATCTCCGTAGACAGTGGATGCGAGGAAACGAACTGGATGTGAGAATTGCAGGAACTCACACAGTAGATGTAAAGAAAGATCGAATAAAATAAAATTTAAAAAATGGATGAATTGGAAAGAATATCTCACCCAAGTGTTTCACGAGTAGTGTTGTTCGCATGAGCATCGTTTTATAGAGAAACTCTATTACGAGAATTCTCTCTCCGAATGACGTGGTTCAACTTCGGACACGTAATGATGACCGTTGTAAAGGCATCAGTTGGCAGGTTTCAGTAGTACAATACTTGTCCCAAATTCCATCAACATCAAAGAACAAACTTCTACTCGTTATTAGCTTGGATTCGGTTCATACCACAGCATATCTTCCACTCATGATCGACCATTATTGTGAGCATGGTTGTCGTACACCGTTTGGGTTTCATCACCACTAAGAATTTTCCACAGAAGTCTTTCCTTGTGAAGGAAGTAGGAGCGTTGATTTATAAAAATAAACACGAATTGATCTTAAAATTGCTGAACTCATTACGTGCAGCAAATGTTTCGATAACGAAGAAGGTTCAGATGGTTATTGGAGGTCATATGGGTCATCCCAAGTTTCTTCAGAAATTCACGAGTCGAAATTCACCTTCTCCAATTTTAGGAATTACAGTAGAACATCGTTTGCAACCTGTTAGTCCACCTTTAGTCCACCTTTAAAATAATCTGCTCTTCCGAATCATTCTTTTTTCATATCATTTTCACTGGTCTTAATCCGAATTTATGGAGCCATAACCAATCCTTAAATATATTTCGGTTTCACTACTTGCATAGAATATGGCAGAAGGCTGAGTCACATCTATGAACACTATACGTCGGTGAGGGAAAATAGTAAAGACGTATTTAAATATGTTTCCATCCAGATGTTCCATCCAGAAGTTATCCAGAAGTTGCTCACATAGCTGGTAGTAATGGGCCATGGCGTTCAGCTCGTCTACTTCCTTGATTTTTCTAGATTCTCCGCCCACATTTTCCAAAACGAGCAGCAAAAGTTTCGGAGCCGAGAGAAGTGACTGTGTACAGTAAAGTGCCAAGTTGCTGAAGTAAAAACATCGAGGGATGCGATTGAACTTTTTTCCATTATTGGTCATGGAAGACTGAAAGGCATCGCAGTGTCGAAATAAATGTGTTGAGCAGGGAACAGCGCACCTTGTCTTCAAAAAATTTGAGTATGCACATATCTACTGTTATTTATCATTTCTTCTCCATTTTTTGACTTGAGACGATGTCATAGGAAATAACCACTTAGGAAGAGCTTAAAAGTGCTCTTACTGATGTACAGTGAAAAAGTGATGGTGATGGCCACGATCAAAAACAGTTCCTCGGACGAAGCAATGGCCCAAGTGCTCCTATCTGGTTACCAATGCGACGCAATGCTCATAAGAGCACATGGAGTAGCGGCGAGAATGGTACTAAGCGATTATACCTAACAGCTGATCGCAGAGAAACCATGCTTCTTTGTGTTTCATGAGAGAAGAACAGATTTCAGATCCCTCATTTCAGCACTGTCGAAACTCTTTCTTTTCAACGGTACGCCATAATAAATACTGCAGCTCAAACTGCATCCTACATACCTTGCTGCATATCCATTCCGTGAGATTATTTACAGACCATACGAAATCGCATGAACTTGGATTACCATTTTCATACAATGTTAGTGCTTCTTTACACGAATTCTAATCCTTAATTTTGTTTCCTTCCTCAGTTGATAGTCGTCGACAAGTACACGGATAACGCTATTTTCCTTGGAGTTTTCGTCTTCCTTTCACATATCACATGCAAGTATATCTCCTTACAAAGCCGTTATATTGTATTTCATATGTGGCCTACAAGTGATTTTCGACCACCATAAAGCATTAATTAGCAGATATCATAAACATTTATGCCCTGACTATATTCTGACAGCACCCAGCTTCTCTTGCTTGGCAGTCCCACTGCGTTCTTACCTTTCATAAAGTACCTTTTAACAGTTCCAAATACCGACCTTCACTTAAGTTAGAGACTGATCAACACGCTATTGGGCAGAACACTGAACGAAGGACAGCTGTGTGGGCAAGAAGGGATTCGAAAACGATTCAGCACAATGGAGTATATGTACACCATAACAGGACTCATTGAAGTATCGCGAGAGTACAGAAGACCGCTGCCTCATTTTCACCGATTTAAAGAAGCCTTTTGACTAAATTAAGAGAGAAACAGTCATGAAAGCCCTGGACAATCGGGAGTCCCTGCTCAGTATATAAAGTTACTTCGTGAGCTGTATAAAAATGGCCAACCAAGATGTCAAAATTTTGCAATGCAATGATATTAACATCAAAAGAGGTGTTAGACAAGGCGATACCGTCTCGCCAAAATTATTTGCTGCCACCCTCGAGAATAGCATGAGAACATTGGAATGGGATAATATGGAAGTAAAAATCGATGGTCAGCAATTACACTATCTTTGTTTTGATTAATAAGAATGAATGAATGCTTGCCGACTTTGATAACCCATAGCTGGTCATCGGCTAAGTATCACAAAAGACCTTTATGAAAAACGAATTGGTTTCGTAGCACTTAGTTTAAGATGTTATTTTATTTCTTTATTTACGTACAAGCTGACGTTTCCGAGGATTTCGCCTTCTTCAGAGCCTGGAAAGGTCACGTTGACTGCAATCTACATGGCCAAACACCTCCATAACCAAACAGAGAAAATGCTAAACCAAAATTTCAATCACATTGAACACAGAGCCTTTGCACACTCACCGCTTTCTATGAGCCTTCCACTTAATGTGTTACGTGGAGACCAACCGCGCAGTGTTCACATGGAAACGTAATGTGCCCGTCCCATCAAAATAGCAGTCTTATATACTGCCCAATATCACGCGTGATAATGAGGCATTCCTCCATGCGGTTCATTTTCGGATTCTTGGAATTAATCCAGAATGCCTCGAGAATTTTACGCGTTTGTGTTCTCGATTCTTGCGCGAGGATCGTAACCTCTACTTCAAAATCTTCTCCGTTATGTCTCTACGTCCTATGCGTGTCAAGTGGAGTATTTGGTTTACGTTTTCCGATTAGGTGTTCTTTTATACGGATGCAGAGTGATCTACCCATTTCGCCAACGTATTCGTCTCCGCACACTTTACAAGAGATCAGATAGACTGTACCCGAACTCATGCAGTCACCGTCTCTACCATTGGGGCAAATAATGCAATTTTGTGTTGCACATAGACGGTCGTATAAGCGGCTACGAATTAGCTGGCGTCTCAGATTACTCGGTGGCATTTCAACTACCGTTACCGAATTCTCTAGACCAACCCTTCTTAAACAGCGTTTTATAGCTGCACTTACTTCATTTGAAATAAAGGGTAGGATAAACGGGACCATATTGTTGCTAGAGTTATCGCTGCAGGGCCTGTGATTTTCTCTACACCTATCCCAAGCTACAGTTTCGTAGCCAGGGTCGACTTTCTATTAACTTCGGCATTGAATTATGACAAAGTGGTACCGAAAACCAAGTAACAAAAACATCCTGGTTCACTACCTTTCTTGTCACCCTTCGCACACAAAGAGGGCGCTTATGAGAAACATGTTTCAAACAGCCACCTCTGTGTGCACAAGTAGGGAACTATGGGAAGAATCGCGCGACTTGGCTCGGCAAATAACCATCTCCAGTGGCTATGAAATTGTAACCCCACGAGATAAGTTTCGAAGGAGAGCGACGCTCCAAAAGGAACGGTTTGGCCAAAACAAGGTTCCGTTTATCTTGCCCTTCATTAGCGATGAAATAAGTGCAGCGATAAAACGATGCTCAAGAAGGGGAGATCTAGAGGAATCGGTAGCGATAATTGAAATGCCACCGAATACTCTTCGACGCCAGTTAGTTCGTAACCGCTTGTATGACCGTCTATGTGAAACACAAAATTGCGTAATCTGCCCTTATGGCAGGGACGGTGGCTGCACGAGCTCAGGCACGACATATCTGATCTCTTGTGGTACTTTCGGAGACGAATATATTGGCGAAACGGGCAGACCTTTATGTATCCGCATAAAAGAATACCTAGATGGCAAACGAAAAGCAAGACAGGGCACGTCACTAGACACGCATAGGATACGAAAGCACGGCGGAGACGATTTAGATAAAAAATTCACTATCCTCGCACGGGATCCTAAAACACCAGCGCGCAAACTTCTCTAGGCGAGTGCCCCGATATCACACGTGATCTCACCCCATACCTTCGCATCGATTGTTGACGTGGGAGGAGTAGTCATCAACCAAATGCGACTTTGAGCGGCTGTTCTTCCTCGGTGGAAGACAGATGAAAAAGCAGTGGGTTTTTTCGAGAAGCCGTAGATCTTGTAATTACCGCTCAGATTCTCATCTTTCTGTTTGTGCTGTTGAAGTGTTTGACCTAGTAAGTTGCGTATTAGTGTACCCTTCCAGGCTCTGAAGAAAGCGATTCCGCCGAAACCAGCTACGATTGTGTTGTATGTGTCTTACTGTATGGGAATTTCGTAGCCATTAAAAATGGCTATTTGCCGCGCCAAGTTCCACGACTCCTCTCTCTGCTCCCTTCCTGTGCACACGTTGGTAGCTGTTCGAAACATGTTTCTCACAAGCGCCTTTTTCGTGTGAGAGGGGTGAGAGGAGAGGTAATGAACTAAGATATTTTTACTACTTGGCTTTCGGTACCGTTTCGTAACGTAGCCGTTCTGATAGGTTAATTTGCACGTTCAGAAATAAAAGCCAGTTTTCTCGTGGTTTCTCTCGGATGAATTTAATATACTCTGACTGTTCGTTCAGCAACTCGAAACATTTGTCAATTTCTTCATGTGTTGAACAAATGATCAAGCAGTCATCTATGCGTTAGTTGGTGCAAGAAGTTGGTTGAGTAGTAGCGTTGAGCGTTGAGTTGAGTTTAGAGTTCGACTCGGATCGGCCAATGCACCAATTTGTGTTAGTTGGCCAGTGGATTGGGGAGTTGGTGGATTTGTCTTTTGTCCGCCAACTGTACGTGGAATGCTCGACTTTGTATAAATTTGCCACGCGGGACATTTTTCCGTAACTGCCGTGGACAACCTCTAGTTTGGGTTGAGTACTATTGCCTGCGCAGCCCAAATCTGCGCTCTGGATTCATATTGCTTTATAGTATGAAGAGCAATAGAATGATCGCCTTGTGTCTCATTGGAACTTACTGTGTTGACAGTAAGCGGGGTCGTTCTCCTTCCTTTTGTTGGGTTGTATGAATTTGATCTTTCTTTTGGAGCTTTTTCCTCGCACCGTGGTTTAGGTTCACTTGGGAGGTGCTGGTACCTACAAATGGAAGTATGGTGTCCGTGGTTGTTGCAATTTCGGCACGGACTTCCTTTGCACTCGGGCAAGCGGTGATATGAGGAACCGCAATTGTAGCAACGATTATGATCTTTTATCACTTGTACTCTTTCCTGTTGAGTTTTTATCGTAGTACAATCGATTGGTGAGTGTTTTACCTTATCACAGTAGAAACATGATTGCGGTTTTTTCATAAGTGTTCGCGGATGACTCGTGGTTACTAGTGAACTTTTGATCGACGCATTGTTGAGGTCGTTTCTTGGAACTGGAGACCTCTCTAGTTGACTTTCTACTACCAGTTCTAGGGCTATGTAGTCGTTGATTGGAAGAGTTCTGTTTTGGGCGTTTCGTTGTTTCGGCAATGCCGTGTTTCTCGAAGAGCATGTCGTTGGATTTTTCCGTGAACTTTTTAAGTTGTTGTTGGAGATACATGTTAGCTACTTGCTCTCCTTTATGACGTAATTGGCAGACTATCGAATGGAGAGTTTCGCACAATATTTCTTGGCCTTCTACTCGCTCGCTAGTAGCTTGTGCTCTCTGTGGCCTGATTAATAGTTGATTTATGAGTGCTTGCTTGTTGCCGTACTTGGCCTTCAGATGATCTATGACCATGGGATAGGATTCTCGTGAAATTTCGTAATGTTTGATGAAAGCTCTAGCCTTTCCATGAAGAGAGTTTAGTAGGTAGTTCATTTTGAGACGGTCGTCCATTTGCCTTGAATGGACAGAGTGCTCGAATTGTCCCCAAAATGCTTCCCATTCTCATATATTTCATTTATAATCTCATTGCGTTGTTGTGTAAATAACATGTGTATAAACGGTTTAATTACCCAAGTTTGAGGTATCCAGCATTGTGACTGCCAATCAAGAAAAGTCCCGCGTGGCACAAACAAAGACGAGCAACTATTCCGATCGAGTCTTCTCAATTACTTGGGATTCACCTAATAGTGAGCCGTCCCAACAATTCTGGTGTATTGGCCGCTTGAATGGAACTCCCCAACACCCATCTTATCCCATTCCAATGTTCGCATGACGTTCTGGAGGGTGGCTGTAAATAATTTTGGCGACATTGTATCGCCTTGCCTAATTCCTGTTTTGACGTCAACGTTAATATCGTTGTAGAATGGTGAAATCTTGGTTGTGAAATTTTTGTACAGCTCACGAAGAATCTTTATGTACTGAGTAGGGACTCCTTGACTACCAAGGGCTTCCATGAATGCTTCTATCTCACTTGAATCAAAGGCCTTCTGTAAATCGATGGAAGTGAGACAGAGCGCTCTTTTGTACTCTCGCGATGCTTCAATGAGCCTTCTTATCATGTGAATGTGGTCCATCGTAGTAAATCCTTTTCGAAACCCTGCTTGCTCACATGGCTGGCCTTTCTGTCAATCCTGTTTAGGATGACTCGAGTGAAAATTTTGTAGACGACAAGTAGCAAGCAGATTGGGCGATAGTTGCCTATATCGTGCAGATCACCCTTCTTGAACAATAACACGGTCTTGCTGGTCTTCCACTGAGCAGCGACCTTGCATTCAGGCTGGTAACGTGTAAAGAGCCGAGCCAGTGTGCTTACGAGGATTGGCGGATGGTTCTTCAGATGCTCTGATCTTATCCCGTCCAGACTTGGTGCTGTTTGATTTTTCACCGACGAAATGGCATGTCGGATTTCGGAAGCGAGAACGATTTTGCAACATATCCACCCTCTTTCATTTCATATGACGGGAAGTGGACGTGGCTATCGAAGAGATCTGAGTAGTATTCGTGGAGGATTTTCTCCATTGTCTTTCTGGACGCTTCCCTTTTTAAGAACTTCTTTTATCGCCTGTCTGCATTGTTTCCCAAGCTCGGACGTTAGTTCTAGCTCGAGAGTTTCTGGAGACAGACATCTCTTGGTGACCATCGAACTCTCAGCTTTTATGGCGCTAACGTGAAAATGTTGAATGAGCCGATCGTATTCCTCGTCGATGTTGTCGACAACGGCATCTTCCCAACAGCCGACTAATGAGTTGAGTAAGTCCCAGTTTGTGATGGTTTTGGGACTTCGGTTTTTCGATTTAGCGGCTTTCTCTCCTTTCCGGGAGAAGTGAAATCTTTCACGAAGGAGACGGTGGTCTGATCCCGTGTAAAATTTTGAGACAACAGCGACATCGGTTAGGCAAACCTTCGGTTCGCTATGATGTGGTCTATTTCGTTATGGTACTCTCCATTGGGAGATTCCCACGTCCAGCGTTGACGGTGAGGCTTCTGGAATTGCGAGTTACCATGGATGGTGATGTTGTAGACGGCGTTGAATGGGAAGTCTCGTCTCGGCAAGGCCGATGACGTCATACCTTATCTTTCTCGCTTGCGTGATCAAATCTTCTGTCGTGAACTCTGGTCACTTTAGTTCTTTGCAATCCAGGCAGCTTCCATTGGCCCTGAGATTTCAGCAGTCTCTTCGTACTCGTCCTACCCTAGGCTGCTGAATAGGTGGCTCTTTGGGGTCAGAGGAATGAGGCCCGTTTCTGCTACTATGTTTAGCTTTTTGAAACCCACGTAAAGCCTGCGTTGGCCTCTGAACATGGGGCCTGGGTACACTTACGGGTAGCTTGCCAGGCTCTCCTAGAGTGAATATGGAGCTTATTTGCTGGAGGCGACTCCTAACCGCCTTCCATATACTTCCCTGTCGCACCAAAACACGCATGCATGAATACGGCTAGCAAATACAGAAAGCATGTGCCTGAGAGGTAGTAATGGCCCGTGACATTCAGGTAGTGTACTTCCTTGATTTTTCTAGATTCTCCGCCCACATTTTCCAAATCGAACAGAGAAAATGTTTCGCAGTCGAGAGAAGTGACTGCGTACGGTAAAATGCCGGGTAGCTGAAGGAAAAACATTGAGGGATACGATTGAATTTTTTTCCATTATTGATTATGGAAGACTGAAAGGCATCGCAGCGTCGAAATAAAGGTGTTGAGCAGAGAACAGTGCACCTTGTCTTCAAGAAACTGGAGTATGCGCATGGCTACTCTGTCATTTATTTCTGTTCCATTATTTATGACTTGACACGACGTTGTAGAAAATAACCACTTAGGAAGAGCTTAAAAGTGCTCTTACTGCTGTACAGTGAAAAAGTGATGGTGATGGCCACGATCAAAAACAGTTCCTCGGACGAAGCAATGGCCCAACTGCTCCTATCTGGTTACCAATGCGACGCAATGCTCATGAGAGCACATGGAGTAGCGGCGAGAATGGTACTAAGCGATTATACCTAACAGCTGATCGCAGAGAAACCATGCTTCTTTGTGTTTCATGAGAGAAGAACAGATTTCAGATCCCTCATTTCAGCACTGTCGACTCTTTCTTCTGGACGGTACACCCCCATAATAAATACTGTGGCTCAAACTGCATCCATCTGGGTGATCTTGCCGCATGTCTATGCCATCAGATTGTTGCACAGATCATACGAAATCGCACGCACAAACTTGGATTGCCATTTTCAGACGATATTGCTGTTTCTTTACGCCAATTCCAATTCTAAATTCTAATTCTAATTCTAATCCTATTGTTCTCTCTGATCCACATCGTGGTGAAGACATGGATACGCCCTTGCAAGGTTAAGTCAGGACTCCAGGGAGGACCAAGTTGCACGACCAGCAATATAACTACTGGAAGCATCAGAGAAATGAAGCAGTCTGAAAAAATGCCGTCGGGACTTATGTGATTATAATGGCCACCGACCAACTGAAGAACCCGAAAGTCCGCGCTCATCTCTTCGATTCTACGGTCCTCCCAGCGCTCTGTTATGGTGCAGAGACGTGGGTTGATACTTCAACAACATCAAGAATTCTTCGCACCACTCACAGAGCGCTTGAGCGATGTCTTCTAAGACATAACCGGCACTCTCAATATCTAGCCGGAATGCGAAGCTCTTACCTTCGAAACTGTCACATCTTCGAGATGCAGGAGAATATACATCGAGAGCGAAACATAGATGGGCCGGTCACATAATGAGAAGAACAGACGACAGATGGACAAAAAGAACAGTAGAGTGGACTCCAAGAGAATGCAAACGTCCCCTTGGGCGACCACCTACACGTTGGGCGGACGTGTTCGTAAACAAAGTTAATCAGCTGTACCCGCAGCTGCAGTTGTTTTACACATCACGGTATGAGACTCGCAAACGATACCATGCTCGAACAAGACCCATGGACCACGATTGCGAGAGAAAGGAACGAATGGCATATGTCCGCACAACTCGTGAAGACGGACCGTCCAAGTATCCAAGTATCCAAGTAATTCTAATTCATTTTTTTCTTGCACAGTTAGTAGTTGTTGACGAGTACACGGATAATGCTATCTTGGAGTTCTCGTCCTCCTTTCATATATCATATGCGAGTATGTCTGTTCACAAAGCTGGCATGTCTTCTTCCATATGTGGCCTATAGGTGGATTTTAGACTGCATTAAAACGTTAATTAGAAGATTTCATATACATTTATACCCTGACTACATTCTTACAGCACCCATCTTCTCTTGCTTGGCAGTGCCACTGCGTTCTAACCTTTCAATAAAATTTCTTTTAACAGTTCCGAATACCAACTTTCACTTACTTTTGAGACTGATCAACACAGTTCCCAGGTTCGACTTTCAATTAACCTCGCCATTGGAATATGAATGCGTAGTTTTCTTGTTCAGCAATCGCGAGGTTGTTATACAGCATACATTTACTTCCATAGAAAAGCACACAATGCAATACAACACAACAGTAGCTGACGTTTCGGCAGTATCGCCTTCTTCAGAGCCTGGAAGGGTATACTGATATACAATTTATTAGGCCAAACACTTCAGTAACACATACCAAAAGACGAAAAACTAGTTTTCCTTTTTTTATGCTGTATAACAACCTCGCGATTGCTGAACGAGAAAACAAAGTATTCATACTGATCAACACGTTATTGCCTTCCTTCCAACTGTTCTTGATGAGCAGACACTTTAACACCTCTTACTCCACGGTGGAAAATGCTTCGGCGAACTTCGCTCAAGAGCTATTTCTCTATTGTCCACTTTCCATTTAACCGAAACCACTTGGAGTGTTTATAATGACTGACAAAAAATCCCCGTATCTACGAGCTAGTCCACCATTCGAGGCTGCACTCCAACCAGTGATAAAGCCACTAATTCCGCAAGAGGCATTATGAGGGAGAAATAGTTTCCGGCTATTAAGTACCAAAGATGGATCCAGTCAACGTTAGCGATCTAGTCAAGTTAACCACTCCAAAGTGAGGAGTTTTTTGACTATTCCTGCTTCAGAACAGTGAGTAGAATTCGCATTCAGCAAATTTGCGACTAAAGCCACTGGTGTGAGAACTGTGTGAAACAGCATGTGGATTTTCGCTGCACACAGCGTGCATTGAGCTCAACACAGACGATCTGTCGTGTGGCCTAGAATGCAAGGGCACGTCCATTATTGTCTTTTTTTCTCTCTTTCTCTGTTGTTCTGCAACTAGTGCATATGTTATTCGCGCTTTCTATGCCCTATGCGTCCATTACGTTCCTCCGTGTATTTTGAACATTTCTAACTGATCACGTGTTCTTCAACTCTAGTGCTATCGCGTCTTGGTAAGGCTTCTTTAAGAACACTTTCTATTCGAGATGTTTTGAATGTAGTGAAAATTGTACAGCAATTAAAGCATCCATTAAAGAAAAAAATTTAAATGAGACAGCGATTATTAAAGTTGATTTGATTTTAGAAATAACAATAAAAAAGAAAAGCGAAAGTAGTGATATATGGATATGGTGCACTGTGAGCGTTAGAGTAGACAACACCTATAGGAAAGTCAGCATGTTTGCGTTTGCTCGTCACTACATAGATTAGATATATCCTGGACTAGTTCATATCTCGTTCATGTCCACATCTTCTGCCGATAGTGGCTAACAAAGATGGCTGCAAGCCAGGCCACAAGGTGCGGTATTACTACGGCGATTTGGGAAGATGCTACTTCATTTCTAGATTTGGATGGTGTACTAATATGATAGATGCATGTAGACACTTGTTTGCGATGCCTGAATCACGCACGTTGTCGTTGTCGCTATCCGAAGACTTCGAAAGGAACCAACTCGACCGGTATTCCGCGGAAATCATGAAGATGTCATGGTTCTCAAGTAGTCAAAACTTCCAAGCAAAACTACAGATTTTCCTGGACTTAGCTCCTTACTAGTTTCATTTAAGATGTTTTCAATGTGCTCTTTCTTCACTCCACCTATTTGTGTTCTCCTCTAACTCGAAACTAATCCCCCACATACGTCTGCCATTCATTCCTGACTCGATCGCAATGATTACAGGACACGTGGATGTTTATACAAAATTCCACCAGAGTGAGTTTAGCCGACCACCATAACTTTACACTACTCTAGTAAAGAGGTGTGAATTAATTGCTTTATTAATACAGATTATGCTAGTTCTGAGGAATGTTTAGGAAATGGTATGACGGAGTGGCATCATTCACAACAAAAGAAATAATGCAAAATATCATGGATCTTTCGACGATTTCTGCCTTTTTGACTTTGTTTTGGTAAGAGTAGCTGTCAGGGTCCGATGAAGAAATTGCTTGTTAGTGTTAAGACTCCTTGGTCGCAGCCTGAAAATCCGAAAAAACAAAACGCCCAGCACTAGAACTAGAACTAGCTGAGAGACGGGCAAAACGAAGGACCCGCATAGCGTGGTGGTGAACGCGTTACTCCCCGGAAAGGACAATAGCGCGTTCGTTCCCCACTTTAGACATCTGCGGTCCAGAGTTTCGCAAATATCTCAGCAACGCTATGGTTGTATTTCGCTTAATAACCTGCCGTGAAAATTATAGTAAGCAGAAAATAAAAGCTAAAAAAACGCCTAGCATGGTAAAAAGAACGGATTTACAAAAAAGGACCACTTACCACCCTTGAGGTCCAACCAACTCTGCACGCTGTTTTGCTCTAGAAGCTTCACGTAATATCGCTTCTCTTGCCTGAAGTTCTTCATGTAGCTCAGCCCTAATTAATGTTGACGACCGTGAAATTAATGCATATTGACTGGCCATTCTGGTGTTTTGACGTCGCCTTTCGATACACATCAATCACAATCGCCTGGTATCGTGACCACTGCCTCAGAGCAGTATCTCTCCGACCTCTCTACTGGTACTATAAATTTCTCAAAAAACAACACTATCGACTGGAACTCACTTTCTTCTTTTCCTCTTCGTGCTTTTCTTTTTCTTGCTCGTTCACTTCTTCAACTTTAGCACCTTCCGATGACGGACCTGGGCTGGAATCCACCGAGTTCTGCATCATTGCTACGATCTTTCTTTTTCGATTCAACAAAGAACACATTCGAACGTGCTTGCTGTCGGAATGACTCATCTCACAATGCAATCCAATATGAGAGCATACTTGGACGTCTAAACAAAATATTGTCTACAGTTAGGCAAAATTGTGGCAAATTAAATGCCGTAGCAACTCGATCCCGTTGCTAATCAACACTGTTCTAAATCACGCCACATGAACTAGCGCCTAAATAATGAGCAACTGGTTTGCTGTTGATCAATCCACGAAGGATGAACCACCCATTCGACTTCATCAAGCATCGTTAGAGGTGATTGAATGAACAACTGGACTACACAATGACTTGTGATGTCCTGGCGATATCTGATATTGGTATTTACTATGCTCCCAGACAAATTTGCCAGCTCACGGAGGAATGAAAGCTTCGTGAATCCGGTGTGTAAAAACGAATCAAAGACCATAAGTGTATTGCAGGGTACCCCCAACCACTACGCTACATACTCCCTTTACTTCATAAACAGATAACCGAATGAGAGGCACCGAATTCTACACAATAATTTTAAGATCAGAGAACAAACACAACTAAGCATGATTAGAACGACTGCGTTCATCAGCCATGAAGTTCTTCATACACAGAGCATCGTTGAATTTTTTAAATATTTATATCCACATGAATTATTTTAAAAAACCATCAAGATATCAGCTGATTATGACTTAGAAGTGTACACGGTCACAAAGCGTCCTACAATTACAAGGAAAGAATGGCAAGTTTCGAATAGATTACACTGCTGGCACATTTCTGAGTGTTGAACTGAACATCGAAAAAACAATGCTTATCCTAAACTGCGAAGGAACACGACATCAATGACAATAAGACAGAAAGTAGGAAGGAATCTCTACATGAAGTGAATTAATGTGAAGAGCATTTTCAAAACACCTCGTATTGAGTTCGACAGAAGTGAAGACGTGCAAAATTAGTTAGACAAATGATGAAAAAGTGATGAGGACTGCTAATGAACTTAGTAGAAGAAAAAACACACAAGACACTTTGTACGGAGGCAAGACGGAATTGGTCAGTTGATGGGACGACTGTAGACCAGCTACAAATGATGATTAGACAGTGGACATAGTCATTGGCAGAAAGCACCGATCAGTTAGCAAATTACAGAACAACTGATGAACTAGCCAGCGCTGGGTCGCATGTGTTAAGGAACTATCAACTACCTTTATGCCACCTAAGATCATAAAATGATAGATAGAAGCAAAGGCTTTTCACGCGTGCTTAACTGGTTTGCACCCCAGCTTATACAACAGTGATGAAACCCCTCAAAACAATCGAATTTTGAAGTAGCGAGAACTTTCCCGTCGTATTCAGAATACTCAAACAATAAAGACCTCAATTAGTCGAATATTCCCATTGGTAACTTCGTAGCACCAGCAAAAGAATAGCTGTTTCTATCTAAATATTCGATATAACAACTAGCAAAAACCTCTAGTTTGCACCAATGGATATTTGTAGACGGGTATCAACTACATACACGTTCAAAGCAAAATCGTTTTCTTGGAAAGTGTTCAAGAGTTCGTTTCGCAAGCTTCTTCGACTACTCCCGAATCCAGAGAATTAAAAGACAAACGACGAAATGTTGGCATCAACCCAGGACAGCTAAGAACCGAGTTTCCCGGACGTGTCAAAAGGCCATCCGTTCCATCGAGTTCTGGCAGTCCACTATCACGTTGATTATCATTACGAAGAGTGTGCCTTTCCATTTCCAATTCTAGTCTAACTTCCTCCATCTGACAGGATTCACGAATTGACTCAACGACATCGGCAACAAATCGACATCTGAAATGATAGTTGGTTTAGGGTCGCCTTATTGAATTATCAAGAATTTGTGCTCTCACATGAAAACAATTAAATGGAATTTTCATATAATTTTTTAATACAAAATAGTAGATTAGTCTATGCATGAGACGAACACATTTATTTCGTAAGTACCTCAATGAGGACGCATCCTTCTTTGTGAGATCTCCGTTGTTTCTCACCATTGTCACTAACATAAAAATACTAAGAACCCGACATACCTACCAAAAACTATTTTGTAGAATTTCGCTTCTGTCTTATTTAAACATTGACGACTGTGCTTACAACTACTGACAAACATTTTATTGTGATTTCACCTACAGCCTCAGCTTAACTGGTTCCAACACCGATGTAGGTTCCCCAGATCAATCCCGTTGACGGGTGACTGCTAATGGCACTGATCAATAGAACTGAGAGACAGGCAAAATGAAGGACCCGCATGGTGTGGTAATGAGCGCGTTAGCTCCCGGAAACGGTAACAGCGCGTTCCGTTCCTCGCCACACACACCTGCGGTCCGGAATTTTGCAAATATCTTAGCAATCTTGTGGTTGTATTTCGCTTAATATCCTGCCATAAAAATTATAGAGGGCAGAAAATAGAACGTGAACACGATTGAAAAAATCTTTATAACTATACTGGTTTGAGAGATTAGAACTTTAGATATTTAGAAACGTTACTATGTCATATCGCCCTAAAGATTAAAAAGGATAAAGCTCTCAGCACTGATCAATTCCTGAGGGATGCGCCGACTTCAAAAGCATCGTTGGAGATGACTGAATGCAAATCTGTCCTTTACAATGACAATGGCTCGCAGTGGTCTACCGATGCATCGAATCAGTGCTACCATCGTCCCTGACAAGTCTGTTAATAATTTGCCGACACCGTAGGAATGGAAGCCGAATAAACAGACCATATTAAGCGGCCGCAATAGATCAACATTCGTCCTGCACAAAAGAGCATTGCCGAATAAACTTCTTCATTCGAGCGGTGCTCCATTTCAATGGATTTTTTTGGAACGACAACGAACACCTACAACGCGTCGATGACCATCTGTGGATCATCGACCTGGATCAATCCGGCGTCTAATAGACGAAAATGTCGAAATGTTAACCAAATCAAGTTTCGTAACATTCGTGTTAGCCTAATATGAACTAAGAAAGCAGTAGTTTTTAAACCAACCGTCATTTAAACTATGTAGAAATTACCAATACCTTCCTGGATTGTTAAGCTAACACGAAGCTGACAAAAAGATTTATTCGGATGACGTTTCCACGTCTTAATTTTCATCAGAGCCGATGATTCGAGTCGATGGTCCACAGTCGTTCCTCATCTTGATGTGGCGTCTTCATCAGCGTACTGAGACAGATCTTCTTCAGGCTAACGCCGCTCGAATGAAACAAGCTCACCAGGAAGCACCTTTTGCATACGATGATTATTGTTCACAAGACCACCCGTTGATAATTATTTGTTTCTCAATAGATAATCCATCCAGCAACAGTCGGTATTACGTTAGCTAGCACACAGCGTGTGGCAAAGAACGAAAACATCAGAACTTTAGCCGAGTAAATCTATGTACCAACCTCGTGTTAGCTTAACAATCCAGGAAGGTACTGATTATCACTACCGACGTTAAATGACGGTCGGTTTTAAAATTACTGCTTTGCTATTCGCTATGTGCTAGCTAGCATAATACCGACCGCTGCAGGATGGATATCTGCTGAAAAACAGATCACTGTCACGGAACAGTCATACCAACAACTCATTCTGTACAAAAGAGCACAGGCGAGTGAGCATGCCTCATTCGTGCGCTGTTCCACTGAAGAAGATCCATCTCAGTACATACGACTACGAACACGCCACATCGAGGAGACAAACAACTGTTGACCATCGACTTGGATCATCGGCTCTGATAAAGACGAAGGCGTTAATGGAATAAATCTATTTAAGAAAGCAGTGATTAGTCGTGAAGACATTAAACAAAAAATGGGTCTTAAAGTACAATTCTAATTTCTTGTATTTGCAACACAAGTGCAGCAGCCGTAAACAGTAGCGATGCATTTAGGGGATCAATGTGCCCTATTAGGTGAAATCCGACTTCTCAAATCGCTCCGTGTTTTACATACAAGCTTTGACGAAAAAAGGCGAGAGGAGAACAAAACGTTATGTGAGCTCCGGAAAATTAGAACCTTATCTCGCTGGACAAACAAAAGAAGAAAAGAAAAATTTATGCCATTTTGGTACCCACCTATAGACTATACCAATTCTTAATTACACTAATGATGGTCACTTCTATGATTGTTTAGAACAGAATGACGCTGCAGTTTTCGACAAGTACTGAACAAAATTGATACAGACGGTCACTATTGTACTAACAAGAAGCCATAATATTCGTAATAACCTTCTGTAAAAATAAGCTTTGTGAAAAGCGAGATTCCTGCTATTACTGTTCTTGTAAATATCCTTTTTATCATATAATGAGGATAAAGCAAACGCCTCACAATTTCGTGAAAAAGAAACTTTCGTCAGAAATAATTTAAACCTCTAAACTTGTTGTTTTATGTGTTACTGCCCTGGTTTTCTTTTAAAGTTGGCTGAATACAATTTTTCAATCTATAAAGCGAAAAGATACTTTACTTAACAGAAAAAGGAGGCTTGAGCAACTGAGAGCATTTCTGACAGCTTTAAAACATGAGCCCAAACCAAAAACGTTTCCAAGACATGTTGTTCGATGTTCCTATGGCGCACATCTTGGCCTTCTCAATTTCAGCAGTTCTTCAACATTCTATACCACACCATTACCAGAAGCACACAATGCCAATGATTTTACCCTGGATTCAAACAATATCTGAGCAAATTGTATCCAATATAAAAACTGCTAGTGATAAAATTAACACTCTCAGGAAATCGGCTTTCATCCAGAACAAATTTCACTAAGGTTATCGAACAGTTTTCAATAAAACAACAATTTTATCACAATAGTGTAGAACGGGTTCGCATAAAGACAATTCGTGCAGAGCTATACATGTTAAATTCCAATGGACGAATTCATGTGGATCACCAAAGAATGCGAATAAATTTAAAAAAAAAAAAACAAAAAATTAGGAAAGATGACTCGAAATAACTGATGTACAGGGATTAATTTAGCACTTACCGAATGTTAATAGAGCATTCGTAAAAATTTGAATGAAACCACAAATTTGAGAGAAACAAGACTAGAATACTCAGAGATACCTTCAGATTTGGCGAGTGCAAATCTGTGTTCAGCATAATAACAGCGAAAGCGATCATGTGAATGGTGTCCCAGCCTCCCCGGAATCGTTTTGTTTCCTTCGGATTACATTTCGCGTAATGCTGGGCGAATTCCTAGAACAAGAAGAAGTTTCCCAAAAAAGAAAAGAGTTTTCAAAACGGTTCATTTGGCGACTTGATGAAGTAGTTACCTGAATAACCTTGTCGATCTTCTCAACTTCTTTCGGTAGGAGGAAATACTGCATAGCTTTCCTAAGAGCCACGTCGACTTCCATTCCACGAACGTCTATTAGACCAATGAAATACCTGCAGATATTTCAACATTAGGTAGGGAATCGGGAAAAAAACCTGCCCTTTTCGGAACTGGAAAGTCCTTAGCTATTAACTTAGATGAACAATGTGCAAGTCACATACGAGATTAAACGGGTTCCCAAGAGTTTATCTATACTAAAACAATTCCATGCCGTGCAATGTTAACAATCCTCATTGAGAACCTATTCTGGAAATCCTTCTTAGAGTCTAGCGGTATTAATGTGTTAGACCCACTTCAGAACGCATGCGTGGAATGTCGAATGCAGTGTGGAGATGTATTCGCCAATCATCTGCTTGCTAAGACCACGTCTTCCGAAAAGTAGGCTTGCCAGCGATTCAGCCGAATCATCCACGAATCGCCAAGCAGTCAACAACTGCACACCGCGCTCTGGTTTCCTGAATGATGAATTGCTAGCCCTTGTTAGGGTATCAACTATAAACAACCATCAGATCAGTCATTCTACTCATGAAAACTCAAAGTACATACTTGTTGAAGAAATTAAGGGCTATTCGATACTGTCGTTTTCGCTCTTGCTCACTACAATACCGAGATTTGATACGCGGACGCTCCAAGTCGCTGCAAAAGGTGTTTTATCATTACGTTTAAGTACTAGATAAGTAACTTCCACGACCGAAGGAATTCTGTGTGGTTGGTCTCCACTAGACATACTCAGTGGAAGCCTCATAAAAAGCGGCTCTGAAAAGGCGAAGTCCGCCGAAACGTCAGCTTATTTGTGAATAAAGAATAATAATAATAACACCTCGCGTTTGCTCAACAAGAGTACAAAGAATTACTAGATAAATGTCACTATTTGAATAAAAGCATATCAATGTGCAACCTCTTATTTAGCTAAATGACCACATGGGGTAGACTTTGGCCAGGCTGACCTCGGGAACCACAATGGCTAAACCAGCGAGACTCCAAAAAAATGGAAATTTTGCTCAGGTCCACACAATCAGTGAGGACGGGCCATCCAAGTATCGAAGTAAGTTAATGACGACAGAGAGGCGATACGATACGCAAACAAAGTCAACAATGCCATGGAATGTAAAAATTAAAACAAACGATTTTGACTAAAACTAGTGAATTGAAACCAGTTTTCAACAAGAATTTCGTTCCAACCGTGGATAAGTCTGTTATTTATAACAGTTAACAAGATCGACTTTCTCTTAAGCTTGGTATTGGGTTATAAATGCATCGTTTTCTTTCTCAGCGATCACGAGGTTGTTATCCAACACACGTTTACTTCTGTACAAATGACGCATACAACACAACGGTGGCTGACGTTTCGGCAGTATCGTCTTCTTTGGGACCTGAAAGGGTACATTGATACCTGATTTACTAGGCTTTTCTGATTGTGATGTTGAAGCGTTTGGCCTAATAAATTACTCATCAATATACCCTTCCAGGTTCTGAGGCGATACTGCCAAAACGTCAGCTATTATTGTGTTGTACGTCTGTTTGTATGGAATTAACCGTATGCTGCATAACAACCTCACGATTGCTGAAGAAGCAAGCGCCACATTTATAATTCAATGCCGAGGTTAAAAGAAAGTCGATCTTGAAAACTGTTGACAATGAAAAAATTCCGGATGCAGTTCGGTAAATTTCACGTTTCCACTGGACTTTATTCTTCCTGGTCTTTTCCTCCAAAAATTGGCGATAAAGCTGCTTCCTATATAAGTACTTCAAACCTAATATAAAATGTATTCACCCTATCTTGTTTTTCTTACTTTATTTCACATGATCTGTCATCACATTTACTGTGCGGATCGCAGCATTTCTTGCATTCGATTTGCTTTTACTCGCATTCACCATCAACGAAGGTATTCCAATTTCTTATTTGTGGGGTCGACCACTGATTGAAGATTTTTTCATCTTGGTCAAGTTGAACGATGGTTGAGCCGAATCTCTTTGCGATCTTGGAGACAGTGTTCCCACGTGAACTGGATGCGAGCGTCATCGAACTAACGCCTTGCCCATATGATCGACAGCATAACTAACCACCCCCTGGCTCCTCCACCCTTTCATTGTTTTATCTAGTATAAAAAACTAAATATATGATGAGAAAGAAGAAGAAACAATTCACGCGCTGACTTGACTCACCCTTTAATTCCATTTTTCTCAATGCGTGAAAGACTATTCGAGTTACTAAGATTCCCAGAAACAATAGTAGCACGAGGGATCCAAACATTACAAGCACTTGGGCTAGGAACGTGTGTTACACTGCAGGGACTTCGATCAGGAACCGGGAATCTTCGTTGCACCAGCCGTGGTGACATTAAACAATCTGAAAACAAAAAAAAAATAACCCCTTAGGTCCGAGTGCAAAGAGAAATCAAAGATTGCTTATTTGTTGAAATCACTGGCAGCCGATATTTAATGACAGCCTTGACTTGTCGGAAAATCGTTAATTGGGTTTGCATAGGAATGCAAGGACAAGCAGTGTAGCGCAATAGCGCTGCTCAATCAGATACGGTTCGGTCGGATCAAAGGCCCTATAATGGTGCCAAAAAGTGGAAATAAACTGTCTTATAAGGCCTTCCAAAAAATCTATATCAGGCAGACATTTCCGTATCCAAGCAGGACCATGCAAATCTAGTCTTTTTTTTAAAAGAACTGCATGGTTATATACAAATTCTGTGCACTCTGATATGAACAAACAACCGATTCTGGAACTTAACAACAACAAGAGAGGCCCGTTAATAATCAAAACATTCAGAAACGTGCTCCCATTTACCCTTCCATAGCGAATGAATGAGTCGTTTACTAGCCTCCAATGCCGTTCTCAGACTGTGAGAGGTGTTCATATTAGAACTGCACCATTTCAATGCACTATACACTTTCCTAGTTCAAAGAAGAAATTAAAAAACAGTATCTCGGACTACGCTCCTTCTTGACTAACGGACTAATTTGCGACATTAGGACAGACAACCTTTGCGTTATACATCTGATAAAGAGAACTGCTCTAAATAGTGCTGCACACGTAAAAGATACAGAGTATGACTTCCACAAACATTCGGTGCGGCCTTTATGACTGGAAAATAAAAATGATGGAGACACGAAAAACTTGGTTGGCAATTGTAGCTACACAAAAAAGCGTCGTGTACCTCTCAACTGAGAGCATCTCACCTGCACAACGTGAATGAAGAGCGAGAAATCTATTGTAAATCAGGTTTAATTATTTTACCACTGAAAGAATACAAAACAAACAGCAACGACGATTTTGAACATTTTATTTTAACTTAATTCAAATACGGAAAAACTGACGCTTTATTAAACTCAGCTTATTTCACTCGTAAAAATATTTGAGAAAAACTTTTGAAACTATGTTTGCTATAACTACGTGTAGTTCTCTTCTTTCTACAAAAAATCCCAAGTTAAAAAAAATTCATAGACAGTTTCACGGCGGAAAAACGGTGATCATTCGTCCTAAATGCAGAGGAATAGGAACTACATCTGCAAAAATGAAAAACAGCCGTCCTATGTAAGTACAAATACAAATGGTTTCCAGCTGAATGATGAAAAACTGATAGTCAGTTCCCAGAAAATGTTTAGATAGCTACTTCTAAGAAAGTGTTGTACTTGTTTTTTAAGAACTAACTTTTCCTCCATCCAATCCGTATAGAGAAAAAAAAAACTCTAAATTGATAACCAGTAGTATACCTAGAACGTCAAATCGAAATCCTTCAATCATTAACAATGTCAAAGGATCACATTAACGTGCCGCGTTTTGGCTTAGATTCTTACCAATTTAAAGTATAGACATCGTACAAAGAAGCATAACAAAGTGCAAAATAAGGTGAGTACTAACCTATCATACTTCTATTCGGATTCGGAGAAGATGGCGATGGTGAGGGTGGAGTTCGTTTGTTTCTCGACAGTAATTCGGAAGACCCGACCAGCTGCGCACGATCTGCGCGCAATTGTGCACTCAGTGAAGTGGTCGGAAGATACCTGAACGTTAAAATTCAAATAAGAAGGACCTAACTTAGGGATTAGACAAGAGTAAAGCATCTAGCGGATGTCCGCGATGTTTGAGATGTTGTCAGCGAATAAATTGCGGACATCGAGCTGACGACAGCGGGTGAGAGTCAATAAAATGCAATGCGGCCGAGGATCTCTGCATCATGATATCCCCCACCCGACCAAGGAACTAAACATGACACAGAGGCGCTTCTGGACGGCGATATGAGTCGTCGAACCAGTCCAAACGCTTTTTTAGCATACGACAGGTTGTTGTGGATAAAGTGAAAATGAACCCTTCAAATGAAGCATTCCGTAAGGATGATGAATGAATGGTGGTGTAGAAAAAATTCGGACGAAAAACGCTGCTTCAAACAGAACAGACGAAACTAAGATGAACCCCTTTCCGGTTCTATGCCTACTGGACTAGACAGAAATCAGTGTTATTACTATTCAAAGGTAATATTTTGATTGCTTGCTAGACATAAGAACCAGAGAAGTCAGAGTAACATCAATCTAACTTACCCTCCCATTAAGGCGTCCTACTTCCAAAAATTGTTTCCACAACTGATTTTCAATCCGAAAGTCGTAAATACTGCACGAAATAGGTAAAAGAACAAACCTATTCAATGTACGATCTTTGGAGTGAACTGGGCCTTTCGCTTTCGATTGTAAGATCAGTTGTTCATTAAGCGGTGGAGAAAGTGCGTACCTAAATCACGCATTTCTCCAAAAAAAAAAAAAAAATTGTGTCGATGGCCAAAATATTACTAAACATAAACGAGACAGAAAGCGATACATCTTATTTGATGCCGTACAGCAACTTTTTTTTTCAATTCTGCCACAAGAGAATTCCGGCTGTTCGTAGCTTTAAATATTTCTTTTCCTTGAAGCTCCCAGGTCAGAAGCTGAACCATGTAAAATCCAGTATTTCGTCCAGCAGTACAAATGGCGTCTCCTATTGTGTCATTGATGTTTTTGGTTGCTACTCTTGCGTTAAAAATGTAAACATTCAATCCTCGCTTTCAGTATGTTCACTTCTTATTTGTTGATTGGATAACTAGAATTGCTAGATAGAAAACTAGATGAGTGACAGGTAAAACGAAGGACCCGAATAATGCGGTGGTGAACGCACCAGCCACCGGAAAGGGTTATATTGCGTTCGTTCCCCACCGCAGACACCTGCGGTCCGGAGCTTTGCAAATATCTCAGCATCACAGTGGTTCGCTTCTACAGTCTTAAAAAATTTACTGCCAAATACGCTTAAACCTAAATTTCATATGTACATTTGTATTGATAGAATAAGCTTTCCCCAAGTACTCCATTTGTAGAGAAGCAAACAAAAACAGATGAAAACTAGATACCGCCCTATTTGACCGACAAAAAAAGTGACAGTTGGACCGCGTAAGTTAAAATACCTCATTCCTAGCATGACATAGGAACTCTTTGATAAAAAGCTTTACCTGACCACTAAAGTAAAGAAGTTACCTTTGAGTGGGTAATGTCATTTCTCTCCATCGTCTGTTCAGGCGATATTCACGATACGTCCGTTGGATGACGATCGCCGCTCGATGTGCACGTGCTCGGCCGCCGTAACGCTTTTCCAGAACCTAAACATTAGCCCATTGTAATCCAGTGAAGAAAAGTGATGAAAAACGGCTTTCGTATATCTATAGTTTGCTTTTGTAAGCCTCTTTATTTTTGAGGACATCAGGAACTAGAAAATTATCAATCACAGCGAAATGCTTGTGAATAACAAAAGTTTCCATGTCGAAATTATGAAGATGCACCAGGAAAACAAGCAGAGAAAACGAAAAAGTAAAAGGGAAGAGAGAAAGGACAGAATGGACGAAAACTCCGAGAAAATTTTCCAATGACGACCATAAGATATAGGCCACATTTCAATGACCCCAAAATGCTTACTTTATATACCTGCACAACAATGAAGAAAAAGCAGCACTTCGATGGTAAACTAGTAGAAATGATTGACTTATGCAAATGAAAAGTGTAACACATTTGCTACAATCAAACAACTGATAGGGATAAAGCATAGAGCTTCTGGCGTTGATCGATCCTTGAGGGATGTGCCATGCATTCGACTTCATTAAGTTTCGTTGGAGGTGACTGAGTACACATCTGGCCTTTATGACTCGTAGTGGCCTACTGATGCATCGAGCCAGTGCTGCTGCTCTTCCAGACAGATCTAGTACCAATTTGCTAACCCCGATGGGAAGGAAGGTTTAATGACCCTTGGGCACGGGGATCGATCTCTATGTGTATTGCAGGACGCCTCCTCCCATAGCGCTACATGCGCTTTCTGATAGAAAAAAAAACTGACAAAACATAATAGAACTGAAATCATAGACCACCAGTAAGGTAACAGAAGTTTAGAGCAAGTCGTATTCCAAGAAACATTTTCAAAAAAAGAAAAGACAAAAGAAAAACTGACGTGTTTAGAATTGATTTCTGCACTTTAATGCTTGTCTTCCAACTTAGCCTAAAATCATAGGCGTCAAGTACAAAACCATAAGGAAAGGGTTCAAAAACCCGGCCAAGATAAAAAGAACTGAATAATAAATCTGTCAACAACGACAGCATTGAAAAACTGAACCCATCTGCCAACAGCCATCCAAACAGGTTATAAGTTATCTGTTAAGATTCAGGAATAAAAAAACGGCTTAGTTAAAATTAAGGAAAAAAGACGCTCTATACAGCAAATTTCTTAAAGAGGTCATTTACGAACGAAAAAATGAAGGTATTACAAATCTGGCTGGACATATATCTGGTAGAGAAGCCATATGTTACGTCCAAAGTTCTTAAAAGAAATTTACAGCCATCTGAAGACGTCCTTTGTGCTGTCATTGTCTGGAGAAAACAGTAAATGAGATTCAAACCGAACCATATCGATAACGTTGGTGGACCGACGAAGGTAAATAAACAGAAAAGACACCTGTACAGATAGGGAACATCGTGGAGAAGGTAAACAGCTTTTTTTATTATTCAGTAACATAAACAACTATGAAGGTCACGTGAAACAGGCCTGACACGG
Source organism: Angiostrongylus cantonensis (assembly GCA_009735665.1). Classification (NCBI taxonomy): domain Eukaryota; kingdom Metazoa; phylum Nematoda; class Chromadorea; order Rhabditida; family Metastrongylidae; genus Angiostrongylus; species Angiostrongylus cantonensis. The sequence continues at coordinate 42,088 of MQTX01000321.1, forward strand.
TCTTCCACGATCAGAAACTTCTTGATTTATTGAGTCGTCATGATAGATTCCGTCGAGGAGGAATACATTCTTTTAGATCTCTTAACCTAAACCATATAGATTCTGAAGGAACTGTCTCCGCTGTGCCGTACAAAACCCTATTTGAGAGTTATGAAAGATCCTTAGAATATCAACAATGTGGGATCTAATGTGCCTCAATATCACGATCCCACAATCGAATAATCCTGCCCAAATTATTCCCGTATAGTCTGCACAGCTGCGCCAAAAGCAAAGAGAACCGAAATCGAAGCTCGGTTATCATGGAGTGACTGTAAGATTTACAGAAATGAAGAGGTCTTGAAGCCGGTTCAAATCCACTTCTTGGAGGAAAGCGCTACTAACACACGAACTGTCTTATGGATGAAAATATGATATAACGATTTGGCTGACTACGGCACAATCAAGACTAGCGCTAATAACTGTAACTAATTTGTAACTGTAAGTAATCACATCTGGGATTTTAATTCAAAAACTACTCAAACATTTGGATAGATATTCGCCAAAATCGACAGACTGCACCAAACTGTAGATGGCGGTACCATTTAATCAACCTAACCGTATGGCCTCGATGGCGCCCAGACTGCAGTTGATAAAGGTGCCCTGGAACATGCACATGGTGGTTAGTCCGATGCCACGCCCGGTCCGAACAAGCCCTTCATCCCTCCGCTTTCGGTAAATTGGTACGAGGTCTGTCTGCGAGGATAGCAGCACTGGCTCGATACATCAGTTGGCCACCACAAGTCATTGTATAGGCCACATACGAATCAATCACCTCAAGCGATACTTCATGAAATCTAATGCATGGCGTATCCCTCGGGGATTGACCAACGCCGAATGACTTATCCTTCATCCTTTTAACATTAGGATTCTAAACATGTTTTAGTTACTTCGAACCGAATACTCCATTCTCGTCTACTTCTCTACTTCAATGAAATGCCTCTCGTGACTTCACAGAGCAAGAGTGACTACTTGCTCATAGAAGATGCATGACTGCTTCAGATAAGAATACTGATGAGGCAAATATTTCTTGGTGCTTTCATTTCGAGGTCATAATGTCTTTCATCGCAGAGAATGCATCTTTTAAGAGCAATCCAGAAAACGCACTCCAATCATGTTCTTAATGTTATTAGCACGGATTGAATCGAAATGATTCCTTCGAAGTACGAGATGTACGAGATCACACACAGTGCATTCACAAAGACGTCTATTCTTAAAGAAGCTCAGAAAAACTCCCTCAGAAATAAAGAATATCTCTCTGGTGAAGAGGAAAAGTGTGAAAGCAGGGAAATCCTGTCTGGAACTGTCCGAAACGTTGATGGATGTGTATTCATCCGTTCATTCGTTGTCTAGTTACGTTGGAAAAATACGCCCTATCCATCTGAACTCATCGCTATCAAATGTCATTCACTTTTGTCAATTACTACTGAAAAAATTACACAGTAAAAAACGTGTTTTCCTAGGAAAAAATACCATAGAAAGGACAGAAATGACAAAAAATGAAAGGAAGAAAAAATAGGGTGACACGAAGAACGAGTAGTTTGTGAAGCAACAGTCTCCATGAAATCATCGTTATTATTTGGGGATTGCCTCTTGAAACACTGGAGAGCACTCGGAGAAGTACCGGCTACGAGATGAGGAGGACTGTAAAGGGTTGAAGCTGGACGGACGGTTAGCGACTGCAGTACGGCGGCGTCAGGACGCAATCAATGGATCTCATGTGACAAAAGCCATCTGTTGGCAAGACGAATGGCCGTCGATCGCACGTTTCCACAGCCATTCACCGCCGCGACGGTTGAACGGACCACTTCCGTACACTTTCGACCGGACTACAGTAATGTACACGACAGAACCCTGACGCGCACCAGAGGTGGAGCGCTTCAGTGAAGCCGTCGAGAGCCACAGGATGTTTATGCGATTGTTGTCCATCACCAGATAGCCACGAAAAGCTCAGCTTGCAAAGGCTGAATGCCTCCTGCAGTTGCAAGTGAAGGTCAAGAGCCCAAGTGCAGTAGGATGGATGGACGAGTAGTCCGTTTGACCGCATCGATTTGTGTCGCGGCGCGTTTTTCAGCATTCAATCGTCTCGCCAGTTGCCATTCGTAATTATTTAATCGACGCCATTTGTTTTTTCTATTACACCAGAGATTTATCGACGCAGCCGTAAAGAAACGTCCGTTACGAAGCTTTACAATCTTCGACTTCGCCAGCAAAACTTGGAAGTGTCAGTTTTTGGTCCTCGTCTCCCTTAGTCTCATTTGTTGTCGTCGTTTTTTGAAAGCGTTCTTCATTCTACAGTTATAAACTCAGCTTATTTGCTAAGCTCTTTTTTACAGTAGAATGACAACAGTGGAGAAAAAATTACAGGAAATGTACAAAACAATTTGAAATCACTATGAAAATCGACGATCAGAAAGCCTAGCTAAGAGTAAACCGTTCTGGTGTCACCGTCGCATGGTGTCAAATCTGCCTCTCATCCACAAGGGCTGCGACTGCCTGTGGTGGTGACGACATGGGACAGACTTTGGCTAGGTTTACCTCCCGAGTGCACAGAATTGTGACATGGTTAGACCGGCAAAATTCCGAAGAATCAAGATTATGCTGGGCCCCGCACAACCAGTGAGAACAGTCTATCTAAGCATACAAGTAAGTAATTTAAAACTAACGGTGTGGGAACGTTCCGTTAATCTAAGAAGGGTTATTGCTCCGGCTGATATCTATTGCTAAGATTGAAGTATAGATTGCTGTGCAAACTTGCATTATTTTGCAGGATTTTCACTAACCATGTGGCCTTTACTCTGATCCAGAAGTTACAGTAGTATGGAAGCAATCAAACGCTTGTGATTACAAAAGCCGGTTGACACAACAGTGATGTACACTGCTTAGCGATCTCAGTCTATAAGCGGGGATCGGAACTAAATAACGAAGAAAAAATAAGCGTTCTACTCTCCTTTCTGACGATAATTTACAATTACCTTTCAATCGGAAACCAAAAGAATGAGGAAGAACAACTTCTGATCCCTTCTTAACGGCTTAGACAAACCTCAATTAATATTTTTGCTTAATGATAAGGAGATAAGGCTTGCAAAGGAGGAGCGTTGGTTAGCATGTCGATGTTGAATGGTAAGAAAATCATCAGGCATTAAGAGATCCGATAGAAGGAAGGATGTGACCACCAGTAACAGAGATCAGGATGTTCTGGTATATCTGTTGTTTATTCTAGAAGAATCTATAAATATATTCAAAAAGAATATGCACCTCGACACGTCTTCGTAGTAAATCGTCTGAGATCTCGTACCCATTGGCCACGTAGACTCGACTGACGCTCGACATTCCTCGCCAATCGGAAAGTTGCGTCCGGCCGCATACTGTGCTCATCCTCTGAACGACTTTGAGCGTCACTTCATCCAAAGTATGCTATACGAAACAGACGTTCACAATAACCGTCAAAAATACGGAACATTTAGAAAGGTGTAGGAGAGTAGCAGCGAATAATGCAAAATAACACCGGATTCCTAACTAGTGGAACTCATGGACGAGTTCCATAGTTCTTTATGTTGTAGTCCATTTATATCATTAGTATATTAAAATGTCTGTGCTCTCATGCAACTGCACCAGTTCTGTGCCGAAGATTAAGAAAGGCTAAAAAGTTGTGCTCTGATTAGTATAAAACGCTTGAGAATTTCGTTCTTCAGGAGTACACTGCAAGCTGAACTACGCGATCTTGTGTATTTACGACCTCCAGTAATAGAAATGTCCCCATTCAATAACGCGCTAAAAAACATTCCCTATGGTGTCACGAAGACGGATGAGCTCGGAATGACCATCAATGACTAAGGTGCAAAGCACACCACTGAAATATCACAGCGGTCCGTAGATAACATAAACATTAGCATCGCACTGGTAGTATACATTGAGGAGTTTATGACGTGAGCGGGAAAAGTCAATCATATGGTCGTTTTAGTGATCGAGATGAAAGCACGATGTAATTTAAGGCAGTAAACAAGAGCAATTAATTGCATGTGAATCTGTAAACAGTTCACATTCACATTTTAGAAGACCGCATTCTAATGAAGGTCATCAAATAGCCTTAAGCACTCGGATAACTCCATAGCGACACTCTCAGGGAAGCATAAAATGTCAGTCGTAGTGTCCTCCGGATAAAAAATACCGCTAGTCCTATTCGAGAGTGGACCGGCACATCAGATATAGGTCACATCATCAAAGTGTTCATTGTTAAGGTGCGAGGTCCTCGAAATTGCTTTAGAAAATCGATTCAGGGGTCAATTTTGTGGAAAGCCCATTTAGTAACTCGAACTTTAAATGTCATCAAACGTTCGTCTGTTTAGCCGCTCTGGATTGGATGTGTCTTTGATATGCCACAATAGCTGGAACAAATACCAACTGGCGTTCCCCCTCGTGAAGTTGTATGAAAAGAATGATTGGAAAACATTGTGAGAAGAGAAGAGCAATATATTTATTAGTTTCAGCTGAACAGGTGGAAAACTCCAGTGCAATCGCTGTACTTCTCATTTTAGACGCAAATATCACGTCTCAATAAAAAAAAATAACTAACAATCATTGGGTGGACAAGAAAAGGGATGTTAGTTGTGTAAGGATTTAACAAACGTCACCATAAGAGTAAGGATAGAGTGTATAAAGAGATGGGAAAGGAGAATAAAGACTAACTTCGAAGCATGAGGGATACATTTTATACTTCCTTTTTCTGAATTTCCGATGTGTAAGACGTAAACTGGTTCGTAAGAAGTCGTAGAGCACCGATTCATAGCAAGGTAGAGCCGTAACATTTAAAAGCACTGCCAATTTGACTTCACGAACCTACAGTTTTAAGGTACTACGTTAGAATGTTTTTTGTTCATCGATTGATGAATGATCGGATGAGACATTCCATAAAATTCTAGAAACTTCGACCGCACTGTTGCTTACTTGTCTATTTTTCCACCATCTATGGTGTAAAATCTGTTTCACTCTTGCAATCCGAGCCACTGACAAATGCAGTACAGTGGACGGAGAGTCTCTAAACGAGCATGCTGGACATCAGAAGTATCCATTTAGCTGGACCAGTGGAATTCACATAATCAGTGATTACAAGGTGCTGCTTTGTACTACACTGTTATGTCTATAGAAATCATTCAAGTTGGTTAGAACAGAGGGAACTATCGAATCCTTTAGTCCCAACATAGTTCATGAGCAGATTCCATGAACTTTACAAATTCATCTGCGTCTAGATAGACTTCGGACATCATCAACGTTAAAAGTGGATTTCGACGAGGTACTACACAATCTGTGAAGTCCTTTAACATGACGTGATGGTCATGACAAAGATAGAATATGGTGACATCTCAACACTCAGTAGCTTAATGCCTAGAGTGCACTAACACCACCTAACTCCAAATATAGGCCAGACGGTACAAACGCTATCCTAGATTAAGTGTAACTAAGAAACAGATAATTTGTTGTTAAACATGACCGAAATACAACGTCTCCGAACGCTTCATATATCTTAAGAACTGGCGAGATCGAAATTGGGAGATAACAAAAGCGACGTCGTTTTAATGAGTAAAACGAAAAACGCCCGACAGGTCCACAATCTCATTGACAACGCATTTCATCCTACTTTTACAAGTACTTCGAAGTGCTTACAGCTAATTTAATTACTGATCGTCTAGCTAGTTAGAAGTATATGGAAACCAAGGGGCGGATGGCACAGTGTAGTGATGTCCGAGCATGGTGCTAGTTCGATTCCGCTCCGAGCCAACCAAGCCTCTCACCCCTCAGGGATCGGGAAATGGGTACCGGACTTGTCTGGGAAACATCACTCTCTGCAATCTAACTAGGAACGTTCAAGCCCGGCTATCTCAGGGCTTCATCTAGAATTGCTCTACCAACATTCTACGACATTCAAGACGAAATGAAAATGCTCAACCAGCAACCGAACGCAAACGTAAAGTTGGAACATCTTCGCGGACAAGAAAAACGAGCAGGCGAATCGAATGTCGAATGTGAGAAGTGCTGGGATCCGCACAATAGACGTGAATATGGGTCAAAATGAAAAAAAGTATGGAAACCTGAGTATGATTATGACGACATGACGACGAACAATCAGGTACTATTCTGCTCAACACGCGGATTAGCTAATTCGGTAACAACACCTTGTGAAAGGTCAGCAGCTACACCGAAGTCGTGACCGTCATCATATCGCAAGATGTCATATAGAACTGGAAGTTCATTGACGCGATGGTCAGATTGTTTGACGAAGACCTTGAAAACGAAATGTGGCACTCTTTCGCGGAAAACACACTATAAAATTCTAGGAATAAACGAAGGTATTATTGCGCCTGCTCGACTCTCTCCACTATCAACAATTCGAGTGGTAGTGGGGATAAAAAGTGCGCAGTAACCCAGTATTCGTAGCGACCGCTCTTTTTTTCTTTCCATCAAGGACTTCGACGCAATGGGTACCTACCGTGGAAGATTTACCTCGACATTTGTTTTTCATGAAATCATCTTCGTTTTTGATTCCGGCGGTATGAAGTCACGTCCTAGCTGCTAGTCAAGAACTATTTCGGGTGGATTTTTTCTTCGACAGATGCAACATAGAATCTCAAAAAAGAGAATGACACTGTATTTAGTAGCAAATAATCCAGCAATCTTTCAAAACAAGAAGCAGAGTGAGAAATAAGTTTTGATTGGTCTCTGTAGGAGTTTTGGCAGTGAAATAAGCATAGGGTAATTCGATTCTATATGACCGTGAAGAAATGGCCTATTTCACAGATGGGACGAGGAACTCGTTCGAACATATTCCTTTCTTGGCACATTCAAATGATCCATACGCACGTAGTTTCCCACGTCCGACCGCGTCCAGATCCTGCCTTTATTATTTCACTCGTACAAACCAATATATTTCAGTTCCAATTTTAGCTAACTGAACTCTGAAGTCACAATCAAAAGAAGTCCGTTGTTGTGTTCAATGACTTAACGGACGTCAAAGGGTTAAATCTTAAGACTCGATCTTATGGCAAGGATTAGGATGAACCTTCCTGAAAGCTAAGTTGCTCTCGACCAATCTGCAAGACATCTTGAACTCAATAATTCGAATTTCGACTGAATATGAACAACATTCAAGTGGTCTTCATCATTCATCACCAACCACAAACTAGTACGTGATTACTATTGTAGCTCTTTGTATTCTTGTTGAGCAAACGCGAGGTGTTATTATTATTATTCTTTATTCACAAATAAGCTGACGTTTCGGCGAACTTCGCCTTCTTCAGAGCCGCTTTCTATGAGGCGTTTGCTCAACAAGAATACAAAGAATTACTTGATCAATGCCGAGGTTAATAGAAAGTCGGGTGGAAGCCTGGGTGGAAGTTTCTTCAAAAATCAGTCAAAACAAAAGTAAACATATCTAGAAGCAGTTACTGCAGCAGTACTAATTCAGAAGGATTCTGAAACGGTTCCAGGCAGTACGTTCTGACGTGTGACGGGAACAGCTGAATCATTCCTAGCTCGATACACAGTCGCAGTGCCAGTGTCTTTGCGTAGAGAAAGAATTCTACTTAGTCACCGTTTTAAACAGACTGCAGCGCCAACAACTCCTAACTCCATGTCGGCATTGTGATAGAGGACTACGCTTCCTCAGCTACGAACTGTGTCGCGGAGTACTGTGCTATCCGCTTTCCTTCGGTTGTTTTTACTAATCGAGGAGACAGTTGACAGTAACGTTCCCACATACAGTCTTAAGCAGTTGGTCTTCTTTCCACAGCCACTTTTACATTCACTGCAACACAAACATCTAAAAACGCCTAACATCCTATTAGGGTCAAACATTTTGGATGACAAATCGTCAAGTCGGAAGACAACGGGAAGAGAACTTTTGCAAAAGATTGAAAACTATACTGTCTTTACGCAGATGCCATCAAAAAATCACGAATCTGTAAGATTAAGCTAACTTAAAGGTTAGCGTGAAATTGGTCGGAGTTATAGAGGTGGAACGATATAAAGGCAATTTAGCATAGCAGCATCAGCGACAGTTGTTGGCAGGGTAATCGATCACTCAAAATATGATTGGAAAGCGATCGGCGAATCGATTTGTGTTAACGAGAAGGAATATGAAGGCAGGCAGAGAGCAATGAACAAGAAAACCAAACGGAATCTGGGTCTCCAATAGTTCCCGCCAAGAGCGCAAGCCGATGTCCCAGATGACCAATCTACTTGGCGTAAAAGACAGACACAAATTCCTTCCATTCAAATTTCGAGCCACTAAATTAATGAAAATGATTACAAGTTAAGGAGATGGGAAGATGATTACGGTATTAAGTAGGTGTACATTTACACGCGTACATTAGAAGCTAAACGTGGTGTAGAAATGTCTAGAAAGCACTAGAACTGGTAGAGGGAGAATTTTCAAAGACCTGGAGGATACGCAGAACTAGCTTCGACGAACTACGCCAAGCGAATGACCCTCAAGTGCATGGTCAGGGAGCAGATTTTTACCCTTATGGACATAGAACAATGGCAACTGAGCTAGCAATGTGATTAATTTGTTCGGGAGCGTCAGATCCACGGGAGGCATGACGACGGAAGGGGAGGGGCAGATCGATAAAGTGGCCGGACGGCACGGCCCCTCGATGACCCATCATCAGACGACGCTGGCCCATCAACACCGCTAATCAGATCCCCGTTCCATTCAACACTAAGGGTCCTGCTTCATGGACCTTATCTGGCTAGGATGGTTCTGTTGGATAATCGATCACTCCTAGCTGCATAGTATACATATTGGAGATTTTACATGCACATTCAGGCATCTATTCTGCGTAGTTATCTCTATGGGAAACACCACTGTACTGGGTACAGTACAGAACCAGTGAAGCAAGAATGTCTTCTTCGGGGCCAAAGAATTGCTCTGATCACTTCATTATCTGGGACATTTATTTGGAACACTCCCCGTTACCGTCGTACGTGTCAAAGAGTGAAGCCAGGATTCCTTGCCGAAAGCCACGTATGTTATATACCGATTTTTTATGGAAGTTATCTTGATTGGTGCCTGAGTACTTATCACTTCACGGCTCTATTTAGGGATTGAAGTCTCTGCTAAAACCACAAACTCCGCAATTGTCTACATACCAGTTTTAGATATCAGGCCATTTTTGTCAGAGTTAAGGATGCTGTTAGGAACTGACTTATAGACGTTGAATAGGGTTTAAGTGCGAGATCCCTGCCGATTGTTGCACTAGTTCCAGAAAATCGGCTTATGATGTGGCGTATACTCTTTCGTGACGAACACTGTGTTTGTTAGTGGTATCTCGTAGATATACATATAGTTTTCACTATTAACAGTGAGATAGAAGGTTCTCGAAGCTTTGTCCCGAAGCAAATAACTGGTAATTAGTACTGCAGTTCTTACCTACCGCAACGTCATCACTGAATGCTATAAAATCCAGGTGTTGACCTTTTAATTTGCTGTTTATTACTACTTATCATGGCAGGGTCTGATGTGAAAAACAACCACCATAATGCGGAGATATTTGCAAATTGTGAACCACAGACCAGATCGAATCTCGCGATTACCGTCTCCAGGGACTCATGTGTTACACACGCCACCACTGAGACCCTCGTTCTGCCTTTCTCTCAGGTAGTTTTCTACCCAACACTGTCATTAGCAACGGGAATGTGTTGGTTTCAGGAAGCCAAGAACTATTTCAGTTAAAAGTCCTTGGAACCAGTTCTCATTTATTCTGGATTTCTCGCTTTGTTCAACAAAACTTTTTGCTGATAAAACCTATCATTAACCATTCGAAAAGATCACGTTCTTCCTTAATGTAAGGTGCTTTCCGTATTTTTCGTAGATTTAAACCTTGTGGTGAATTTTCGAGTTGACTTCTCCGATAGGTTATCATTGCAAGGTTGAAATTAAGGTCACACTTTCGGATGACCGGCTTGATAAGGGCTTCTGTCTTCGAAAGTGGTCAAGGTTATCAAGCCACAAAAGTTGCTTCGGAAGAAAAGCAATGTGGCTCAACCAGCAACCGAACGCAAACGTAAAGTTGGAACATCTTCGCGGACAAGAAAAACGAGCAGGCGAATCGAATGTCGAATGTGAGAAGTGCTGGGATCCGCACAATAGACGTGAATATGGGTCAAAATGAAAAAAAGTATGGAAACCTGAGTATGATTATGACGACATGACGACGAACAATCAGGTACTATTCTGCTCAACACGCGGATTAGCTAATTCGGTAACAACACCTTGTGAAAGGTCAGCAGCTACACCGAAGTCGTGACCGTCATCATATCGCAAGATGTCATATAGAACTGGAAGTTCATTGACGCGATGGTCAGATTGTTTGACGAAGACCTTGAAAACGAAATGTGGCACTCTTTCGCGGAAAACACACTATAAAATTCTAGGAATAAACGAAGGTATTATTGCGCCTGCTCGACTCTCTCCACTATCAACAATTCGAGTGGTAGTGGGGATAAAAAGTGCGCAGTAACCCAGTATTCGTAGCGACCGCTCTTTTTTTCTTTCCATCAAGGACTTCGACGCAATGGGTACCTACCGTGGAAGATTTACCTCGACATTTGTTTTTCATGAAATCATCTTCGTTTTTGATTCCGGCGGTATGAAGTCACGTCCTAGCTGCTAGTCAAGAACTATTTCGGGTGGATTTTTTCTTCGACAGATGCAACATAGAATCTCAAAAAAGAGAATGACACTGTATTTAGTAGCAAATAATCCAGCAATCTTTCAAAACAAGAAGCAGAGTGAGAAATAAGTTTTGATTGGTCTCTGTAGGAGTTTTGGCAGTGAAATAAGCATAGGGTAATTCGATTCTATATGACCGTGAAGAAATGGCCTATTTCACAGATGGGACGAGGAACTCGTTCGAACATATTCCTTTCTTGGCACATTCAAATGATCCATACGCACGTAGTTTCCCACGTCCGACCGCGTCCAGATTGTAGCATTTAAACGAGCTAAATTTAGATTGTCATGGATTCGATGAACGGCTCGGCATAGTTTAATTTTGATGTAGACTCAATGGAGATTACCAAATTTAATGTCACTAAGGGCAAATGCAAACGAAGCACTGAATTCGTTCGGTAGAGTAGACCTTCGGCAATCGGAAATCCATTCATGGATAGTCTCAGGTGTTCAAATGGGAGGTGAGGTTGGAAATGTAGAACACAAAATTGCGACGAACTCTTTGTTTTTGGATGTTCAGATTTTTCGAGTTTCTTCAAAAATCAGTCAAAACAAAAGTAAACATATCTAGAAGCAGTTACTGCAGCAGTACTAATTCAGAAGGATTCTGAAACGGTTCCAGGCAGTACGTTCTGACGTGTGACGGGAACAGCTGAATCATTCCTAGCTCGATACACAGTCGCAGTGCCAGTGTCTTTGCGTAGAGAAAGAATTCTACTTAGTCACCGTTTTAAACAGACTGCAGCGCCAACAACTCCTAACTCCATGTCGGCATTGTGATAGAGGACTACGCTTCCTCAGCTACGAACTGTGTCGCGGAGTACTGTGCTAGGGTGGAAGTTTCTTCAAAAATCAGTCAAAACAAAAGTAAACATATCTAGAAGCAGTTACTGCAGCAGTACTAATTCAGAAGGATTCTGAAACGGTTCCAGGCAGTACGTTCTGACGTGTGACGGGAACAGCTGAATCATTCCTAGCTCGATACACAGTCGCAGTGCCAGTGTCTTTGCGTAGAGAAAGAATTCTACTTAGTCACCGTTTTAAACAGACTGCAGCGCCAACAACTCCTAACTCCATGTCGGCATTGTGATAGAGGACTACGCTTCCTCAGCTACGAACTGTGTCGCGGAGTACTGTGCTATCCGCTTTCCTTCGGTTGTTTTTACTAATCGAGGAGACAGTTGACAGTAACGTTCCCACATACAGTCTTAAGCAGTTGGTCTTCTTTCCACAGCCACTTTTACATTCACTGCAACACAAACATCTAAAAACGCCTAACATCCTATTAGGGTCAAACATTTTGGATGACAAATCGTCAAGTCGGAAGACAACGGGAAGAGAACTTTTGCAAAAGATTGAAAACTATACTGTCTTTACGCAGATGCCATCAAAAAATCACGAATCTGTAAGATTAAGCTAACTTAAAGGTTAGCGTGAAATTGGTCGGAGTTATAGAGGTGGAACGATATAAAGGCAATTTAGCATAGCAGCATCAGCGACAGTTGTTGGCAGGGTAATCGATCACTCAAAATATGATTGGAAAGCGATCGGCGAATCGATTTGTGTTAACGAGAAGGAATATGAAGGCAGGCAGAGAGCAATGAACAAGAAAACCAAACGGAATCTGGGTCTCCAATAGTTCCCGCCAAGAGCGCAAGCCGATGTCCCAGATGACCAATCTACTTGGCGTAAAAGACAGACACAAATTCCTTCCATTCAAATTTCGAGCCACTAAATTAATGAAAATGATTACAAGTTAAGGAGATGGGAAGATGATTACGGTATTAAGTAGGTGTACATTTACACGCGTACATTAGAAGCTAAACGTGGTGTAGAAATGTCTAGAAAGCACTAGAACTGGTAGAGGGAGAATTTTCAAAGACCTGGAGGATACGCAGAACTAGCTTCGACGAACTACGCCAAGCGAATGACCCTCAAGTGCATGGTCAGGGAGCAGATTTTTACCCTTATGGACATAGAACAATGGCAACTGAGCTAGCAATGTGATTAATTTGTTCGGGAGCGTCAGATCCACGGGAGGCATGACGACGGAAGGGGAGGGGCAGATCGATAAAGTGGCCGGACGGCACGGCCCCTCGATGACCCATCATCAGACGACGCTGGCCCATCAACACCGCTAATCAGATCCCCGTTCCATTCAACACTAAGGGTCCTGCTTCATGGACCTTATCTGGCTAGGATGGTTCTGTTGGATAATCGATCACTCCTAGCTGCATAGTATACATATTGGAGATTTTACATGCACATTCAGGCATCTATTCTGCGTAGTTATCTCTATGGGAAACACCACTGTACTGGGTACAGTACAGAACCAGTGAAGCAAGAATGTCTTCTTCGGGGCCAAAGAATTGCTCTGATCACTTCATTATCTGGGACATTTATTTGGAACACTCCCCGTTACCGTCGTACGTGTCAAAGAGTGAAGCCAGGATTCCTTGCCGAAAGCCACGTATGTTATATACCGATTTTTTATGGAAGTTATCTTGATTGGTGCCTGAGTACTTATCACTTCACGGCTCTATTTAGGGATTGAAGTCTCTGCTAAAACCACAAACTCCGCAATTGTCTACATACCAGTTTTAGATATCAGGCCATTTTTGTCAGAGTTAAGGATGCTGTTAGGAACTGACTTATAGACGTTGAATAGGGTTTAAGTGCGAGATCCCTGCCGATTGTTGCACTAGTTCCAGAAAATCGGCTTATGATGTGGCGTATACTCTTTCGTGACGAACACTGTGTTTGTTAGTGGTATCTCGTAGATATACATATAGTTTTCACTATTAACAGTGAGATAGAAGGTTCTCGAAGCTTTGTCCCGAAGCAAATAACTGGTAATTAGTACTGCAGTTCTTACCTACCGCAACGTCATCACTGAATGCTATAAAATCCAGGTGTTGACCTTTTAATTTGCTGTTTATTACTACTTATCATGGCAGGGTCTGATGTGAAAAACAACCACCATAATGCGGAGATATTTGCAAATTGTGAACCACAGACCAGATCGAATCTCGCGATTACCGTCTCCAGGGACTCATGTGTTACACACGCCACCACTGAGACCCTCGTTCTGCCTTTCTCTCAGGTAGTTTTCTACCCAACACTGTCATTAGCAACGGGAATGTGTTGGTTTCAGGAAGCCAAGAACTATTTCAGTTAAAAGTCCTTGGAACCAGTTCTCATTTATTCTGGATTTCTCGCTTTGTTCAACAAAACTTTTTGCTGATAAAACCTATCATTAACCATTCGAAAAGATCACGTTCTTCCTTAATGTAAGGTGCTTTCCGTATTTTTCGTAGATTTAAACCTTGTGGTGAATTTTCGAGTTGACTTCTCCGATAGGTTATCATTGCAAGGTTGAAATTAAGGTCACACTTTCGGATGACCGGCTTGATAAGGGCTTCTGTCTTCGAAAGTGGTCAAGGTTATCAAGCCACAAAAGTTGCTTCGGAAGAAAAGCAATGTGTCCTTTTTCTCATAATGTGAGAGAGCGCCACCATAATACTAGAGATTATTTGTGTATTGCAAAACTCACTAATGGGATTACAACTGCACTAAAAGTGAGCACAATTGAGAGTTAGTTGAGGTCTGAACAGGACCAGCTTGCCTTACTTGACGTTTGCGAGTGTTCATGACGTCGATAATATGCAAATAGTTGAGGTCTGAACAGGACCAGCTTGTCTTACTTGACGTTTGCGAGTGTTCATGACGTCGATAATATGCAAAAAGTACGGCTCTGCATCAAATGCCAACCAGCCTATTGCTAGATGCAAATCTTCTTGATTTATTTCCTCGCTTTGTGTTCTAATTGTTTTTTCAAACAGACACAGTCAGTCGATCAGTCATTCAATAAGTTCCACAATAGGTTTTCATCTTGTCGCCAAGAAGAAATCGTCAGCACGGCCATGTGGTTCTTATCATTAGCTGCAAGTTGATTAGCCTTAGTATGGAGCGTGTTAGAAGGGAAAAAGTGGTCGTCGGAGTAATTCCAACATAGATAGTTGCATTTTCTGGAAGTACCTGGAGTACACTTATGCTTTTTTGACGCAGCCAAGTTAAGCGCTCAAATTTACGCGTAGTGTAATTTCCTCATCACCTATATTGATGGGAAACTGCTTAATCCGACTCGACCAGCATTCTATGAATGTTAAGATTAAACGAAAATCGTCAAGCAGCAGCAGAAGCTGCACGTAACACTTGGAATACCTACATCGATGATGGATGTGAGGAAACGAGTGGAACGAGTGGAATGTGAGAAGTGCTGGGATCCGCGCAGTAAATGTAGAATACAGATATAAAATAAAATAAATGAAAACCATTTAAAGCGGATATACCTCAGCTTAAGAGCTATGAAGCTTCCGGTGTTGATCAATTCTTGCGGGATGCGCCATGCCTTCGACTTCATTAAGTATCGTTGGAGGTGATTGAACCCGTATCTTGCCTATACACAATGACTCACGGTGGCCTACAGATGTATCGAGCCAGTGTTGCTACCCTACCAGACAAGTTCGCTACCAATTTGCCAACCCCGAAAGGATGGAGAACTTGTTGAGTTTAGTGTGCGGGATAGATCCTAGGTGTATTGCAGAGGGCCTCTAACCACTGCGCTACATGCGCCAGTGCCTCAGCTTGTATACGAAAAGTGGAGCAATGAACTCAACTAATATTTCGCTATTTTCGACCACTTTCCTTCAGCACTATGCGCCGCTCTGGCTCGATATCCCCTACAGAGGAAAAATTAGTAGGATTATAGCCGTATATGACATAGTTTTCATGAAAGTCAGGCAACAATATACAACTAATCCAGTCTGAAAGAAAAAGCCTATGTTAGTTTTTCAGCCATCGCTATTTAAGATGACCTTATGATTCACAGAAAAACTAACGTGGAAATATTAGGAAAAACACGAGCCCATGAGTGCTGTAGTCCATTACTACGTTATTCAATAAAAATTATAAAGTAGCGACAACAACGACTATTGTGAGTATGAAAATAAGCAGTTGTTCCCAAATAAGGTGACAAGAATTTGTTTGTAACAAAACGGGCTTGTTTTTGGCATTAATGATAAAATAAAGCAGCAATATCGACGCATTACGTGGAGGGATGAGATCGCATATTTGGTCTGCGAATGCGAAATTAGACGATTCTGAGAGAAATCTCGTTCACGAGACGTCCGATCATCATGCTTTTCATTCGGGGAAATGATTCACTCAGTGGACGAGATTGAGCGACAACAGAAACCAGTTCTATAGCTGATTCGAATCAGCGCCTCGTTTCCGGACCGTTTTGGAGTTGCAGCCAAATCGGAGCGCCCCACACAGTGCTCGTATCACGTCGCCAGTCCTCGTCATCAACGGACAAACTGTTGTAGAAGTAGCCAAGGGAAATAGCACTCGCATGGTGTTAACGTTTATATCGTCCGAGAAGCGACGGACGTCATCAAACCGGTTTTTGCGGCTTCGGTTCCTTCGACAGCTGAAATCCGCCGACGAAATGGGCGATGAGTTTTTCAGAGTCAACACTACGCTTGAACACACGGATGTTGAGCACGGATCTCCCTGAATACCATCGAAAGAACATAATCTCTTCAGTGGATGCGAATTGAAACAGAGTGATGTTATTCATGGAATTAGTAATTATTTGAGAGCTGACGAGGATTCATTGTTTTCATAAACGTTCATCCAGTAGCGCTAGAATTTTTGTCAATGTTACAACTGTTTGTGATAGTCGACAACTACTTACAGTTGCTATTTTTATGCCAACCTCGTTTCAATTCGTCAATCTCATCAATGAATAAACGACAATTATTTATTACTATTTTGTTATTGCTATTTTATTCCATTATTTTGATATTTTTGATTTTCTATGGAGAAAGTTTTGAAGTAGAAGTCACCATTCCTGCACAGAAATCTAGAACATCAGCGCGTGAAGCCCTCGAAGCATTCTGAATAAATCCCAAAATCGAAAAACGAACAGCAGGAAGGAAGACCTCGTAACCACGCGTGATCTCATACGGTGCCTAAGATTGGTATTATAATGTGAGAGGAGTTTATTACCCATCCATGTTAACTCTGGACGATTGGTCTCAACGTGAAATACTTAATGGAAGACTCATAGAAAGCAGTGAGTGAATGAAGAAGCTATTTGTTTTCAATGCGATTGAAATCTTGGTTTAGAATTTTCTCTGCTTCGTTATGCAGTTGTTTGGGTGCAATTGATTTGATCTTTATAGGCTCTAAAGAAAACGAAATACTTGGAGTGTCAGTCAGTATTGTATTGAATATACCTTACTACTAATAACCTCATGACTGCGCAAGAAGAAAACATTGTCATATTGAACAGGGCAGAGGTTAGCAGAAAGTCGCTATGTCCTTTATCACCTTTGTTTAGCATCAAGATCACGTAGGGAGAATGGGAAGCGCATAAGGGCCACAAAGTCTTACTACCAACTAGGTAACTGTTGGAAACGTTGGATGTGGTTTTGTGAGTTCTTGACCGAAAACCTTCATCGTGCAAAGAACATTTCTTTCATAATGTCATTCCTTTTTACCGTTGTAGGACCAGTAGGAAATAAATATTGTTGACCTCGTTCGTTCTTCGCTGTCAACGTAAATATTTCGTTTCGTTGCGAGGAATCCATTTTAAAGTCGATTTTCTTCTCAGTAAAAGCTTACTCTTTGCTATTCATTCATGTCGTAAAAGCGAAACAAGCAACTTCCGCTTTCCGCACCAACACTGACCATCATGCAATCAAATTGTGAAAAACACCTGTCACCACAACATATCAACATTCGATCTATTAAACCCTATCATAATTTATTACTGTGAAAAAAGGGATATAGTGGTAGTGAAGTGAAATGAGGCAGAGCATGTGGAAGAACAAAACTGCTGTCGATTCGACCAACCATTAGGATCAGTCATGACGTTCGTCGTCCATCTGGTTCGGTCATTCAGTAGAAGACTAGCCTGCGAATGGTAGAAGGTTGACATTTTTTAGGAGCTGTCTCCACTGAGGATTAGAGAATGAACACTACGAAGCTGGCAGCATTGTTCTTTAAGAAATACGATCTGCTTTCATCGTTTGAATAAAAAGTTCCCATCATTGATATTTTTTATACACGTATCCATATAATCGTATCCATATCCAATCCATAACCGAGGAATAATGCAAAAGATGATCATTACTTTTTGGAGTGTCCAGCCGTTTTGAAAGCAAAGGAAGGTTTACGGAATTCTAACCTATTCAAATGGTCTATGGTGTAGAAAATAAAAAGAACGAATCGGATTAGGGATTAAGGATTAAGCTCTCCGTGTTGATCAACCACAGGGATGCGCCATACATTCGACTTCATTGAGCATCGTTTGGAGGTGGCTGAACGCATGCATATCTGGCCTTTAAATTGACTTGCGGTGGCACACCGGTTCGAGTTAGTGCTGCTGTCCTCCCAAACAGGTCTGGCACCAATCTGCCGACCCCGGATGGATGGAAGGCTTGGTAGACAATGGGCTCGGCGATCAATTCCACGTGTGTGTTACAGGGCGCCTCCGACCATTGCGCCACATGAGCTCCTACGAGTCGGGTGAAATGGAAAAAAACGTGAGCAGAGAAAAACGAAAACTGTTGAGTTTACACCTTTTCGTGTATTATTAAAAACGCTTGTAGTTGTAGGCGCGTTACTTCAGGAACAAATGAGTCATCCGTACTTCAAGTAAACAGCCTTTATAGGTTGCTATTCCCGAGTATAGGATATGAAAACATCATGTAAATGCGCAATAAAAGACGTGGGAGTTTGACAACATTTTATGAGTGAATGACATATTTTTACCTCCGTTCTGCCTACAGTGCACATCATGACATCATGAGGTCAGCCGAGTATTTCATCATTCAGAGTTGCCCGTTGACGACAACGCAGACATTGCACAACAACATTTTTACGAATGGAGTTTCAACAACACCGAGAGAGAACGCGCGCCAAGAACATTGGCCTCTACTTTTGTGATCCCATTTGAAAAGCTCAGATAAAAACAGAGCGCTGCAGTGCTGAATTTTTATCCCAGCTAAGCTTCGCTTTGTCTCGTTTTCTAAATAAACAATGCTTAAAATTGAATTATGTCACAACTACATTAAAATAACAAGTTCACAGAGGTAAAGAACTCAGTTAATAATAGATAAATTTGCGGTAAAAAAAACATCAGATTTGTCTAAAAACATGTCTCAATCGTTAGGACTCATAAGGTTGCTGAGCTTATAAAAGAATTGCACCATGAAATGCAACAACTCAACACTGAGGACAATGGGTCAACAAAACGCTTAACAGTTGTGGTGAGGATCGAATGCCACGTCCGTAAACAGAGCCCACGTATAGAAGTGCATTTTTTATGGGCAAATATTTATTCCTAGTTGTCTGCCTTCAGTGATACTAAAACTTTCTGCAAATTTAGTGAACTATAGATTTCTGAATAAATAGGTGCGAGAAGGGAAAGACTATCGTATAGAATTAAAAACACGATACATCACAGTGTCAGAGGACAATTTCCGGTCTTGAACTCTACCTATTAAATAGCGTGAAGCAGGAAAGAAAACCTGTCAAAGCTAGTAAGCAGGCAGGTGAAATTGGAAATAAGCACCTTTCAAGAACATAGAGGTAGTGGCTCACACTTCTGACATCATCCTTACGAATTCTTCGTAGTCAATCTCACCGTTGCCTAAATCTGATGATCATTACGGTAGTACTTCCTCCATTGCGCAATTTTCGGAAACTTTATCAAAAACTTTCTCTAAAAATGTTCTATATCATTAATTCTATATCTATATCATTCTATATCATTCTATATCATTCTATATCATTATCATCATTATCATCTATATCAAATTATCAAATTATCATCTATCATTATCATCTATATCAGGTTCTATATCATTAAGCTATTAGTACTCAGAAGTAAAACATTAGGAAATAAGTGAGAGGAAAGAAGTATGTAAAATTTCAAGCACAAGGACAAATAGATACTAAAGCGAAACATAGGTGAGCAAGTAGTATTCATCGGATCATTATGGGAAGAAATTCCTACAAATGTATGTTGGAGGCTCAGACTGACCGTCACAATCCACTTCCTTGATCATCTCATCCACTTCTTCTTCGCTGAACTGCATTCCCATGTGTATCTACAATGAGGAACTTCACTGAACCTAACAAAAAGTTCAACATGGAAATTTCTGCGGTGCTACTTGTTATCTCATTAAGTTGTTGTGAATAAAACAGCTGTGTTACTGGTTTATCAAACTGCTGATTCTGTTCTCACTATGTGTTAGATAACCTCACACCAACTGCTTCTGGATGGATCATATCTACCGATTCTCAAGTTACGTGGCAAATGTCGTGGTACGTAAATATTTTGATCCCATCCTAAGGAACTTTGTATACAGAATTCCTCTATCAAGTAGTGAATTCTCTATCTACCTAGCAAAAAACACATTCAATGAGTCGATGGAGACGGCCTTTGCCACAATGCCACTAGACACAGTACCTCGCGGCCATCGGTAACACCACAGGGCATGCTGTTGGGTACATTTCATTGCTTGGGGAATGGGTCCCACGACTCAGGTCTTGACCCTATCGCCAACGACTCGCTTTGACGTAGCCACGCTCGGCTAGCACCGCCCTTTTTTTGGAGAATTGGAAGTATCTATCGAGTCTTACGTTCGACTTCATTGCTTTATTCTTACGACAGCTATTCGTCTCCGCACGCCTTACATGAGATCAGGTAAACTGTACTTGAGTTCGTGCAATCACCGTTTCTTCCATTAGGGCAAATTATGCAATTTTGCGTTGCACATAGACGGTCATTTTGGCGGTTACGAACTAGCTGGCGCCTCAGATTACTCGGTGGCATTTCAACTACGTTTACCAAGTTCTCTAGACCTGCCCTTCTTAAACAGCGTTTTATAGCTGCGTTTACATCATTTGAGATGAAGGGTAGGAAAAACGGGACCTTTTTATCACTATAGTTGTCGCTTGGAGACCTAGCGTTTCCCCTGTACTTATCCCGAGCTACAGTTTCGTAACCATTAGAAATGGCTATTTGCCTGCCGTGCCAAGTTTCGCGACTCCTCTCTCTGTTCTTTTCCCGTGCACACGTTGGTAGCTGTTCGAAACATGTTTCTTACAAGCGCCCTTTTCGTGTGAGTGGGGTGAGAGGAAAGGTAATGGGCCAAGATGTTCTTACTACTTGGCTTTCGGTACCACTTCGTATTGTAGCCATTTTCTGACAGGTTAATTTGCACGTTCAGGAATGGAAGCCAGTTTTCTTTCGGTTTTCTCGGGTGAACTTGATATACTCTGACTGTTCATTTAACAACTCGAAACATTTGTCCATTTCCTCTTGTGTTGAGCAAAGGACAAAACAGTCATCTATATATCTACAGTAGAGTAGTGGCCCGAGATCGGTCACTGGTGCTTCCACCTTAGACATAAAAGCAATGGCAAGACTTGGTGCCAGTCGCTGTCCCATTGCCAACCTTCTTATTTGAGCGTAGTAATTTCCGGACCAACTGAAGATTGAGCAGCTCAAGCATTCTTTTAAGAGTGTCATCAACTGCTCTATCTTGAAGCCATACATGTTTGTTTCTTATATTTCTGTATAACAACCTCGCGATTGCTGAACAAGAAAACTACGCATTCATATTCCAATGCCGAGGTTAATAGAAAATCGAACCTGGGAACTTACAAGATGTACCAGCAAAATATTTTCGACTTGTGAAGGAAGCATTGTCACTAAGACAAAAGATTGCCTTAGCTAGACAGCAAATCAACTTTCTCCGCCGCTGTATTCAACATCAAGTCGTGCCGAAGTTTATAAAACGAAAGCGACTTCACGAGATATGCGGCCAATCAGAGGACAGCCAACAAGTACGGGGCATCGAAATGGAAATACTTCGAGCTACACTACGAAGCAAGCAGAACGATATGTTCGCTAGAATGAAGAAGTGTGCGACGAAGGAACATTTTTGTGCTTTGTATTTGGAGGATCGCCTTTGGACGAGAATAGTTGGTGGGTCAATATTGATATGCGATTTTATTAGGTCTAATGCTAAAGTAACCTTACAACGAAAATTCGAAAACCGCATTTCAACTACGTTTACCAAGTTCTCTAGACCTGCCCTTCTTAAACAGCGTTTTATAGCTGCGTTTACATCATTTGAGATGAAGGGTAGGAAAAACGGGACCTTTTTATCACTATAGTTGTCGCTTGGAGACCTAGCGTTTCCCCTGTACTTATCCCGAGCTACAGTTTCGTAACCATTAGAAATGGCTATTTGCCTGCCGTGCCAAGTTTCGCGACTCCTCTCTCTGTTCTTTTCCCGTGCACACGTTGGTTGCTGTTCGAAACATGTTTCTTACAAGCGCCCTTTTCGTGTGAGTGGGGTGAGAGGAAAGGTAATGGGCCAAGATGTTCTTACTACTTGGCTTTCGGTACCACTTCGTATTGTAGCCATTTTCTGACAGGTTAATTTGCACGTTCAGGAATGGAAGCCAGTTTTCTTTCGGTTTTCTCGGGTGAACTTGATATACTCTGACTGTTCATTTAACAACTCGAAACATTTGTCCATTTCCTCTTGTGTTGAGCAAAGGACAAAACAGTCATCTATATATCTACAGTAGAGTAGTGGCCCGAGATCGGTCACTGGTGCTTCCACCTTAGACATAAAAGCAATGGCAAGACTTGGTGCCAGTCGCTGTCCCATTGCCAACCTTCTTATTTGAGCGTAGTAATTTCCGGACCAACTGAAGATTGAGCAGCTCAAGCATTCTTTTAAGAGTGTCATCAACTGCTCTATCTTGAAGCCATACATGTTTGTTTCTTATATTTCTGTATAACAACCTCGCGATTGCTGAACAAGAAAACTACGCATTCATATTCCAATGCCGAGGTTAATAGAAAATCGAACCTGGGAACTTACAAGATGTACCAGCAAAATATTTTCGACTTGTGAAGGAAGCATTGTCACTAAGACAAAAGATTGCCTTAGCTAGACAGCAAATCAACTTTCTCCGCCGCTGTATTCAACATCAAGTCGTGCCGAAGTTTATTAAACGAAAGCGACATCACGAGATATGCGGCCGACCAGAGGACAGCCAACGAATACGAGGCATCGAAATGGAACTACTTCGAGCTGCACTACGAAGCAAGCAGAACGATATGTTCGCCAGAATGAAGAAGTTTGCGACGAAGGAACATTTTTGTGCTTTTTATTTGGAGGATCGCCTTTGGACGAGAATAGTTGATGGGTCAATATTGATATGCGATTTTATTAGGTCTAATGCTAAAGTAACTTCACAACGAAAATTCGAAAACCTCTTGAGTAATTTACATA
>MQTX01000321.1:65630-99293 GCA_009735665.1 Angiostrongylus cantonensis
TGAAAAATCGAACAGCACCAGGTCCGGACAGGATAAGATCAGAACACCTGAAGTACCTTCCGCCAGTCCTCATAAGCACACTGACTCCGGCTCTTCACACGTTAGCCGTCTGAATGCAAGGTCCCTACTCAGTGGAAGACCAGCAAGACCGTGATATTGTTCAAGAAGGGTGATCTACACGATATAGGCAACTATCGCCCAATCTGAAACGATGCCTAAAATGGGCAGGTCTAGAGGAATCGGTAGCGATAATTGAAATACCACCGAATACTCTTCGTCGTCAATTAGTTCGTAACCGCTTGTACGTCAGCTACTGTTGTGTTGTATTGTATTGTGTGTTTTTCTATGGAAGTAAATGTATGCTGTATAACAACCTCGCGATTGCTGAAAAAGTAAACTACGCATTCATATTCCAATGCCGAGGTTAATAGAAAGTCGAACCTGGGAACTCTTACGCCAGTATTCTTCCATCGTTATGCTTGTTGTATTGGTGTTGCTTTTATGTACATAAAGATTTAATTCCAAGTTTGAGTGTCGAAAGGTTGCTCTGTGTCAACTATGAAAAGCCCCGCGTGGCGTCTTCTGACGAAGTCGAGCATTCTGCTTAAAGCTAGTGGTTACTTGGTGTCGAAAACTGACTCGAAGGCCTATACTACGCTACCAACTGCGATACATGGCATTGATTGTCGGCTCCAATTTCACCAACTCTTCCATTCCTCTGGGGGCAGAAAATTGTTACCTGACTTGTGTGGGAGAATAGCAGCACTGGCTCGATACATCGATAGACCACTATGAGTCATTGTAAAGGCCAGATATGCACTCAATCACCTCCAACGATACTTAGTGAAGTCGAATGTATGGCACACCCCTCAGGGATTGATCAACGCGGAAAGCATTATCCTTTATGCATTTATGTGGGATAAAAATGGTCTACCATTGAGAGAGGGTTGGGCTGAAGTAGTGATGCCATTCATTGCGAGTACGGTGCTAATTCGAACGCAAGACATGTCCACCAAGCCTCCTATCCACACCGGCGCCGAAAATTGTTGCCTCTGAAAAGTCTTGGTCTACTACATTGAAATTGTAGGACTGAAACTGCTTGAAACGTGAGTTACTTTTTTGGTAGCTAAGGATGAGTTGCTTTTTTGGTGGCTGAAAAGGTGGTTTTGTATGAATGATGCATCTAAGTCTGCACATTCAGTGGATTTTGATGTAAATCCGCACGAAACTTTTCTTACGGGGTCAGCCACTGAACACTACGCGAATTGGGTGAGAACTAACTGTGCGCCAAGGACAGTGCACAGTTACCTCAGTAGAATCGAAGTGCAGAAACGTAAAAGAAAAACGTTACGAACTTAATAGATTTTTGATGAGCAACCAAGCGCCCAAATGGGTCACATATGCCTCAATCAATAAATGTAAAGAATCTGATGTGTAGGAATCAAGCATCAAGACAAGGTATCTAGAGTCGCTGAATAACAGTTGTGGCCCTGCATCAATTAGGCTTCATGCTGATGTTGAGTGAATGAGGTTCAGTTTAAGCTCTACGCGAAAGCAATTCATTCCGTTTGCCGATGGCAGCGTTGGGGTAAAAGACCGGTTGAGAGAAAGGCAGGACTAGGGCCTCAGTATCTGATCGGTAACGCGTGAGCACCCGAAAATCGTAACCGCGGTTCGAACTAATCTAGGGTCCAAGTTCTTCAAATATCTTAGCACCATTTTGGCTGAATTTCACATAATGCCATGAAAAATGCCATGAAAAAATAGTGGGCAGTAGATCAAAGTCATACAAAGTTTTCGCTTTCTTTTCTCAAGCTGCCTAATTATAGCACGGCTTAGCAATTTTCTTTCCATGTTGTGCACTCAAACGCTTCGTCAGCGTCAGGTTTTTGAACAAGCCGGTAATTTTTCGCATTTGATGACATCCTTTCGAGGCGCGGGGTGCCGAGAAGTGCGAAATGGGATGGTGCATAATAAATAGCTCGACATCGCTGGTTTCTGACGGTTGATAACATATATTTGTAATTAAAGAGTTCACGCACAGAAGTCGAACAATGACGTAGAAGAAAACGGATTTTATTCCCATTTGATTAAAACATAACAAGTAGGCTGTAAATGGATAGCGGAATAAGGTGAGATTGGTGTCGTGGAGATACCGTCAGAATGCATTTGCAACTGGTAATGGGACCATTATTTTTGTTTGATTACTATTTTTCAGGATGACAGTGATTTGGATTAGCTTGTTCATTCCAAACGTAAACCAGTCCCATATGGCCTTTTTAATTTTGTAGTTTTATGCGATAATCGTCACGACAATGATTACAATGAGAACTTCACTGCTGTCTAAAAAGTTTCACATTTGAATGCGTGGTAAGAGCAATGGTTAGGGATATCGTAAAATAGTGAACCCGTGGTGCTTGGTTCGAGCCCAATTGGTCAAACTAAGAATGTAAAACCTTCGAATGAGAGTGGAACCCACTCGGAAATACGAAGACCTTCGTGGAGGGGCAGGTGCGAGACAAAGATCTAAGTGAATGAACTACTGAGAATCGTACGATGTGTAAAGTTAGGTTATACAAATAAATAAAAGAGAAGTTTTTGGTGAGTTCGAAAATGACTGGATAAAAGTGTCAAACTAGTGACGTATGAATTATCAATGTTACAACGCCGGTGTGTTGTTGTTCACGGAGCCAAAGTTGTAATTTCAAATTTTCATGAAAAGATTGTCCATTTTGTAGTTAGCTTGGCATCGATAGAAGGGTAAAAAATAAAGCTCTTTGCGTTGATCTATCCCGAAGGGAGCACCATGCCTTCGACTTCATCAAGTATCGCTGGATAAAAGGATAAGGGTAAAGCTCTCGGCGTTGATCAATCCCTGAGGGATGCGCCATGCATTCGACTTTATTAAGTATCGTAGGAGGTGATTGAATGCATATCTGGCCTTTTCAATGACTCGCGGTGGCCTACCGATGTATCGGGCCAGTGCTGCTATTCTCCCAGACAAGTCTGGTACCAATTTGCCGACCCCGAAGGCATGGTAGGCTAGATGAGGCTGGGGCGTAGTTATTGATCCCATGTGTATCACACGGTGAGTCCGACCACCGCGCTACACCCGTCGGTACGAGACGGAATTTCGACAACATCTTATGTACATGGGAAATTAAATGATTGTGCTCAATCGTGCAGTATTTGTAGCTTGTGAGCAAAGTATTGCACGACCTAAAAATGACTGCAACCTCTTAACACTCTACATTGGACCCCGAATTCTGTAAAATTATTGCATAGAGTAAAGGATTAACGTTAGAGCGTTCACCGTTGAACGATCCTTAAATCATGCAGCGTGTATTCCACTTCACAAAGTATCGCAAAGGTAATTAAATGCATAGCTGGCCCAGACAATAACCTTCAGTGGTTTGCAGTAAGCCAAAGTTCTCGACGTCCCAAAATCTGCTACCATCCTGCCTACCTCGGAGCGACAGAAGCTTGGGGCCCGTGATACTGCAGGATCGAACCAGCGACTATGCACGCACGCAGGGCATCTGTGACCAGTGTGAATTTATTTTTCAGAGTTGTTGAAAAAGTTCTTAAAATGCTTGCCTGGATCAGAAATTCAATGTTATGTTAAGATGAGTGCAAATGGACGATCATATCATATTTTCGTTGCCGCCAAATGAAAAAACTAGATGTAAGACTCTTTTCCTCAATGACAAATGGCGATAATTTAATTGGATTTGTGACATTTTAAACCTTTTTTCACAGTTCCACAAGCTCATCATTTCTGTTTTTGTGATAACTTGCTTAGTCGTGAAGTTTGCCTAAGCAACTGTTTGCATTCATTCTTCAACCTGCTTCGAAACCATGAGCTGACTAAAATGTTCTTCAGGTGAAATGTGGTTTCGTCTATTCGATAAAGTTACTGAGCTATGCTGATCAGTAGCTCATGGTAGCAACCCCACACCGATGTATTTGTTTGCAGCAGTTTTTGGACTCAGCATGTTCAGTGTGTTCAATCGATAGGCTATGACCCAGGAAAGGATAAAAATAGTGGTTCGCTCAGGCCCGGATTCAAGTTTTGCGAATATCTCAGCATCGTTGTGGCTGTCTTGTAGTTAGCTTGGCATCGATAGATCTTGTAGTTAGCTTGGCATCGATAGAAGGGTAAAAAATAAAGCTCTTTGCGTTGATCTATCCCGAAGGGAGCACCATGCCTTCGACTTCATCAAGTATCGCTGGATAAAAGGATAAGGGTAAAGCTCTCGGCGTTGATCAATCCCTGAGGGATGCGCCATGCATTCGACTTTATTAAGTATCGTAGGAGGTGATTGAATGCATATCTGGCCTTTTCAATGACTCGCGGTGGCCTACCGATGTATCGGGCCAGTGCTGCTATTCTCCCAGACAAGTCTGGTACCAATTTGCCGACCCCGAAGGCATGGTAGGCTAGATGAGGCTGGGGCGTAGTTATTGATCCCATGTGTATCACACGGTGAGTCCGACCACCGCGCTACACCCGTCGGTACGAGACGGAATTTCGACAACATCTTATGTACATGGGAAATTAAATGATTGTGCTCAATCGTGCAGTATTTGTAGCTTGTGAGCAAAGTATTGCACGACCTAAAAATGACTGCAACCTCTTAACACTCTACATTGGACCCCGAATTCTGTAAAATTATTGCATAGAGTAAAGGATTAACGTTAGAGCGTTCACCGTTGAACGATCCTTAAATCATGCAGCGTGTATTCCACTTCACAAAGTATCGCAAAGGTAATTAAATGCATAGCTGGCCCAGACAATAACCTTCAGTGGTTTGCAGTAAGCCAAAGTTCTCGACGTCCCAAAATCTGCTACCATCCTGCCTACCTCGGAGCGACAGAAGCTTGGGGCCCGTGATACTGCAGGATCGAACCAGCGACTATGCACGCACGCAGGGCATCTGTGACCAGTGTGAATTTATTTTTCAGAGTTGTTGAAAAAGTTCTTAAAATGCTTGCCTGGATCAGAAATTCAATGTTATGTTAAGATGAGTGCAAATGGACGATCATATCATATTTTCGTTGCCGCCAAATGAAAAAACTAGATGTAAGACTCTTTTCCTCAATGACAAATGGCGATAATTTAATTGGATTTGTGACATTTTAAACCTTTTTTCACAGTTCCACAAGCTCATCATTTCTGTTTTTGTGATAACTTGCTTAGTCGTGAAGTTTGCCTAAGCAACTGTTTGCATTCATTCTTCAACCTGCTTCGAAACCATGAGCTGACTAAAATGTTCTTCAGGTGAAATGTGGTTTCGTCTATTCGATAAAGTTACTGAGCTATGCTGATCAGTAGCTCATGGTAGCAACCCCACACCGATGTATTTGTTTGCAGCAGTTTTTGGACTCAGCATGTTCAGTGTGTTCAATCGATAGGCTATGACCCAGGAAAGGATAAAAATAGTGGTTCGCTCAGGCCCGGATTCAAGTTTTGCGAATATCTCAGCATCGTTGTGGCTGTAATTCACATCATACCCTGTTGTGAAAAATCATAGTAGGCAAAAAATGAGAGGTTAACAGTGAGGTATAGATCAGTCAAGGCAAATTTTTCATCCTGTGTAAGACCTTTTCCAAGCATTGTATAAAACGAAGAATTTGTGAAGTTGCGATCACGTTCCCGTCTGTCTGTATATCTATTCTACGGAATCTGCCGCACAGACCCGTTGACAGGCACTGCAGAACTCACCATGAAATACCTGAATTCGGATGCTGTGATCACTCCGTTTCCGTCCTTGTCGAACACCCGAAACGCTTCTCGAATCATCTCCGAATCCGTTTCTTTCATGATCCTGAAATCCGAGCTCTTCCTTAAGCTCATAATTCAACTTACTAAGGGTAGCGTCGCCTTCCAACGCAATTCACTTAAGTTTGGGCATGTATTTAAAGTTAACTGCTACAAAATATTTGCTAACAAACAACTAATGGTCAAAAGTCTCGTAGTTATACTTGCACCATTTTATAGTTAGTCGAGATAGCAGACAATTGAATACTCGTTACAGAAATCAATACTATTGTTGTTAGTTGCTATAAGTTTAAAAGTGATGCCAAATTACGGCGTAGGAGATGAGATTTGAGCAACAGCACTCAAACTTACAACCGACTTGAATAACCCCGAAAGCCCGACTAGTGCTAACATTAGGCCAATTGCATTTGAATTAGTTGTCGTTAAAGAGGGGGATGGACAATCTGACCTACATCTTCCACATTTAAGGAGACATATAAATGCTTCTGTGAATGTTTTAATCTTTCTGCAGATTTCATTTTACAAGCCAGCCTTTAACGAAATGACTGGGAAGCATATGACGGCTGGTCAGGTGGCACTTTAAGCAAATAAGCTCCATATACCCTCTGTGACAGACTGGTAAACTACCCGTGAGTACTCCCAGCCTTCGCACCAGAGCTCAGTAAACTACCTAAGCTAGGCATCAATTATGGAACGTAATTAAAGTAAACGAGCCTAACCACAAATGAATCCTCGGTGGGACAGGTCTGGGTTGGATGAGTACAGACGGGCTCAAGAAACTTTGGAGCCATCTTAATCCTAGGCTTAATCTGAAAGCTTACAGTCTGTAACTGTAGTATGCGCACACTGTTTTTAAATCCTCCATTGAAAATATAACGATGAATACTATGTAGATCTGCTAAGACACTACCTGATTGTATAAGGCCAGCATTAAATGGCATAGAGCACTTAATGTCACTCATAATGACGGGCAAGAACTGCTCATGCGAGAAGAGTTTAGCCAAGAACATTATTTTTTGAGTAACTAAAGCCAGGAATAGAATCCTTGTCGTGCACAGCTCAACTCAACATGTCTCAGAAACAAGGTGCAACCGTTCTATATGGAATTACTGAACTCCTGGAGAAGGTTAAACCGTTTACAAGGCCGTCGTTGGGAAACTCAACAATAAGTTTGCCACCAGGAGAACGTTTCAAGAATGCGCAATGGATGGTAGCAATAACCACATTATTGATCATAATGAAAGAGTACACCCAGTAAAATGAAGGCTTTGACAAACAGCCTGCTGTCTCAAAATTCTACACAGGATCAGACCACCGCTCCCTTCTCGAAAGCTCCTATTTTTTTCGGATAGGAGAGAGAGCCGCGAAATTCAAGGAACGAAATCTCAAACAAGGTTAACTATGAACTGGGATATCGTCGCCGGATTCTGGATAGGTACTGTTATCAACTACATCAAAGAACTATACGTGCGCCTTATCCAACATGTTCACATTGGTGACAAACAATGGAGAATTTGGAAATCACCACAGCCATCTGTCCCAAGGAATACTTGAGATAGTACGCCACCATGGAATCCCACGAGCCGCAGGAAGACGCCAGGTCACATTTGAACGTGCCAAACTCTACAGAAATACGATTCGTGCAGGGAGAAGAGTAGTAGTTAAGGTCGAAAGTTGCAAAGGCTGGAAAGAGGATTCCATTATCCACCGGAACCTCGCTGCTTAGAATCCTGAGAGAATTACGACACTCACACCGAACACTCACAGCCAGAAAATCGGTGGAAAAAGTCGCCTGTGACTATTCTGATCTCTTTAACAGCAATTTTTAAGGACATTGGATGTGTGTCATTCTACAGGATCCCCCTCTGAAGTCCAATATGTTATTTCGTAGATGATGAATCGACCAGCAGCTGATTCGGACATGATAAGATCTGAACGAACGAAGAGACTTCTGCC
Organism: Angiostrongylus cantonensis; assembly: GCA_009735665.1. NCBI lineage: Eukaryota > Metazoa > Nematoda > Chromadorea > Rhabditida > Metastrongylidae > Angiostrongylus > Angiostrongylus cantonensis. Next base: position 73,369 of record MQTX01000321.1, read on the forward strand.
AGTCCTCATTACCACACTGGTTTGGCTCTGCTCACGTTCACGAATAAAACAATAAAGCTCCCGGCGTCGACGAATCTGTGAGGGATGCAGTTGAATGCATATCTTACCTAGGCAATGACTTGCGGTGGCCTGCCGATGCATCGAATACTGCCTTTGCTTTTTAATGAAAGGGTATATATTGCGAAATATAACTTCAATGATGCTGAGATATTTGCAAAACTTCGGAAAGCAGGTGTCTGCGGTGGGGAGCGAGCGCGCTATTATCCTTTCCGGAGGCTAACGCGTTCACCAACACACCATGTGGGTTCTTAAGGTCCAGAGTTTTGCAAATATTTCAACAGCATTGTGGTTTTTTCATAAAGGCAAAGGTTCCACAAGGCGATACGATCTCTCCAAAACTATTTAACGTCAAATTAGAGACTGTTGAGCAGAAGTGGGATAAGACAATATCGTAGTTGAAGGCGGTAGTCGATGATTACTTCATGTTCACTTCGCTTATCGCATCATTGCTGCAACATTAAGCATTGTGGCGCAGTGGTTGGAGGCGACACTGCGACCAACACGTGGAGTCGATCCCCGCGCCCATGGCCCACCAAGCCTTCCATGCCTCTGGGGCCGGCAAAATTGGTACCACTCTTGTCCAGGAGGATAGCAGCACTGGGTCGATACGTCGGTAGGCCACCACGAGTCATTTTAAAGGCCAGATATGCATTCAATCACCTCCAACGATATTTAATGAAGTCGTATGCATAGCGCATCCCTCAGGGTGTGATCAGCACCGAGAGCGTTTTTTTTATCATTAACCATTATCCTAACAAAATAAAGATGGCCAATTTCGATAGCATTTTCCAAAAGGTTATTCTTGGATTGAAACTCAGTAGCATATTCTCCAACAACAACGGGATTGGTTCTGGTATGCAACTCGAGCTTAGCGGACACCAATATTGCCGATTGCTACAGCTACGCGTATTCGCGTTGAGACGTCAACATGACGGATGATTTAGCTCCGAATTTGAGCAGGAGGACGCGAGCAACTTGAGGAACTTTTAAGAGCATCGAAAATGATGTGAAGAGGAAAATGAAGAGTCCACTCTGAGCCCACATTATCAACTCTACGATCCTTTTTGCCTTGACGTACGATGAGAAAACGTGGTCGCAACGTGATCAGCATGAAATGTTGCTCAGCGTAATCGGCAGTCGAGAATGAGACGCTGTGAGTGTCCGTTTCACGTAATTTAGAGAGAAACTCCGATGTTCCGACCTATGTCAACGATATGAATCAGAGAAACTATGGTGCATAGCAAATGTCGAAAATCAGATGGACGGGGACGGGATGCTTGTGAACTACCACCCTGTGAACAACAGCTATTAATGATGGGCTCCCACGGGATGTTAGGCGCTCAGAGAATTGAGTACCTATCAGTACCTAATCGCAGTTATTCACAAAGATTGTGGAATAACAATATTATAGTAAGCCCATAGAGTAAACACAACCTATATGGGTGATCCTGCACGTAAAAAGGGTAATTAATGACTTGGTTTTCACCTGCCCGAGACACTTAACAAGCAAAGAAGATTTGTCATTTTGCAAACAGGTTACTACCCAGACGGTGGTGATTCCCTGCTCTATTACGTTTTGGAAAGGACCTTTGTGAAAGAAATAGCCAAGCAAGAATTAGTGCCGTGTTTGGCAAAGCTTTAGTTAAAAAAGAATAAACTGTTCAACGCTCATCAAACCCTGGATAATGCGCTATGCATTCAACTTCATGAAGCATCATAAAGGTGATTGAGTGTTTATCCGGCCTATGCAACTACTTGTGGAAGTCTACCGTTGTATCAGTTCAGTGCTGGTACCGTGTCAGGCAACTGTGGTACCACTTTGCCTACCCCAATGAAATAAAAGGATTTGTGACTCCTGGGCGTAGTGTAAAAATAACAATGCCTTGGTTATTGTAGGCCACTTCTATTCGCCGAGCTGCACAGGTGTCTATTTCAATTCATTTTCTTTAAGCATACTGTGTTTTGATTATTTCAAACTATCTTGCACGCTGGTTTTAGGATCTATTAAAGTATATGAAACATTTTTTAGCCTCGAATGCTAAGAACACTGAAATATCCGCTTCGAATCTCTGAACCACCTCAGAAATCCAACGATTGATCGATAATGTATTTAGAACACACTCACCGCTTCATCATCACGCAAAATTCCGGGAATTCTACTTGGCCGTTGCCGTCCATGTCGACGTCGTTGATGATCTCGAGGATTTGCTGCAATCCCTTCCAATCACTGTCAATTCTCGGCTGCATAGAGTGCGAAACCCTTACGTGGAAAACATTCACGTCAATCTGTTATATCTTTATTTTGGCATGCACGTTCAAAGAGCTACTGATTTTATCGATTTGAACGGGAGTCACTGCATTTTACACTGTTTTGCCAATATAAAGCAAGTTTCACTACCGTACTGATGGAATTCTGATTCTATTCATATCTATTCTTATCCTTAAGCAGCTTATTTGCTTTGTTGCTGTGGAGCTCGTGTTTAAGACAAAAGAGAGGGTAAACAAGTGGGATTTCGTCCATTAAGACGAGATGATGTTCCCAAATTTATGAATGGCTACGGTTGCTGCCGCGCCTTCATCAAAAGCCCTAAAAACTGAGCTTTTAGAAGTAGCACTTAAAAAAGTGAGACGAGTCGATAGTACTGTACGCTAAATAATTGAGGCGATTAGACCAAGTCATTTATATAAATGTTTTACATTCTCAACGCAGCACAATGCTATAGTTATCGAGAAATTATAGAAAAACTTATCAAAACCAACCACTGTCATAAATTCCCCAACTAGACTTCTGCTCTTAACTATTGGAAAACAAGGTTTATAGTATTGACATGAACCGTTTCCTGCTGTTTGAGGCGGGGTTTGCCATTGATTTGGGGTGGGTGCCTACATTCTGCGCAAGATCTTCACCAGAGTGACGGCGACTGAGTCCCAACACTAGAGCTTTTAATCTTATTTGAATAATAGAACGAATCCAATATATTGGGAGCAATTTGTGGACGATCTTCATCAATGTTGTCGGATTGTGAAGTAGTTCGAACGGGACAGAAATGGAATACATAAAGATCGATGTAAGCTTTTCTTAAAACAATCGTTGCTCAAAGATTATAAAGAAAGAAGGAAAGGGATAAGGCTGTGCTGAAAAAAGAGGAAAGAAATTGAACACCGACGCTATGAAAGCAAATAGATCCACATGGTTTGCGAGAACAACATATAATGTATGAGGCCACAAATTAGCCAAAAAAACCAAGTTCTGTTAATCATTTTGACTTAACGGACTTCCGACTGCTTTGGCGCCTCAACGCTGTCGATTATTCTAGGCATTACTGAACCCTCGCACGACGTTTCCGAAATACTGCAGCAGACAGGGTGGCAGTTCAAGCCTTCGAGAATTTCTCTATTTTTGAAGGATAAATCCAAAACGAAACCTTGTTCGCTTCATTTGACAGTCATCTGGCAAGAAAAGTTGAGAACGAGGTGACGGTAGAACAGGAGAGCGAAAAACAGGAGCATGGAAGGGTGAATACGAAACAAGAGGAAGGAAAATGGAGAGATGGAATATACGATCGGCAGCAAGAGAGATGTTAATATTGGTGAAAAAGAGTCGCCATCACGAACGACGACCGAATGAGATGGAAAATAGCAGGAACTATGCTTAGTGTGCAAAACATCCACCTTGTTCGCTTCATTTGACAGTCATCTGGCAAGAAAAGTTGAGAACGAGGTGACGGTAGAACAGGAGAGCGAAAAACAGGAGCATGGAAGGGTGAATACGAAACAAGAGGAAGGAAAATGGAGAGATGGAATATACGATCGGCAGCAAGAGAGATGTTAATATTGGTGAAAAAGAGTCGCCATCACGAACGACGACCGAATGAGATGGAAAATAGCAGGAACTATGCTTAGTGTGCAGCCTTGTTCGCTTCATTTGACAGTCATCTGGCAAGAAAAGTTAAGAACGAGGTGACGGGTAGAACAGGAGAGCGAAAAACAGGAGCATGGAAGGGTGAATACGAAACAAGAGGAAGGAAAATGGAGAGATGGAATATACGATCGGCAGCAAGAGAGATGTTAATATTGGTGAAAAAGAGTCGCCATCACGAACGACGACCGAATGAGATGGAAAATAGCAGGAACTATGCTTAGTGTGCAAAACATCCGTCCATGTAGAAACGGAGACAATCCGTCCATGTAGAAATTCTAACTGCAAACTAGTTTTTTATTCCTCACTGACGCTTCTTGAGTTTTTATTTTTTTCAATACCTTTATCGGGTATAGATGCTACTTATCATTCTTTATTTGGCCCAGGATTTTTACATTTGTTACACCCTCCCATATTTTACAAGTCTTTGTTGTTTTGTTGATTTTTGAACCAAGAAAAGTTGCGACGTCTTCTAAGTTCATCGAGATGGTTAGAACAACTGGAATTTTTCCTCAAGGCTAAATCAAAGCGCAAAAATAAAAAGTTAGTTACACTTGACAATACTAGTTCATCAGGGACGCTCTCGAAAGCCAGTTTTCACTAACTTGTTCGGTGGGATTTTGGCCGAGTGCTCGCATAGCAATTCCCAATTCCTTGATAGAAATCGTACCATTCCCATCTTTGTCAAACAGTAGAAAGGCCTCCTTGAACTGGTCTATCTCTTCTTCATTGAGCTGCTTGATTACCTGAAACGAAACGTAAATGAAAAATGAAGGACATGTGAAGATGATATCAAAGTAAGCCAAAGTATGTGCTCTAGCAATGCGGTTAATATGACAGAGTGGGAGCTTTTATTACGTTGTAGACAAAAATGACACACTAAACAAATGACATTACTAATTTGCAAGTTGTATAACTCTAAAAGCAAAAGTAAAAGCAAACACCTGCTCTGATTCCTCGAAGATCGCTTGCAACGTGCGCGTCTGCGCGCTCATCGCGACCGTCCTTCTCTGAAATTGTCTTATTGCATTCAAAGAAGGAACCTATACTATTCTTCCCCAAATGTAATTGTGACCTCATCACTGAAAGAAACTCTCCATGCAGGTTTACATTCTTTGGCTTCAGAAGTCCAATGAGTTAAAGTCCCTAGCTTCCGACGTTTCTCATTTCGCTCCCAAATTTGTATCTCAGTCCAAGCCTAACTTTGACATTCCGAGGCTTGATGTCCTTTCTCTGGCGTCTGACAGTTCTTTTGATTCGAAAACAGTTCAGATGATTTTGCATGAGTAATGAGGCAAGAATTTTCTATGCACTTAAAAATATACTAATGTAAAAGCTTTTACCTAAGAAATGTGAAAACAATGCTTTAAAACGTTAAAAACGTTACGAAAAAAGAATAACTTTATCGAAGCATAGTTTGAAGGTCAAAGGGGTTAAGATATCAATGACATTCATTGCATGATTTCAAAATTACTTAGGCGTTGCAAAAAAAAAAAACCTATGGAAGCATTGAAGAAAGAGACAAAAAACTAAGGATTCATCTAAAGAAATGGACGCGTATTTGAAGGCTGGTTAGGACGGTTAAGGCAAGCGTTGCACGATCAACAACACAGCAAGCAGCGCCACTTCAGAAAGCCAAGAAATGATGGTGGAGACTTAATCTCAAGAGGTGTTTCACTAAAATTTATTTCGAACTAAGTAACTAGTTTAAATTTTTAAAAATTAGCTCCACAGGTGGGAACAAACCAGTGTTAAATAAAAAATTTTCTGATCTTTGCAAAAAACTTAGAACGTAATAGACTCGAGATCTATATAGTAAATCTCATCGGGACAGTCGTCAGTGTGTTGCAAGTAGGTGGTGGCATCTACATAATGAACGCATGTAGTTGCGAAAACGGTCGTGGAATCCAGAGAGCCCTACTCTCTATGCATACATCCCTGATGAACGTGCACGAAGGCCTCACAACATAATTCCGCAGAATCTTGAGATAAAGTGCCAAATATTTGATGAGCTTAAACTAATAACTCACTGAATGATCAACATCTTAAAATCCAGTGATTTGTTTTGTCATTCCACCGAACAGTGTTGTTTTGTCGGTGCACCTTGTAACAGTTCACAGAATCGGCTTTCTATTAAGCTTGCCGCTGGATTATAAATGCGTCATTTTCTTTCTCAGCAATCGGGAGGTTGTTATATAGCATAGGTTTACCTCCATAGAAAAACGCACATATAATACAACGATAAATGACGTTTCGGCGGTATCGCCTTCTTAAAAACCGTTTTTTTCCTCGGTCTTCAGAAACGAAGAATAGAGCAGCTGATTGTAGGCGCATATGGTTGAGTTGAGTAAACGTATACTGTATGACAACCGCGCGATAGCTGAAAAAGAAAACGAAGCAGTGCTGTCTTTTTTCCTAAAATTTGGAGTGGCTCCCATGGCCAATTTGTTGGCTTGCAAGTAGAACCGCTTAAACTCGCGCTGTCAAAACAATCATTGGAAATCAAAGGCGTTTTCGATGATATCGATTGCACTCGTGTATTTGTTAAGCAGAGCTCAGGTCCAAGTACCGTGGGCAGGAAAACCAAGCAAGCTCTGCGAGTTACCTGTGGAAACGTGAATAGGTAAAAGTGCAGGATGTCCTAGTTTCTTTTCACATGAGCACCATGTTGCCTTCTTGTTGTTGCGCGAAAATACGAAAACATCACGAGTTTGGTGGAACCGCTTTCGCAAAAACCGTTCGACAGTTCGGCTAGTTTACCCCGTTAAGGTTAAAATATTTCCTAAACTTCGTATGATAGGTCTGTTACAACAAAAAGCGTGATGATGATGTCAGAGAAGTTTGATTTTGTAAAAGTGAGACGCGTTTTCTCTGAACTTTCTTTGTTAACCTCACTCAGGCATTTCTTTCTCCCTTTTCTTATTATGTTTTTATATTTTTTAATTTGTAGCAAAAAGGAAATGTTGGCGGTGAATAAAAGACACAGCAAAATGTTGAATATTTTTAACCACTTAGCTTCCACCTCCTCTTTTTTCTGATCTCTTTATTCTAATAAGTTACATGTTCACTTATGCATTAATGTTGCAATGGTAGACATTTTCCTCATTGAGCTGTCGGCAACCATTGCATGAACGTCGCTCAAAATGTCTGTCAGCTTTAGTGCTTCCCAAAGAATTTGGTTTTTAATATCGTCTTCGTTTGATCGGCAGACTGATCGTCGGAATCACTGTCGCTCTGGAAGAATTTTTTTGCAGGAAGCCATTCCTCACCATTCCTCTCACTGGATTTTAAGATGTTGATCATTCAGTGAGTTATTAGTTTAAGCTCATCAAATATTTGGCACTTTATCTCAAGATTCTGCGGAATTATGTTGTGAGGCCTTCGTGCACGTTCATCAGGGATGTATGCATAGAGAGTAGGGCTCTCTGGATTCCACGACCGTTTTTGCAATTACATGCGTTCATTATGTAGATGCCACCACCTACTTGCAACACACTGACGACTGTCCCGATGAGATTTACTATATAGATCTCGAGTCTATTACGTTCTAAGTTTTTTGCAAAGATCAGAAAATTTTTTATTTAACACTGGTTTGTTCCCACCTGTGGAGCTAATTTTTGCAAATTTAAACTAGTTGCTTAGTTCGAAATAAATTTTTAGTAAGCGCACTTAATCAGGGAGCTGTGGTGCACGTTAACTTAACATTGGTTGCAAAAATTTTATAACTGAGTCGGAAGTTTTAGAGGAGAAAAAGGTAGCGAACTTACTCTCTCGATTGACAGCAATCTGTTTACGACTATTCGTTAAGCATACCCACACTGCGAGAGGGGTGTGGCGTAGTGCTCAGAGGTGCTTTGTAATGCGCAGTTTACCTATCACTGGCTTGATTCCAGACTCGAACATGCTAAGCCTTGCATCTTTCTCGTGTAAGTAAATTGGCACCAGATTTCGTAGGCGTTAAAATATGTTCTGAAGAAGGCGAAGTCACTGGAACGTCAGCCATCGAATCACGACATCAGCAACGGAAACATCGCAACCACTGAGCATTGCTTTTTTGCCAAAAACTACCTCATTTGCATCAACAGAGTCGGCGAATTTAAGCAAATATGTAAGGCGTAAGGCCCAAAATCTAAACAGATCTTTGTTTTTGTGTTACAGAGAATCATAGATGGTAGTTGGTTCTCGATTTTAATCAAAGCTGTACCAATGTTTTTAGTGTTATGTGAAACAAGAGACGGATAACAAAGTGATTGTGATGTCGGCCATCACGAGCATTGCTCCAGTTTAATTTCGCCCATGGCCAACCAAGCCTCTCATCCCTTCGGGGTCGAGAAATTGGTATCGGACTTGTCTGGAAAAAAATGCTTAGTTCGAAATAAATTTTTAGTAAGCGCACTTAATCAGGGAGCTGTGGTGCACGTTAACTTAACATTGGTTGCAAAAATTTTATAACTGAGTCGGAAGTTTTAGAGGAGAAAAAGGTAGCGAACTTACTCTCTCGATTGACAGCAATCTGTTTACGACTATTCGTTAAGCATACCCACACTGCGAGAGGGGTGTGGCGTAGTGCTCAGAGGTGCTTTGTAATGCGCAGTTTACCTATCACTGGCTTGATTCCAGACTCGAACATGCTAAGCCTTGCATCTTTCTCGTGTAAGTAAATTGGCACCAGATTTCGTAGGCGTTAAAATATGTTCTGAAGAAGGCGAAGTCACTGGAACGTCAGCCATCGAATCACGACATCAGCAACGGAAACATCGCAACCACTGAGCATTGCTTTTTTGCCAAAAACTACCTCATTTGCATCAACAGAGTCGGCGAATTTAAGCAAATATGTAAGGCGTAAGGCCCAAAATCTAAACAGATCTTTGTTTTTGTGTTACAGAGAATCATAGATGGTAGTTGGTTCTCGATTTTAATCAAAGCTGTACCAATGTTTTTAGTGTTATGTGAAACAAGAGACGGATAACAAAGTGATTGTGATGTCGGCCATCACGAGCATTGCTCCAGTTTAATTTCGCCCATGGCCAACCAAGCCTCTCATCCCTTCGGGGTCGAGAAATTGGTATCGGACTTGTCTGGGAAAAAAATTACTCTCTGCAATCCAAGTGGAAACGCTCCAGCCAGGCAATCTTAGGACTTCAATGAGAGTCTAATCGACCAGTATTCTACAACATTCAAGATGCAGTGAAAATCCTCAAGCAGCAGCTGAAGCAGGATGTAACAAGTTGGAAGATCTTCGTTGATACTGGATGCGAAGAACCGAATCGAATGTGAGGAACGCAGGGATCCACACCGTAGATTTGAAGACGGGTCATATTAAAAAATTGTGTGAAATACATTAAAGATGCCGAAATATGTGGAAAACGAGGAGCCCCAGGTGGGCTTCGAACCAGCGATTACCTTTTTCTCATTTGGGGCTTTAGTGTTTTTCAGCCAGTTTTTTTTACTCTAGTGATGCTATTAGCAATCAACCATCAGCAAGAATGATCTGTAGAGCACAAGATGGCATTGAAGTCTGTAAAGCTGAAGTTAGATATCGATTTGTGCTCTCCAGATCATTCCCGCTGACGGATGATTGCTTATAGCAAAATTGGGATAAAAAACTGGCTGAGAGCAAAACGATGTTCCTTGGTTGCTGTGGGAAACACGAGAGCCCCCGAGAAAGGTTGGTTAATCGCGGGATCGAAGCTCATCTGAGGTTCCCAGCTGTGGTTATGTCTCGGCATCGTTGTGGGTTATATTCCACATAACGCACTGACAGTAAAGAAGAATACGTAGTAAACAACAGTTAAAAAGTTATTGTTAGTATTTGAGCAAAATAATCCGTAATATTTTATCACCAACTTTCATTTGTTTTCAGCGGGTGTAATCAATATTTTTTTTCTTCGTTCATTAGCTTGTACGAAGTACATTTGAAATAGCCATCGACCAACAACAACAACAACGACAACGAAGACCTATACCAACCTCACAGCAGCTAAAGAAGATCAGTTATAAGATCATAAATAAATAAATAATACATTTGAAATGTTTGTTGTGGTTAACACTTTTCGTCTTTCCCAGAGCCGCAATAAATCGGGTCCAACATCCATAGTATTTTTCTCTACCCTTGTAGATTCATGAAGTGAACAAAGTCATCGGTAGTAGTGATTTTGGGAATTCCTTTGCATATTGTTTGTCTTCTCATAGAGAGCGGTCCCGTATATGTTGCCTGCGATTTCGGTGCTTCGAAAGTCAAATGTTGCATGTTTCTCAGATGCTAATTTCTCGTTTATCATTGTGAGTTGGTCCAACGGTTTACTTCTGCAGAGTCCAAGTATGGCTGGAATTGAAGAACTCGACTGAGCCTTCGATGAAATTCGGCTGGTTAGTGATGACGCTCGAGAAGACATAGATGAGGAGGAAGCATGTCTTGTTGAACGAATAGTTTGCTGAGTTTGCACCAAGTGCTTTGTGTCGCTCTCTTGCCCAGTTTTTTGAATTCCTTCTCGTTCCTTTTTTGCGGTCTTTTCGTTTTTCACCAAAATCTTCCGGTTCAAAGATTGAAGTTCAAAAAGTTGAGCCTCCCTTCGATCAACTGGCACTTCAAAATGATTATGAGAAAGGTGTAGACACGGCGGAGAACGCGACGTATTGCTGTTATTAATAGTAATTACTTAAATTTTTTCTTCTAACGGTTCCAACTAATTTTTTTCTTCAGTTGCTGAGGTATACGATCCCTCCTCATCTTCCATGCTGTCATCTGAAATATTCTAGGTACACGGGGATCTATTCCAACTACCAGCACATAATCTCGGTCGACGACTGCATGACACAAATATGATAAAGTTAATTGGTGTTTTCAGACTATCCATTGCCCATCGCTTTTGCATATGAGAAATGATTATGTGCTTATGTTGCAGTTTACGAAATAGATACTCTTACGCCTCTCTGACTCTATTCCACTTTCAGTTATTCTTCTATGAATTTTCGGTGGATGTGACCATATATACAGTGGTCAGCCCTTATAACTCTCTAGTGGCTTTCTGAAGTGAAAGCGATTCACAGGAACCAGCGACTATCTCTCATGATCACTGTAGCAAGGTTATTTCTTAAATGGTATTCGTGAGACGAAAAATTGTCTCCGCCCAAAATTTCACTACATGTATGAAAATCTCGGTTTTAAATAGCCATTTATCCTTCTTAAAAGAGATAAGCGACAAAGCTTTCGGTGTTGATCAATCCCTGAGGGAAGCACCATGCATTCGACTTCATTAAGTATCGTTTGAGGTGAGTGAATGCATATCTGGCCTCTACAATGACTCGCGGTAGCCTACCGATGTATCGAGCCAGTGATGCTATCCACCCAGACAAGTTTGGTAACACTTTACCGACCCCGGAGAGATGGAAGGCTTGGTGGGTCACGGGTGCGGGGATCGACTCCACGTGAATGTCGCAGTGGCACCTCCAACCACTGTGCCACACGCGTCCCCATTTATCCTCCTTAGTAAGGAAAAAGAATTGTTTTTCACCTATAGTTAGGAAGCTTAGATAACATCGTCTATTTTTTTCCTGAAAAACTAGAAAAGAAAGAATTGTAATGTATTTGCGAACTTAGTGTTGGAAAGATAATACAACCATTTTCAGGCATAAGGAAAGGCTTGTTACGATGAAAATATCGCTTCACATGAAACATTTCCAAATTGTTGAAAAACCCTGACAAAAGCTTTGGAAAGTGCCCATATGGAGCAGAAACCTTTGTTATGATCCTCACATGATGAGGGATTGCTTACTCATTAACTTATGGTAATTATGAAGACAGAAGCCCAAGTGATATCTTCGAGGATTTTCCTTATTACGGCCATTTTTCTCACCTGCAATTCCATAATTAATGCAGTGACTAAAGCCTCCATTCATTACCTTAAAGATTCAAAACTGCTAGCGAGTTCTGCATACTCGAACAACACAACTACCACCATTGCTTTGGATTGAGACCCTTCATTTTTGATTCGAGCCAGACGGTAGCAACCTGTAAACTTCTCAGCTCACGCCACAGCGTAAGGAGCGAGAAGAGAGATTCTCATCCGTAGCATGCTATGCTTCGCTGAATGAACATGGGATTTGTTTGTTGAAAGATAGAGTCGAAATTCCTGCAACGAACACTTGTGGTGTACGGTGGATGCAAGTCGATCTGTCTGAACATAAGCACACATGATAGAGACCGTGTAAATTTGGTGAAAAGTATTGTTTTTCTTTAAGCTGTTGATGAATTTTGAAACTTAGACTCCGTAACACAGTTCGCAAGCGCTTCAGCGTTGTATATCTTTCAATTTATTGACAACTTGTTTGAACAGCATCCCTTAGATCAACACTTCGTGAAGGGTGCCTGAATAATAGAAGTTTATTTCATTTAATTTTACATGACCCGTCATCACATCGACTGTGCCGATTCCAGCACTTCTCACATTCCATTCGTTTCCTCGCATCCAACATCCACTACGACTAGATCGCAAGATACTGAAGAGGACCTGGTCCAAATGTGTATTAATGCTATAATGGCCGCACTGGACGTTATAGGCTAATATTATACACGTGCAAAACCACAAATCCCCCGCCAATATTTTATGACGGCAATTTTCCTCCACAAATACAACGATCTGTGACACAGTTGACACAGTTCCGTCTTCTTTCCTCTGGCTTCTTGTAGTGTAGACATGTGGGAGCCTACTGTAAATTCTGGAAGAGCTTGAAGATCGGCGTTTAGGTGTCTTGCACCTGTCGTTCACGTTTGATTCAAATGACGAATGCTCGTATCCAGTGCGAAACTTTACCGTCTTTCAACACTTGCCTCACAATAGGATATCGTGGATAGAAGCGAGTAAATGATACTGAAGAGGACCTATTGCAATTTACGCCATTGTTTCTCCTATAGTTCGACGGAAGCCTACCTTGATCGTTCCCAGCTCGTTACCTTCGGTTGTCGCTGCCTATCGCAGGTACAAGCGAGTTTTACCATGTTCCTAACAGTTTTCCACGATGACGGAGAGATTTATAATAACGTTTTTTCAAAATTTCTAATGATTCCTCGTAAGACATTCTCCGAAATACTGCAGTAGCCAGGGCGGCAGTTCGAACGATTAAGATTTCCCTATTTTTGAAGGATAAATCATTTCCTTATTCATTTTACACAAACAACTTTCTATTAACCTCGGCATTGATCAAACGATTCTTCGTATTCTTGTTGAGCAAACGCGAGGTGTTATTTTATTCTTTGTTCACGAACAAGCTGACGTTTCGGCGGATTTCGCCTTACTCAGAGCCTGGAAGGGTCAAGTTGACAGCAATCTAATCGGCGAAACACCTCCATAACAAAACAAAGAAAACGCTAAACCACATTTCAATCACATTGAACACAGAATAGCTTCGTTGTACACTCATCGCTTTCTATGAGTCTTCCACCGAGTGTCTCGCGTGGAGACCAACCACACAGAATTCACATGGAAGCGTAATGTGCTCCTCCCATCAGAATAACAGGGTTATGTACTGCCCAATATCACGCGTGATAATACGGCAGTCTCCCCTGTCCCTTGTTCTTTGCTCAACACAATAGGAAATGGACAATTGTTTCGAATTGTTGAACGAGCAGTCAGAGAATATCAAGTTCACGCGTGATGCGTACTTCAAAGTCCTCCGCTTTATGTCTCTGGGTCTTTGCGTGCCTGGTGGTGTATTTGGCTTACGTTTTCATTTAGTTTAAAACCATCAGTTATCTCCCAACTAAAAGTTGGCTTACCAACATTTCCCGCCTCGTACCTGCTCATAAAAACTCATAAATTAGCATCCAGCGATGATCTTGCGTCTACCAATCCATCATTGTTAAAGGTTAAACCTATCACTAGCCGTGTAGACGGGCCAACGGATAGGATAACACTGTTCTTAACCCTAATATTTACCCAGTTATTGAAACATATTCCAGCCCATCTTACGAATACCCAGATGTTTCTGGATCGTCTACGTACTGCGCAGACCAGCAGCCTGTGCGTGATAGAGTCCTTCGACGTTACCGCCCTTTATACAAACGTGTCGAATGACTCCGCAATGCAACCCATATTCGAACTCTCTTATACAACACGAAGAAGAAATAAACATGCATAACTTTAAGATAGAGCAGTTGATGGCACACTTGAAAAATGCTTGAGCTGCTCGATCATAAGATGGTCCGGAAAGTACTACGCTCAAATAAGAGGGCTCGCAATGGGACAACGACTGGCACCAAGTCTTACCATTGCGTTTATGGCCGTATTCGAACTTCCTTATACAACACGAAGAAGAAATAAACATGTATAGCTTTAAGATAAAGCAGTTGATGGCACACTTAAAAGAATGCTTGAACTGCTCAATCTTAAGATGGTCCGGAAAGTACTACAATCAAATAAGAGGGTTGGCAATGGGATAACGACTGGCACCAAGCCTTGTCATTGCGTTTATGTCTAAGCACCAGTGACCGATCTCGGGCCGTTACTCTACTGCAGATATATAGACGACTGTTTTGTTCTTTGCTCAACACAATAGGAAATGGACAATTGTTTCGAATTGTTGAACGAGCAGTCAGAGAATATCAAGTTCACCCGAGAGAAACCGAAAGCAAAATTGGTTTCTATTCCTGAGGGTGCAAATTAACCTGTCAGAAAATGGCTACAATACGAAGTGGTACCGAAAGCCAAGTAGTAAGAACATCTTGGCCTATTACCTTTCCTCTCACCCCTCTCACACGAAAAGGGCGCTTGTAAGTAACATCTTCGAACAGCAACAAACGTGTGCACGGGAAAAGAACAGAGTGAGGTGTCGCGGAACTTGGCACGGCACATAGCCATTTCTAATGGTTACGAAACTGTAGCTCGGTATAGGTGTAGGGAAAACCCTAGGCTCCCAAATGACAACACTAGTAATAAAGAGGTCCCGTTTATCCTACCCTTCGTCTCAAATGATGTAAGTGTAGCTATAAAACGCTCCTTGAGAAGGGAGGGTCTAGAGAATTCGGCAACGATAAATGAAATTCTACCGAACCATCTATGAACACCGGAAAATTGCATAACTTGCACTAATGGTAGAGACGGTGAGTGCATCAGCTCGGGTACAGATTATCTGATCTCCTATAAGGCGTGCGGAGAAGAATACATTGGCGAGACGGTCAGACCACTCTGTGTCCATATAAAAGGACATCTAGTCGGCAAACGTAAGCCAAATAGAACACTTGGCACGCAAAGGACCCAAAAACATAACGAGGAGGACTTTGAAGTACGTGTCACGTTCCTCCCACAGGAGTCGAAAACATAAGCGCGCAAAACACTCGAGGCGTTCTGGATTAATTCCAGAAATCCGAAAATGAACCGCAGGGGAGAATGCCGCACTATCACGCGTGATATTGGGCAGTACATAAGCCTGTTATTTCGATGAGAAAAGCACATTACGCTTACATGTGAATTCTGTGCAGTTGGTCTCCAGGCGACTTAATCAGTGGAAGCCTCATAGTAAGCGGTGAGTGTGCAATGAAGCTATTGAGTCCAGTGTGATTGAAATTTTGGTTTAGCGTCTTCTCTATTTGGTTATGAAGGTATTTCGCCGAATAGATTGCTGTCAACTTGACCTTTCTAGGCTCTGAGGTAGGCGAAATCCGCCGGAACGTCAGCTTATTCGTGAATGAAGAATAAAATAGCACCTCGCGTCTGCTCAACAAGAATACGAAGACTTGTTCATTTCATTTGACAGCCATCTAGCAAGAAAAGTTGAGAACAAGGTGACGAGTAGAGCTGGAGAATGGAGTACACGGGCATGGAAGGGTGAATACGAAACACGAGGAAAGAAAATGGAGAGATCGAATACACGATCGGCAGCAGGAGAAATGTTAATATTAGTGCAGAAGAGTCGCCATCACGAACGACGACCGAAGGAGAAGAAAAGAGCAAGAGTGCAAAACGTACGAAAACACATATCATCAATGTTAATCCACTTTTTTTCGCAAGTGTTCATTTTGATGTGGAAGCAAACAGTTCACGCGAAGTTCGGCTCGCCGAATGTCTCTTCCCATGGGATGGGCAAAAATCGGCGAAGCTTCATTCACGTTGCTAACATCATTTAGTAGTAGCAACAATGAAGCTTCTTCGCCGATTTCATACGGTGCTCAAGATAAGACGGGGCATGAATTAAAAGGGCATGTGAGCTAGCTGATTTCCTGGAGAAAAAATGAGCTATGATCGCTGAACAATCGAATCAGCAACAGTCGTCCTGTATAAAGCGCACCGCCGGGTGGGATTGCCTCATTCAAGCGAAGCTCTGCTGAAGAAGATCCGACTCGACACATAGACGAAGTCGCCACACCGAGAGTACCATGAACTGTGGAAATGGAATTCGGTGATCATCTCTGATGAAGGCGAAGACGTGAAACCTTAGCCGAATAAAGATTGTTTATTAACCTCCACAAGCTTATGAAAGAAACAATACATGAAAGAGGATCATGTTTTCTTGAAAACAAATAGGCAAAAGAATTTGACAACAACGATGTGAACAGATAAAAACAAGAAATAGATGTGAGTCCAAAATATGCATGAGTGAAATGCTGTGTAAAAATTCCTCTATGAATTTCTTATATGGGTCCCAGGAAGACCGCTCGATGCCGAAATCATATTTCTGCGCCTATTGCTGCTTTCTGGAAGAATAGCAGTGAGAAGACATGAGAGAAAATCTTGGAAATTAAGCAGTTTAAAATGAAAACTGTTTGTAAGGGCGACCATAAGTGAAATGAAACTCGTCTGCTTCAACTTCCCTTATAATTTGATTAAGAAGACGACATAGTGCCAGATTTTAAGATCTGTAAATAGAATCACAAGATGTCGTCCATTTTTTGTTTTTATCTAGAAGACAACGCCTTTCTTCACATTTCCGTGGAGCTCCACTCCCTTTCTGCTTTCCGATAGCGGTTTAGTAAAATGAATGAATGACCGGCACTGTGTTGTGAAATGAGTGAGACGTTGTTTTCTAAATAAAAACAAGAAGTGGGTGACATTTTGTGATTATATTGACAGATCCTGAAATCCGGCGCTATTTCGTCACTTTACTCGTCAGAAATATCTAAATAAAAACAAGAAGTGGGTGACATTTTGTGATTATATTGACAGATCCTGAAATCCGGCGCTATTTCGTCACTTTACTCGTCAGAAATAATCCTCCATTATCTTCAGGCATAGACCATTCCTAATTCCTTTTCAAATGTAATCGATTTCATATATTCAACTTCATGTAGCTTTTCAGACATTTAAAAGAGAGAACTCAATCCTGTAAAAGATTAGTGGTGGTGATATTGAAACAAAATGAGCAAAAATCTGTACTCGTTTGAACCAATCTTCGAGTCGAGTTTTACCGAAATCGGACCTACTAAGCAAAAGTGAGTGAAGAACAGAAGTAGGAAAGAGACCAAAATTTTTCGATGAATGAAAGGCCACTAGAAATCCTTATAGACTACTGTAGTAACAAACTATATTAGAAAAAAGGAAAAGTAGAAAGAGTAATAACTCTGAAATGAAAGTGTGAAGAAGCTCCTTTTCTGGAATGATGCATTAGTCATTTTCACAGTGAAATTTGGCAACGATCAAATTCTCCCTTTCTGAGATGAGTATGGCTTCTGACCAACATATTTGTACTTCTTAAGAAACTTCTCATCTTTCTAATCTTTTTAGTCCTTCCCTAATCGTCTAGTCTTTTTAGTCCTTTTACTTAAATGTCGGTCCTAAATTAAAAACCACCCACTGCAGCTTGATACTAACTCGCGCACGTAGAAGAACTTTAACTGACAAAAATCGCCTAAAAACAGTTTTGAGAAACTTAAAACGCTGATGAGAAATTTAATATACCTATTACTGCCGTCTGTTTGGTTGCCAAAACAATTCCAATGAGGACGCTACATTTCCTCTACTGATTGGGTCAGCGGATCGCACAGTCTCTACACACTGGGAAAAGAATGTGGGAGACAAATGAGATGCCGTCAGATAAAATATTGAGAAATTCCAGGAGATAGGCGAGAAAGAAATTTCTTTCAGTTCGTAGAGAATCTAGTAATCTTTTCTTCATACCACCATATCGGGCATCACTTCTCATCAATACTGAAGAGGAAATCTATAGAAAAGGAATTTCCATCCACTCTATCACTAAACACCGCTTAGAAAACGAATGCCTACACAAATGTCATAAAACTATAGTTTTTTGTCTGGTGATTGGCTGAATTCACTTTTCAGACGTTATCCTAATGCACGGGATTCCTCTATGCCACTAGCAGTCCTTCCACTGAGCTTTCCTCTTCTTTTCTCATGAACAACCGTTGCAGTATAATCTTTCGGAGTCGCGATTTACATTCCTGCTAGAAAGTTGCCCTCTTTCTTTACTCCGTGATAGCGGTGAGGTTTAAAAAATGTGCTCGTAAGAGTCGCGTAATAAAACGAGACCTACTATTGAAAATAGTTCTTTTAGATACAGCTGTCTACTTGCAAGACTAGCATTGTTTATAACGAATGTAATAATAATAACAGTGAGGATAACAACAGTAGATCTATAAATTCTCAAGCTGCAGCATGAGGATATAGTTCTTCAAACGATATTTAGACACTGAAGGAACTACTCTTCATTGGCGTTCTTTATCACGTCACATTAAGAGGTAAACAACTGAGGAAACTATGTCGAGCTGGCATCTTAATTTCCCCATTCGCCACTGATTTTCATCGGAGTAATACATAGAGCTTCACTCGCTTGAAAAACAATGAACACTTCAATTGAATTCCGAGGCCCAGACTTTTCACACGGTAGCTGTATCATAGCTTAACTAGCTTAACTGGGTTTTCAGATAGTTATGGCAAAGGCATTATATGATAGGATGATCCAGGTTGAGGGACTGAATATCGTGTGTAGTTCATTTTTTGGCAACTAAAAACACTTGCTTGCTGTAATGATACGGTAATGAGTATCAGACTGCCATATTACCTACCAAGCATACTAATTATCCTTTCACTCTTGTTGTGTGGATCGCAGCACCTCTGGTTGTTTCCCTGTCTTGTAGTTGTAGAGTTATTGCTTCCGTTCGCCTATAGATTGAAGATCTGTCGTTTCTATTTTCCACATCGCTTTTAATGGAGCCTTGAGATAGTTCTGTTCCCAGATCAATATTAGTGGCAATCTACTACGGTTGTAGGTGAAAGACGTATTTGCTGCTTTCGACGTTTTGTTCTGAAGGGCGCAAATCCTGTGACGACTGTCATTATTGCAAATTTCTAGTGAACTAATTCACAGAATCTGACCGAACACGTCGAGTCCTGCTAAGATCACATTATTAACCATACTGTTGATTTGATTTATCAACTGCTTTTACTAACATCGTTAGCAAAATTAGTAATATTAAAGTTTACGCGCCCTAATACTTCGGCGCCTAATTGCAAGTACAGAGTGTTTCTCCTTGTTCACTCGCTATGTGAAAGAGTATAATACCCAGGATCGACTTTCTATTAACCTCGGCATTGAATTATGAATTCGTCGTTTTCTCTTTCAGCAATCGCAAGGTTGTTAAACAGCATACGTTTGCTTCCATACAATAACACAAATACAACACAATCGTAGCCGACGTCTCGGCAGAATCGCCTTCTTCAGAGCCTGGAAGGTACAGTAATACTCAACTAGCTAGGTCAAGCGCTTCAACAGCGCAAACAGAAAGTTGAAAAACTTTTTTCGAGAAGCCGTAGATCTTGTAATTATCGCTCAGATTTTCATCTTTCTGTTTGTGCTGTTGAAGTGTTTTACCTAGTAAGTTGCGTAGTGGTGTACCCTTCCAGGCTCTGAAGAAGGCGATTCTGCCGAAACGTCAGCTACGATTGTGTTGTATGTGTGTTATTGCATGGAAGTAAACGTATGCTGTGACCAATTCATAGTATAATACGTTTATCCCGTCGCCAGCAGACCCACCGTAATGAGATGGGGCTTAATGTTTACCCTCAGAAGTTCGGATAACAGCAAGGTTAAGAATTGACGCCTCTCTAGAAAAAATTAAGTCGAATGGTGAAAATTTTCTCTTCTGGTAGTAACTGCCAGCGATTACGACAACCTGGGACTATGAAGGGCCTGAGAGCCAAGAAGTGGTATTAATATTTTTGAAGGAAACTATCTTGCTGTCGACCTATGACATTTGATCGGGAATCGGTTTAACCAGTTATTCAATAATTTACTCATTGGTTACTGCACTGGGATTTATTTGGCTAGCGCTGAATAAACTGTTGCGTTACAGGCTTCTTCAGCACATGGAAGTGGCAGGCCACGATCGTTGGAATTCTTTCCAATCAACCCCTTTCGTCAACTGTTCAGAGATCACCCAGTGTGATACTCAGTTCGTTCGTTCAGTATGAAAGCTGTGGTCAGCTAAAATGATCTCCATGAGCAATTCGCGGACGAAAGACTGCATCGACACAAAACAAACTCTCGTTTGCCATCCTCATCATTTTTATTTTTGCAGTCATGTTCAATTAAAACCTTACTTTGTACTGCTTTTGCTGGTACGATTACTTTAGCTATAATTTTATAATCGCTTATCACTTGGTAAATAACTCGCACAATGTTTCAAACAGGTTTTTATCCCCAAAGAGTCTTATATCGCCTGATTAGAAACGAGCTCTTCTTAAGCCAGATGCCCAAAGTAAAAATATTTCAATGTGAAGTGAATTAGGGGATTCTTAAATGTGATTTATTTGGTGGGCATTGAAATGAACTTGAAGGCCAATCGGCCGATTTCGTGACTGTGTTATAGGTTGCTACGAGTCTTCTGCTGGAAAAACTGCTCTTTTCGACGTTGTCTCCCATCTCATTTTATTTTCATCACAGCAAGGTTACTATTTTATAAAGTACTTTTAGGAAAAGCAACGTTGGTGGTAAATTAAGGTATGGAGCATTTCTCTTCTTTAAGAAAAAAAAAGAAAAATATCATAAAAGAAAATGAATAGGCAGATTACCGATCCGTAGTGACGCATGACGGCGTGGAGGTCGGACGAACGGCTGATGCTTGGCAATGAAGCAGCACTATTTGATCGTACTATTTGTCAGTGATACCATTTCATTGTTTGCTTAATGATCCACTTCAGATCAGCTGAGGCGTCCTGTTCTCAGACGCGGAACAGCGTTCAGTCAGCGCTCGACGAGTCGTCGATGTTACGAACGACTCTCCACTTTGTACTTCGCGGACGTCACTTCCACAACCTTCGTTGCTTTTTCGTATGTGGAAAACCTTTCATTTCCAACGCCCGTACTAAAATCCATTAACAAATTCTTTTTCCTAAAAAGGACATAGTTTTCAAGAGCAAGCTTAGGTCACGATGGTTTGACGGTTACTTTGTTATCTATAAAAACACCCTCGGTTGGTCGGGTCGGTTGAAATATCGGAAACCATTTCAAGAAGAAGGCGAACAAGTTTCAGCACCTACAGTTACTATAACACATGTTTCACACCTACGTATCGGCTTAAAGTGCGAAAATCTCAAACACTGATTCTGGGTGTAGTTGAAATAAGTTAAAAAAGAAGGCTGTAGCTGAATTCTCATGGAGTTTACAAACTTTTTTTTGAAACATATATTTTCCCTTATTAAGTGGTTATTCCAGAGAGGATCGGCTTGAGTGCCATTCAGTGATATTCACAAAAAACATCAAAATTCTTTAGGCAACAACTGAACGTTGGCGAAGGTACGAAGACCTTTTTGATGACGCATAAGAGCAAAGAAGTCGAATGGAGGAAATGCAGCGATCCGCACAGTATACGTCAAAACAGATATCGTTTAAAAAATGGGTTAAGATGAATTCTTAGCCAGTATTGTAAGACAATCTGCAGATTTGAGTCATCACAATCTACGATGTTTACCTTCCACTTAAGGAAGGGTTCAAATGGAAGTTGCTTCTATTCAGACAGTAAGCAGTCTACTCGTTTTCCCAATTTGTTCTTCATCGCATGCCTTACATGAGATTGAGTATATTGTGTCTGACTCATGGAATCCCCGTCTCTTCCGTTAGGACAGACCACACAATGTTCCGAGCTGCGGAACGCTCGCAGAGGCGGTTGCGAACTAATTGACTGTGCAGGGTGTGCTGGGTAGTAGGTCAATAACCGCCTCATAACTTTCAAGCCTACTTTTTCTTAGGCATCTCCTACTGGCGTAATTTGTTTCGTTTGATACTTTTTCTCATCATTAAACACTCATCAAAAGCTTGTACGGAACGGCTAAGAATGTGTGCACAAGAAAAGAGGAAAGGAAAGAATCGCTAAACTTGACTCGAAAAATAGCCATTTACAATGGCGTTGCAAAAGCCACTCGGATCAAACCAGGAGGCAGAGCTACTCCTCAAAATAATGCTTAAAGCCTAAACAAGATCATTTCCTAAATAACATTTTTTAAAAAAGAAATCCCTTATACCATAAGATGCCTCTGATGGGTTAAGATGAATTCTTAGCCAGTATTGTAAAACAATCTGCAGATTTGAGTCATCACAATCTACGATGTTTACCTTCCACTTAAGGAAGGGTTCAAATGGAAGTTGCTTCTATTCAGACAGTAAGCAGTCTACTCGTTTTCCCAATTTGTTCTTCATCGCATGCCTTACATGAGATTGAGTATATTGTGTCTGACTCATGGAATCCCCGTCTCTTCCGTTAGGACAGACCACACAATGTTCCGAGCTGCGGAACGCTCGCAGAGGCGGTTGCGAACTAATTGACTGTGCAGGGTGTGCTGGGTAGTAGGTCAATAACCGCCTCATAACTTTCAAGCCTACTTTTTCTTAGGCATCTCCTACTGGCGTAATTTGTTTCGTTTGATACTTTTTCTCATCATTAAACACTCATCAAAAGCTTGTACGGAACGGCTAAGAATGTGTGCACAAGAAAAGAGGAAAGGAAAGAATCGCTAAACTTGACTCGAAAAATAGCCATTTACAATGGCGTTGCAAAAGCCACTCGGATCAAACCAGGAGGCAGAGCTACTCCTCAAAATAATGCTTAAAGCCTAAACAAGATCATTTCCTAAATAACATTTTTTAAAAAAGAAATCCCTTATACCATAAGATGCCTCTGAGAAAAAGTGGTTTCGAAAATTTTGTGGCAGTTATTGACCTCCCACCTAATAGCCTGTATCGTCACTTAGTCCGCAATGGCCCTTGTGATCGTTTGTGTACTCGGAACACTGTGTGATCAGCCCTAACGAGAGAGATGGGGATTGCATGAGTTCAGGTACAATTTTACTTGACCTCGTGTAAGGCACACAGTGAAGAACACATAGAGGAAACGGATAGACCACTTTGTATCCACGTAGAAGAACATCTAGATGAGAGAGTTAAAATTCGTCAAAGCACACCGCCAGGTATACCATAGAGTGCAAAGGAACAATGGTGATGTTTTTGAACGTTGCCGTCTGGACCATAGCGCAGGAATCAAAAACATCAGCATACAAGACTCTTGAGACGTTCTGGATAAATTTCAAAAGTCCAAAGACAAACTGGAAAGTTGAATGCCTCATTATCACACGTGTCATGGTACTTACATCGGACAGCATTTATATGCTGGATCTTCATTAATACTATAGGCTTCCTCGAATTGGTTATTGTTATACAGAACACGTTCAGGTTCTGAGGAAGGAAAAGTCGTCGAAACGTCAGCCATCGAACAGCAACAACAATAACAATAAGAACATCTAAACCAAACCTGAGTCAGCTAAACAAGGGTTGTTCCTTTGCGTTCTATGTGTACTTAGACAGTTCGCAAGAATATATGCATATGTGTACATACATCGGTCAATTATACCGAGGTTTATTGAAAGTCCATCTTTTGAGTTATTAGGAATGAACGAGCGCTTTTCTTTGAACGAGTTATTCATGTCGGTAGATTGCACCTACTTTTGAGTTAGAATGCATTTATTATTTTGACCCTCACAAAATCGACCAGATGACGACTTTCTCTTCTAGTTTAGAGCTCTAGGTTTAGATCTTCATTGCCACACATTTTGTTAATAAATTTTAACTGCTCGCTTTTTTCAAACGACTCACCCAATCGTGAAGTAGAGGAACGATTGCAGAAAACGCACGACATTTCAACGTTTCAGAAGATGAAACAAATTGTGGAGCCTTTCCTTTGGCTACTAAATTTTCTTACGCTCTTCTCCAGCTTTTTATCAAAGATATTCCTTAACAATTGCTACATTATTGTAACTACTGCATTGTTGCTTTTAACCTAGTTCTCAGTAGTTAATCATTTAGATGTGATGATTCGATGATGTGAAATGATGAGAAGAAATAGGTCGAAGAGCCGTTCTCTGGCAGGGCTATCGTAGCTGGGGATTACAACAATTACATCTGGAAGTCCAATTGGTAATTCACTTTTTCCAGACTTGCAGCTATTCTGGAACAATCTCAGGACTTCAGTTTTTAAGGCACGGTGATCGAAGCACGCGTTGGTATTCCTCTGTTGATGACACCTAAAGAGGTACAGATAGTCTCACTGAGCACTGATTATCCGTTCCGTTTCTCGTCGAAACACAAAGGAATACTACCGCCCGATAGAATTTTCCTGTATTGGAAAATAATCCGACTGCCTTGAACAACCGACTTTTGATTCAAGATAGTGCGGTATCGTGCGGTAACAATTCTGTTTTCTACGCCGTTGTGGCTTTTAGACTACTGAACCACTTTGCCACGACCGACTTTCTATTAAGCTCCGCATTGATTAAATAATCCTCTATATTCTTACTGAACAAGCACGAGGTGTTGCCTTGTTCTTTATTACTGTAAAGCTGACGCTTCGCTTCGCCACCTATTTTATTCGTGTAAGAGAGCGCCTAATCGGTAGACTTGAAGTTAAACCTAAAACCCCACTGGGCGTGCGTAGGACAAAGAGATATAACGAAGAGAACTTTGAATTACAAATTACCGTCCTCGAATAAAAATTGAAAACTTCAGCGCGCAAAACTCGCGAGAGATTCCGGCTACATTCCGAGAACCCGAAAATGAGCCACAAGGAAGAATGTCACACTTGACCTCACAAAGTATTTAAGACTGATTGTTTTAATATGAGAGACATACTACAGTTTTTTGTGAACTCTGTGTGTTTGGTGTCCACGTGAAATACTCAGTGGAAGACTCATAGAAAGCGGTGAGTGTGCGACGAAGCTATTTTGCTTTCAATGTGATTGAAATCCTGGTTTGGTGTTTTCTCTGTTTGGTTATGGAGGTATTTGGCTGGTTAGATTGCAGTCAACTTGACCTTTCCAGGCTCTGAGGAAGGCGAAATCCACCGAAACGTCAGCTTGTTCGTGAATAAAGAATAAAATAACACCTCGCGTTTGATCAACAGGGATACGATGGATTTTATCCCCGTCAGTTGGCATTTCTAAAAGAATTCTCTTCAAGAAGGAAAGAAAACAGAAAAATTACTATAGACATCAAAAATAAACGAAAGACGTTCGCATTGACGTCCTTGGGGATCAAAAATGAATCGGATCTGATCACGATCATTTATGAACGCCCCCCATCCGGCAAGTAATCCCACGGTGCGCAAGAGTTATCTGCTTTGAAAACTTTTCGAAAAAAAAAACGAAACCGATTTGGCATAAAAAAGGAACTATTTTAACCGTTTTTGTCTACTGCCTACTCTTTTTGATGGCAGGATATATTGCGAAATATAACTTTAATGAAGCTGAGATATTTGCAAAACTCTGGACCGCAGGTGTCTATGGTGGGGAACGAACGCGCTATTGTCCTTTCCTGGGAGTAACGCGCTCATCACCACACCATGCGGTTCCTTCGTTTCGCCTATCTCTCAGCTAGTTCTATCGATCTTTTGCCATCAGCAATCACCCAGCAACGGGATTGATCTGGGGAGTACAAATCGGCAATGAACCCAGTT
>MQTX01000321.1:100359-111513 GCA_009735665.1 Angiostrongylus cantonensis
TATCGATCTTTTGCCGTCAGCAATCACCCAACCCAATCACTCAAATTGTGATTATAACTAAAGCCTCAGCTTAACTGGGTTCATTGCCGATTTGTACTCCCCAGATCAATCCCGTTGCTGGGTGATTGCTGATGGCAAAAGATCGATAGAACTAGCTGAGAGATAGGCGAAACGAAGGAACCGCATGGTGTGGTGATGAGCGCGTTACTCCCAGGAAAGGACAATAGCGCGTTCGTTCCCCACCATAGACACCTGCGGTCCAGAGTTTTGCAAATATCTCAGCTTCATTAAAGGAACTATTGTTAAAAATATGAAGCTATATAAATTTTGTTAAAAGTACGTAATCAATTTGTCATCTTAAGAATAGGAAATGAAGTTTCTTTCTCCGTTAGAATAGCCCAGAGGTATTCGGAGGTATTCGGCTGGTTAGATTGCAGTCATCTTGACCTTTCCAGGCTCTGAAGATTTCGCTGATATCTCAGCTCTGTCATAATAAAGAATAAGGTAAGACCTTCTATTTGCACTGCAATAATGTAGAATTGGAACTATGGTTCGTTCGAACGGCGCATCTTTGAGCCCGGCCCATTCATGGAAGTATAGTTCCACTAGCAAATACTTTATTCGTAATTGCCATTTTTCAGTTGCAAAAATCATAGAAGGACGACAACTTGTACTTAAGGACTGTGAAACACAAGTGCTGAATAGGTGAGAATATCACCAAAAAAGAGAAAAAGTTTTATCTAGAGGAGGCAAAACACAAAGTACATGTAAATGTTACATTGTCAAAAGATATGTTCGAAGGTCAGAACAAATCTATTGATTAAACCAGAGCAAAAGAAAGAAAACTTGTCAAAGTTGAGTATCAGGTAGGTGCCGGCTGGAAATAAGCCATGTTCAAGAGCGTGGAGATGAAGGTTCACACTTCCGACATCATTCTTACAAATTCTTCGTAATCAATCTCACCGTTACCTGAATCGGATCATCAGTACATAAGGACTTTTTTCAAGACAGTAGCTAGTTTTACGCAAGCAGTCATTAATACTCAAATGAAAAAACGTTGAGAATAATGTATTTTTATCTTTTTTTTACATAAGCCGTCACCGCGTCTACCATTCGGACTAGGATTTCTTGCATTCGATTCATTTTCCAAGCACTCATCGCCTACAGTGGCCTTCGAGCATTTCGCGTGTTGTTTCGGCTTCCGCTTGAGGATTTTTTTTCTTTACAATTTTCGTAGAATGCTGGACGAGTCGATTCTTCATTGCAATCTTGGACATTTCCAGGCTACGGCGTTCGAACGTGGATTCGAGGAGAGCGGGAGTGGGGGTCGAACTAGAAACTTTCCCCCCTTATCGGCGACATCACTAACCACTGCTCTGTCCCCGCTCTAAGAGTGAAGTAAAAAAGAAGCAAGTGTATGAAGCTAAAAGTAACAGTTTTCCAATTTTCAAAAGTAACAGATAAAATGAATAAATACCACGGCTGAATAATTAACCAACTAATATTCACTGGTTAATTAAGGGGAAACTCTACTATCAAAGTTGCTTAGCACAGCTATGAGAGTGAGACTGACCGTCACAATCCACTTCTTTCATCATCTCATCCACTTCTTCTTCACTGAACTGCATTCCCATGTGTATCTACAAAGCGGAACTTCATTGAAAAGAATAGAAGGTGCAACAAAAAATGCTGTGACACCGTCCGTGACCTCACGAAACTTTATCGCGAATAGAACAGCTGTGTTATTAGGCTAATTTGTGAGTGGTGAGCGCTGTGAAGGAAATTTCAAAAGCTCATTAACTGATTGTCTTAAACAGGAAAAATACTGACTTTAAAAATTACATAGGCGATCTAGACTTTCTCTACATTAGAGTCATCCTTATATTATCTTATTTTATTTTATCTGATCCGTCTTCATGTCTACTGCGCCGATTCCAGCGTTTCTCACATTTAATTTGTTTCTTCGCATCCATCGTCCACGAAGGTTTTCCAAGTTTTTACGTGTAAATTCGGCTGCTGCTTAGAGATTTTCATTACATCTTAAATGTCGTAGAATGCTAGTCGAGAGCAATTCTCCCTGGAGTCCTGAGATAGCCAAGAAGATGAGACGAGCATTCCCAATTGGAGCCAAGTAGATGAGATAGGAGCATTCCCAATTGGATTGCAGAGCGTAATTTCTTTTCCGGAGAAGTCAAGTACCAATTTCCCGACACCTGCGGGATGAGAGGATTTCGGTGGATGTATCCCCCGACTCCTTATAGTTCCTCTGTAGTCGGCAAATTTCTATCAAACTTATCTCGATGGAGAAAAACACTGGTTCTACGCTCTCTTAAGTAGCAGTAGAAACAACACGTGAAATGTTCGAAGACCTTTGTGGACAATGAATGCGAGGAAAGCAAGTGGAATGCTAGAAGTGTTGGCATCCGCACAGCAGATGTGAGGAGGTGTCATGTAAACTAGTCAAAAAAGTAATAATAAGAAATTCATTTGGAAGTCAGAGCTCAACAGTCATAGTGCCTTCACATTTAAGACGTTGTTTTATTGTGTGTTCAACAAGAAGATCAGTTTGCGTATAAAACACCTTATGTTTGTCTACAGCCATCTACATGTGTACACCTACACGTTACAAGCTTGCAACTGGAAAAACTTCTTTCTTCCTCGTCAATAGAATTGAAAAGTGCCTTAGACTAAAAAAAGACAATAGCTTGAGCTTGATTGATGATGGCACTGATCGATAGAATTACCTGAGAGACAAGCGAAACGAAGGACTTACAGGGTGTGGTGGTGAACGCCTTAGTTCCCGAAAAGGGTAAAAGCGCGCTCGTTCTCCATCGTAGACACCTGCTGTTCGGAGTTTTGCAAATATCTCAGCATCCTCGTGGTTGTATTTCGCATAATAAATACCTTGCCGTGAAAAATTGTAGAAGGCAGCAAATAAAAAGTAAAACACAATGAGTTGACTATGACGTTGTTCATTCTGATAGATTACTAGTCACTACAGTATTTTTCATGTGCATGGCCTAAGCAACACAAAATAGGGTAAAGCTCACGAGTTTACAATCACTTTCCCGCATATCCGTGTCTTTATGTCACGGAATCTGCCGCGCACGCCCGTTGACCAGCACTATGCAACTCACCATGAAATGTTTGAATTCGGATGCCGTGATCACTCCATTTCCGTCCTTGTCGAACACTCGAAACGCCTCCCGAATCATCTCCGAATCCGTTTCTTTCATGATCCTGAAATGAAAGGCCCTTCTTAACCTAAAAACTTCTTCCCGATACAATACAGTTATAAATATTGTTATCAACCTTGTGTAAGGTCATCAAAAAAAGAATACAATACAGTTATGTTCTGGCACATATACGAATTAGTTGTTACACAATAATAAGGATAAGGGTAAAGCTGTCAGCATAGATCAAACCCTGACTGTTGCGATATGCACTCGACTTCGTTAAGCATCGTTTGGAGATGATTGGATGCATATCGGGCCTTTACAATGACCCGCGATGACCCAACGATGTATCGAGCCAGTGCTGCTATCCTGCCAGACAAATCTGGTACTAATTTGCCGATCCCGGAGGGATTGAAGGCTTGGTGGGCTAGGGGCGCGGGAATCGGTTCCACATTAATTGCAGGGTGCCTCCGACCATGCATCACATGCGCCTTTTATGATACACTGAATAAATGAAGATGGTAGAGTGTTTATCCTAATACCATTTGCTACCTATTCATGGTAGTGAATAACTGAACACTTGTAACTGACATTAAATAATTCTTATACTTATTGTTGTTAACTACTCTTGACGATCTCAGATTGCCGCGAAATCACAATGCGACAGAAATTTGCATCATTTCATTTATTTCAAACGACCGGCCATCACATCTGATGTGTGGATCACAGCATTTCTTGCATTCGATTCGTTTTTCTCGCATTCATCCTCCACAGTGGTTTTCGAACATTTCGCGTGCTGCTTCAGCTGCTGCTTGAGGATTTCGTCTTCTTTATGAAAGTCGTAGAACATTGTTGGAGTCAATTCTTCTTGCAATCTTGGAGATAGCTATGCTTAAGCCTTCCTCCTTAAATTGGGCGTTTGTTTGTTTCCTGATCCACGGGATCACTGACCACTGAGCTATCCCACCACTCACGACGCCGCAAATTGTTTTTTTCTATTAAAGTGGTTAGGACACTTTATATACTCAAATGGTAATATTATTGAAATGTCAGCTTCAAATGCTTGATCCACCTCAAAAATCCAACGATTGATCTATAATATTTTCAGAACACACTCACCGCTTCATCATCACACAGAATTCAGGGAATTCTATTTGGCCGTTGCCATTGATGTCGACTTCGTTGATGATCTCGAGGATTTGCTGCAAGCACTTCTAATCACTGACAACACCTGTCCGCAATCACTTTGAAATTCTTTCTTCATAACAGATTACCGCCCATGCGCATTAATTTGAATGCGGGTGTCCTCCAAACAACCTTCCACACACATATTTCAGCTCATACTGAGTTTCATTAGATGAAGTGAGAACCACTAGAATTCTCAGATTTCTGTCAAAACTAAACAATTTTTCTTCCAGCGTTTCTTTAGTTCGCAAATATTTAAAGAACTAAAACAAAAACTTAAATTTTAGGAGAATGTAGAGATTTATAAGGTGATATGACAGATTTTCTCTATAAAAAACCTCTAGTATTATCAGCTCCAAAGCAATGGTCAATTTTTAAAAATATGACCCGTCTTCACGTCTACCGTGGAGATCCCAGCACTTCTCACATTCGATTCGTTTAACCTCACTTCCATTGTTCCAGAGGATTTTCAAATTTTTACATTTGGCATGGGTTGCTCCTTGAGGATTTTCATTTAATCTTGAATGTCGTATAATACTGGTCGAATATCTCTTCCTGGTGTTCTGAGCTAACAGGGCTGGAGCGATCGCAATTGAATTACAGAAAGCGATTTTTTTTCCCCAGACAAATTCCGTACCAATATTTCCCGACCCTGGAGGGATGAGAGGCTCGGTTGGCCTGGAGCGGAGTCGAACTAGCACCAAGCTCGTGATGAATGACATCACCGCCACTGTGCTATCCGCCATACATATTACTTGATCGCAGTCAAATATGTGGATGCGATTCTTGCAATACTTATCCACCAGACGGGTTCGCTCGCATTGCAAGCATGATGTCACATATGCAGTAGGGCTGTAGGTGGATTATGTTACAAGCAGTGATATTGATGGCTAAATTCCGCTTTCTTGTGATAATAAAATTGCCCAGAGAATGTCCTCACTTCCATTGTTCCAGAGGATTTTCAATTTTTTACATTTGGCATGGGTTGCTCCTTGAGGATTTTCATTTAATCTTGAATGTCGTATAATACTGGTCGAATATCTCTTCCTGGTGTTCTGAGCTAACAGGGCTGGAGCGATCGCAATTGAATTACAGAAAGCGATTTTTTTTCCCCAGACAAATTCCGTACCAATATTTCCCGACCCTGGAGGGATGAGAGGCTCGGTTGGCCTGGAGCGGAGTCGAACTAGCACCAAGCTCGTGATGAATGACATCACCGCCACTGTGCTATCCGCCATACATATTACTTGATCGCAGTCAAATATGTGGATGCGATTCTTGCAATACTTATCCACCAGACGGGTTCGCTCGCATTGCAAGCATGATGTCACATATGCAGTAGGGCTGTAGGTGGATTATGTTACAAGCAGTGATATTGATGGCTAAATTCCGCTTTCTTGTGATAATAAAATTGCCCAGAGAATGTTTGCAGTTATCGTAAACGATTGAGAGCATGAATGCATCAAGAACGCATCTGGGATTTATTAAAAGCTTAAGTTCATTAATACTAACGTAAGAGACTTTGAGATGGTAGAACTTGCCTTTTGGGAGATTTTCGCCTATCCATGACTTTTGTCTTATTGCATTGCGCTGCGCTTTCCACACTCACTATGAAGTACAAATTTGTGAAAAAATGTGTTTTTTATTTGGATGGAAATGAAGACGAAAGAATGGTGACATTTCCTTGCCGAATTGCTTCCTATTTGTACCCTATCGACAGCATTTAAGTCCTTCATGCCCTTGATTCGTTCACATTTCAAGTATGATGTCTTGTGTTCAGTAGGGCTGTAGGTGGCTTCTGTCACAAGCAATGATAGTGCTGGCTAAATTCCGCCTTCAGCTGCAGTCATGGAATAAGTTGAGCGCGGGAAGTCGTTGTATTTACTTCCAATCAATTCCTGTCTTTGTGTATTTATAAGAGGCTGTTGCCATCTTAGAAGTGAGATGACATCAATCAGTTGACAACTTGAGATATGTTTCAGACTTGAATCTACCCTTATTTTCACGAGAATACCACACGCTTCCTTAGCATGTGTGACTTGTAATAGGAACTGTCACGCCGAAATGCGACATTCGGAATGACTTCCTGAGCACTGGGAGATGCTATACTTTCAAAATTATAGAAATTAATGTTGCAGAAACAAGAAGCAAAAAAGCAAAAGATAGACTATTCGTTGCTAATTTATCTATTAAGCAATGCCGCGTTCACTCGACTCCATTGAACAACATAGAGTTGAATGAATGCATAATTGACCTACATAAGTTATTACTAGGCTTTTTTCTGTAGAAAGTCAGTAATTCCTTCTCCTGTGGAAGCTTGATACCGTTTTGTGCAGGGTGCCAGAAGGAACACGAAACCGCAGGCACGGCAGAGCAATTTTACCCACTACACTATGTGTCCCAAACGTGCACTGAGCTCTTGCAGTCCGCATGATAACATATTTTAAGAAGGTCGTAAAGTACCTTTAGCAAAGCAATTTCCTTCAAGAAGGGCGATCAAAATGACCACTCCAAGTGTTTTCGCTCTGCATGAAAATTGCCACACAGAATAGATTAAGAACAGCAGATGAGATCCAAAATGTTGAACAAGAAGAATTTTAGACAGATACTTGCATAAATCTTGTCCAAGCCGTGATACGACCACATTATCCCGTCGGTGACGGTCAAGTGCGAGAAATCGTTCGGCACATCGTTACGATCTTATTAGCATGGATCGATCAAAGGGCGAGACCCTGTACATAGGAACATAATCCGATAGCTATGACAACTGCACCACAATACTAGAACGATCCGAAGTATTGAATGTACTTTTGTATTATTTTTTTTTCTCAGATCTTTGTTACTCATAAAAATTGTAGAAATCAGGAAAACAGGATTGGAATGAGTCGAAAGAAAACAGAATTTTAAAACCAGTGCTATAAGAGAGCATGGAACGAAACAGACATTTCGTTGATAAAGGAACCAAATCTCACGTTAGAAGGCAATGTATTACTGGCGGATCCTGCAAACTTTATCGACTCAGTTATCATTCTGGTGCTCTGATATGCAGCCGATATGAGAATTAACACCCCAACTGTGTTAATAATTCCTACTGAACCCTTGTGTGATGTTTGCTGAAATATAACCAGCTCCCAGAGTATCTAGTCAGGCTGCACAGCTCGCACGTTCGAAAGTTATCCCATCGAGATTTTAAGTGTATATAGGCCAGTCAGAGAGAGAAAGGTTGCCGAGACGAACAATGAAGGACTACAAGTGGGGGTGGGTGTATGAGTCATCTTGCACCCTTATGTACATGATTGGTGATAATGGAATTTGCCGACCAGTCCTCCATCTCCTCATCTCCAATCAAGATTTGTTCGTGCAGATCAATATGCCTCTAAATTGGTTACCATCATGAACGCAACTGCGAACGAAAGACAGGAACAGAAAATCTGCCGCGATATGCAATTTGAGGGCACTACAAATGCCAGCAGCTAACTATTAGTTTTACATTTTACCTGGTTTTCAGGTTTCATTCTTTTTAGCGTCTAGATCAGAAATATATGTCGCCCATTACTTCTATTTGGGTAATGCTGCAGACCACTTTTATAAAATCCACTAATTTTCAGATCAAGAAGTCGCACCTCCTAAATCTGACTTTTTTTCAAATAAGCTTTACGCTGTTGTTGTATCTACAGTTCCGGTGTGGAGTCCAGCAGTTCTCGCATTCGATTCTTTTGCTTGCATTCATCGCCCGCAATGGCCTTCGGAAACATCGCGTGTTCTTTCGACTACTGCATGAGAATTTCATCTTCTTCACGATTTTTGTTGAATGCCAGGCGAGTTGACGCTCCCTGTAATCATTGAGATAACCGGGCTAAAGCGTTCCTGAGTGGATTGGAGGAAACCGTTCGGGAAAGGGTCGAACTAGCAACTTTGCTTCCTTATCGACAGCATCTCTAATCACGGCGCTGCTCCCCTTCCCATTCAGATCGCCAATTTTCTAAGCGCCACTTTCATCAATTGCTTGGCCGAACAATCGTGGTTGAATGAATTCACAA
The DNA here is from genome assembly GCA_009735665.1 of Angiostrongylus cantonensis. Classification (NCBI taxonomy): domain Eukaryota; kingdom Metazoa; phylum Nematoda; class Chromadorea; order Rhabditida; family Metastrongylidae; genus Angiostrongylus; species Angiostrongylus cantonensis. Next base: position 108,761 of record MQTX01000321.1, read on the forward strand.
ACATGAAAACACTTTTTTGAAAGACCGTCTTCTAACTTGGATACTTTCTGACAAGCCATCCCTTCCATCGCTTTTCATTTACTTTCCCAAATATCACTTATAATGCTAATTAATTTCAAGATGAAAGTCATTAAAGTTTAAGTGGTAATCCATAAAATTCTTCTATTTATTCTTTCACACAGCTTTCACTCACTTGTTCGGTAGGATTTTGGCCGAGAGCTCGCATTGCAACTCCCAATTCCTTAGTCGAAATCGTACCATTTCCGTCCTTATCGAACAGTAGAAAAGCCTCCTTAAATTGATCGATCTCTTCCTCGTTGAGCTGTCTGACTGCCTGAAATGGAATGGAAGTGAAAAGTGAAGACGATCTCACGGTTATAAGAAGCGTGTGTTCCAGAAAAGCAGTTAGTACGGCTGAATGTGAACTTTTACTACGTTGTGGGCGAAAATGGCCTATCCACCAAATATTCCAAATATTTTACTAAATTGGGGAAAGTTGTATAACTCGGTAAGTAAACACCTGCTCTGATTGTTCAAAGAACGGCTGCAACGTCTTTGTCTGTGTGCTCATCACGACAGCCGTTCTCTGAAATCACTTTACTGCAGTATTAGCCAAAAAATGAAGCTCTATAATTTTTTACCACAAATCTGACTGGAATCCCAATACAAGAACCAAGTTCTTTAGTCAAGTTTGTTTGAAGATCCTGTCAGGAAATCGTTTTGTCCTCTTTGGCTCCAGAAATGCCGGAATAGGATAGAATAAACCCTCGAATATTTTGATTATAAAATTTTCCGAATTTCAGTAGTATCTCATCTACTATTCGATCGTAGCTTCAGCTTAGTAGTTGTAATCGGTAGGTTCTGCGTGTATTACAAATACGCCAGCGTAGGATGTTTCCTAGAAATATGGAAAGAGTGTTGTTAAGCAGTGAAAACGTCGTGACGTCAGAACATTGTCAAGTACGACAACGATGGTGAGAGATACTCGCAAAACTTGGACCGCGGGCCAGATCGAGCTACGACCTCCCTTTAAAGGGGATCACGCATTACACAATGCGCCATGAAGGGCTGTACTCTTCGTTTTTCTCCAGAAGTTTTCTATCTACCAGTGCCATCAGCAATCATCCGTCAACGGGATTGATCTGGGGAGCCGATATTGGCGTTGAACCCAGCTAGGCTGAGGCTGCAGTCGAAATCATGGTGCATTTGGCATAAGACCCTCCTGTGAAAAATGTAGTAGACGATAAATAAAAAAGTGAACAATGTCAAATACGGTTTGAAGGTCATTAAAACATTACAGGAAATCCACATTTGATCGTCCCGATGAATCACCCTGTCTGGATGAAATTTTCACGGTCATTGGAATGCATTAGCACTGGAATAACATATGGAATCGATGAATAAGGCGTGAATCACTGAAAAAAGTGATCTGAATAATTTTACAAAGTGTCGAGGAAAAGCAGGATAAGACTTAGGGCAAGCGTGCGTAAGGGTTTGCTGCAACTCCTAGATGACAGCAAGGAACCAACAGTTTGAGCGACCAACTAACTATGAACGAGCCATAACTTCCATCGTTGCCTACCAGCAATTTTTTTTTGCATTATCTAGTCGTTTATGGTCACAATTGGACATACGACTCTTCTCTGTTCGCTCATTGAATCACACAATCACTTATTTCACACCGAGCTTTTAAATAGTTGACTATTCGTCAGCTTTGTTATCGCTTGTTTTCCGAATGAAGTACGGTTCCATTACTTTGCTGATGGAGACAAATAGATAACCAGAAGTGAATGCAGCTTTTTTTTATAGAAAAAATACTTCGATAACAATAGAAGCGCTCATCTCTAGAAGATCTCGTCAAAGTGACTGAAGTTTAGAATCTAAAAGGGGTAAACTAAAAAAAAAGAATAAGCTCGGTAAAATAATAGTCCTTGTGTGTTCCTCAAGGCTAGAAATACAAAAGTATCCTCCTGCGTGCTGCCACCACCTTCACAACCAAGCAACCACCAGCATTTATTGATATTCCAACAAGCACTTAAAAAGCTTTTTAGTGGCCTTTTCCAGAAATTGTAGTGATCACTTGAATCACCTGTATCACCTGTAGTCCCGTTGATCGTCGAGTGACTCGAGCGGGCGTCAGTAGATCCTCCATTCTTCCCTATTGCGTGGAAGAGTAGCTCAGTGGGTTCTCCTCGCTTTAGGGACTCGTCGAGCATCATATCTCTCTTCTAGGCTTTTCGTGAAAAACTCTGACCATCGCGTAGGTGGCCTTCCTGCAGTACGTTTGACATCCCGAGGAATCCAGTCACTAACAGCCCTTGTCCATCGGTTATCATTCATACGCATTACGTGTCCGGCCCATCTTATCTTCGAATGTTTGGCGTATAGAACAGCATCTTTGATTTTCGATCGTTGACGTAGATCGGAGCTTCGGATCCCATCCCTTACTTGTGTGAAACGGGATACTCCTAGCATCGTCCTTTCGACTGCGCGTTCGATAACGTTGAGTGATCTTTCATCCTGCTTACGTAGCGACCAGGTTTCTGACGCATATGTTAGGGCAGGAAGAACCGTTGAGTCGAAAAGGTAGGCATGGTGTCGGGTGTTCTTTGTTCTCTTCACTACATCCTCGATGCTCTTGAAAGCCCCCCAAGCCGCTCTTTTCCTTCTGCTCAGTTCTGGAGCTAAGTCGTTCATCATGTTGATTTCCCGACCTAGATAGACATAACTGGAGCATTCGGAGATATTCGTTC
>MQTX01000321.1:116930-190450 GCA_009735665.1 Angiostrongylus cantonensis
GCCAGGCCGATGACATCGTACCTTATCATTCTTGCTTGCATGAGCAAGTCCTCTATCGAGGACTCGGATGCAAGTGTACGTGCGTTGTCAGTACAGATCGTCACCATAGTTCTTGATCCAGGCAGCTTCCATTGGCCCTGAGATTTTAGCAGCCTCTCCGTACTCGTCCTACCAAACGCTGCGAAATTGGGGGCTCTTTCGGGGTCAAGAGAATGAAGCCCGTTTTTTTTTATTTTGTTTAGCATATTTAATAACCACGTATAGCTTGCTGGGCTCTGAAAGTGGGGGCTGGTTATACTCATGGGTAGCTTGCCTGGCTCTCCCAGAGTGGACATGGAGCTTATTTGTTGGAGGCGACTCCTAACCGCCTCCCATATACTTCCCTGTCACTTGATTGCAGGCTTTTGGCCGAATTGACTCGTGGAATACAACCCGCATAAAGCGAGAACGCACCCACACACGCATGCATGAATACGCCTAGCAAATAGAAAAAGTATGTGCAAAATCGGGGCAGCAGAAACAGAGCGTCCATCCCCTGGATCCACCTGCGTCTCAGGAAAGCAAAGGCCGCTTTTGGTCCGCGATTAACCCCTATCCGCCACCTGCGGACGCGCCACGTAGCCTCGCGACTAACCGGCTCGAGATCCCTCATATGAGGGAGATCCGTGGACACGTGTGTATATGTATATAAATTATTGGAATTGATAACACTCACTGTAAGCTTTCCCATCGTATGACTTCCATCCATGGGTCTTCCGCATAGAGGGGTCTCCAGCGGGGTAGTCGCGAGGCTACGTGGCGCGTCCGCAACTGCCGGATGGGGGTTAATCGCGGACCAAAAGCGACCTTTGCTTCGCTGAGACGCAAATGGATCCAGAAAAAGAAATCCACGTTTCAGCCACGCTGATCTGGCACATACTTCTGTATTAATGAAGGCGTGTTCAAGCATGAGTACGTGGTTGTGTTCTCTTTTATGCGGATTGTGTTCTGTGAGCTAATTTGGCCAAAAGCCTGCAATCGAGTAATAGGGAAGTATGTGGAAAGCGGTTAGGAGTCGTCTATAGCAAGCAAGTTCTCCATCTACTCTGGAAAAGACTGGCAAGCTACCCTCGCAAGCATGGAAGACGTATTTTAAACCTGCCCAGCAGAAACTGTGGTCGCATCTCTTGGATCCATATGTATTCCAGGGAATCGTAGGGTCGCTTTTAATCCGCGATTAACCCCTATTCGCCACATGGGGCCACGCCCAAGTTCGCGAATTTGCACTTGGGTTCAGTTTTTTTTGAATTCAGAACCTTGTTCTCTTTTTAGAAGCCTTAAATATTGATCGTGTTAGTTCACCCTAGATTTTTGGGGTAGCCTTGGTAGGGCGTTCTCAGGTCTTGTTCACGGTTAGTTTCCAGCTGTAGTTTATCGAAAGAATCCTTGAGATTCAGATTCACACAGAGTATCAGCGAATGGTGGTGTGAAACGACCTATTGTTCGGACGCTTTAAAAAGCCGATTCCTTAAACATCTGAAAACTATGGAAGAACAACACTTCCTTAAAGTTGCAAATTTTGTAGAAACCACTCAAAATTACGACTGTGTCGGAAAAATACGTACGAATCCAAAGAAGAGGTTCCACCATATATGAAATAATGCAAAGACAAACATACTTACTAAGTTGGATGCTTGGACGGTACGTTTTCACGACCTGTGAGGACCCCAGCAGAAATGCCATTCATTCCTTTCTCTCGCAATCGTAGTCCATGGTGGTGGTTTTACTCGAGCATGGTGGAACGTGCGAGTCTCACCCCGTGATCTGTAAAACAAACGCAGCTGCGGGTACAGCTGATTAACTTTGTTTACGAACACGTCCGCCCAACGTGTAGGTGGTCGCCCAAGGGGACGTTTGCATTCTCGCGGAGTCCACTCTACTGTTCTTTTTGTCCATCTGTCGTCTGTTCTTCTCATTATGTGACCGGCCCATCTATGTTTCGCTCTCGATGTATATTCTCCTGGATCTCGAAGATGTGACAGATTTCGAAGGTCACAGCTTCGCATTCCGGCTTGATGTTGAGAGTGCCGGTTATATTTCAGAAGACATCGCTCAAGCGCTCCGTGAGCAGCGCGGAATGTTCTCGACGTGGCAGAAGAGTCAGCCCACGTCTCTGCAGTATAACAGAGCAGCAGGAGAACCGTTGAATCAAAAAGGTGAGCTCGGATTTTCGGGTCTTTCAGTTGGTCGGTGGCTTCTTTCAGAAGCCCGAATGCGGCCCGAGCTGCTCCTCTTCTATCTGCTTTCTCTTTCATGTTGTTTCTACATTTATTGAACGTCTAAGGTACAAGTGCGTGGTGGTTTCTTTAATCGAAGAATAATCCATTTCTATTTGGTCATCTTCGCAACAGGGGTTCCTCACGAACTGGGTCTTCGCCCTACTTATGTGCGGTCCATTCATTTTTTCAAGATTCTTGAGACCAGCGAGCATTGTCTGCTTCTTTCGTATTTTTTGAGAAGATGACGATAATTTTCTATCAATACGCATGCCTTACGTATTGTACACTATAAACATACGGAGCGTGTGGCCATGCCTCCTGGGTAGGGAAATTGGTACCCGGCCCGTCTCGGAAAAAATGGGTCTCTGTAATCCAATTGGGAACGCCGCAGCTCGGCTATCACAGGACTCTAAGGAGAACTGCCTAACCAGCATTCTACGACATTCAAGATAAAATTAAAATCCTCAAGCAGCAACCGAAGCCACGTTACAAAAAATTTCCTAGACAATCTTATCTACCAGAACGCTTTGCTTACGATGGTAATTTTTCAGTAAGCAGCGATTGAAAGTAAATCGGAAGGAGAAGCACTTCCTGCAGCACTCGTTATTTTTCTAAAGATCGGCATGATGATAACTATTTTTTGTATGATTGAATTTTACTTTGATCAGAAGAGTGCAAGGGATCATACGTGACCCATCTTCACACATACCTTCGGAATTTTTGGCAGCATCAACAAATCGTGGTATTCAGACCGCAAACGACTGATACCCTTTTAAATCACAGAGTTCCTCAGGGCGTCACTGTACAGGCTGGGACCAGACATCGACCCGTCCTCCTCTTCACTATCGACATGGTGAAGATGGTTGAGGATTTTCTTTTCCTCAAATCCAGATGTAGCTGTGTCGGAACTCCGTATGTTTTCATCGGTCGTCGGTTGCCTTCACAGACCTGAACGAATTTGCCACTTTGAAACTTTGCAACTACTGTGATGGTTCATGGCATTGGTTTACTCTTAAGTAAGCTACCGAATGGAAAACTATAATCTTAAAAGATTAACAGAGAGTTCTCATGCCTTTTTGAGTTGAGGCTTTTAGTTTATAATCACAATCTTAACCGTTTTGTTTTTTTGTCCTTCGTTTCGCCTGTCTCTCAGCTAGTTCTATGGATCTCTGCGACCCGCATAGTGTGGTGGTGAGCGCGTTACTCCCCGGAAAGGACAATAGCGCGTTCGTTCCCCACCATAGACACCTGCGGTCCAGAGTTTTGCAAATATCTCAGCTTCATTAAAGGAACTATTGTTAAAAATATGAAGCTATATAAATATTGTTAGAAGTACGTAATCGATTTGTCAACTTAAGAATAGGAAAGTGAAGTTTCTTTGTCCGTTAGAATATCATACTGAAGTGATAACATTGTCAGATAAGAACGGTTATTGGTCACCGCCTCATTTCCGGCCTCAGTTCGTTACCAGCATTTGCCAAACACTTCTTGTCGACCTACGGAACCGATGGATAATTGATCTGTTGGTTAATCAATCTGGTACTAATGAAGATCCTTTATCGTGTCTGCTTTACCTCACGAACGCGATGGTATGAAAAAAACTGCGAAGGAGTAGGTTCATTTTGGTAAATCGTTTTCGCAATTGAATCACCAAAAGTTTGGTAGAAAAACCTTATAGACAAGCTGTTCTTATGCTAGACGCGTATAGCGAATTGATTAGAAGTGCACTGCAAAACATCATTGGTGATCATTGGTTAGATCTGACATTCTCAGCCCACTGAGAATTCTATCTCTTGGGGTACTAGATCTGTCGAAAAAGTAAAATATCTAACTTCATATACTGATAGGCTAGCGGAAGTCATCACATAAATCAGATATGTATTTAGACCCCCCAAAACAATTCACGCGGAGATCGACCATATTCTGACAAACAGAAGATGGTACCTACTTGACACATCGGTAGTCGCGTCATTCTGTATTGGTTCCGATCACCGCCTTCTTCGCGCGAGGATTCGATTCAGCTTGAAGTTGGAAAAGAACTCTCTTCATCGACCACGAGGAAAAAGTCTAGCTGTATACGACGATAACATTCTGAACGATGTCTTATACAAACGTGACTGGCAGATTAAAGAAGACCCGACTGAAGACTACGAGCTGTTTGTCGAAGGACTGAAAAGCTCTGCCGAATTCGCCTCAATTCCTCAAGCAAGAGGATCGAATTGCATCTCCATCACTGCTAAGGAGTTGCTCGAAAACAGAAGAAGACGAAGGCCTGATTCTACTAGAACACGTTTAGCATGGTTGGTAATAAATGCCAGCATCAGACGAGCTTTGCAGGAAGATTTACAACGGTACAAGCAGAAGAAACTGCTGGAAGCAGCAGAGAAAAGAAGCAGTCTGAAAAAATATCGTCGGGACTTGTGTGATTATAACGTTCCGCTGTCAGCCTAGATGAACGAAGATAGGATCCTTAAAACTTTCCGCTATGATACGGAATTAATAGCGGAAACGATCTATACCAACCTTTTCCGTTCCACAGTTTCCCTCCCGGATTCTAATACTATCGATGGGAAAGAGCCACCTGCAATTCTTCCGTCGGAGGTTTGAGTTGTGATAGAAAGCATGAAAAGAAGCACAGCTTCAAGACCAGACAATGTCGCCGCCGATTAATTTCCTTAGAGCTGGAGGCCACAATTTATATGTACTTCACGCAAATCATATGACAGCATACCTTCAATAGGAAAGAAACCCCAGACAAGTGGAGGACGTCGGGCACGGTCATCCTGCTTGAGAAAGGAGACCGAAGGGGTCTTCGTAAATAACGATCGATATGCTCGTTGAGTGTACTATACAAGCTTTTCACGAAGACTATCCTCTCGTGCACATCAGGCACATTGTATAAGGCGCAGCCAGTGGAGCAAGCAACCTTTCGAAAATGATTTTGCTGCATGGACCACATCCAAATTGTGTCCAGGGTCATCGAAGTTTGTCAGGAATACCACCTGCTTCTAGTCCTAACCTTTGTCGACTATGAAAAAGCGTTTGACAGTGTCGAAACAAATGCAATCCTATCAGCAGTCGTCGACCAAGGAGTGGGCCCGTCCTACATAAGAACTTTGTCCGACTGTTTTCGGAACTGTACTACGAAAATACAGCTTTTCCATCGACCTCTTACCATACCTATAGGAAAAGGGCTTCGACAGGGCGACACAATATCGCCAAAGCTGTTCAGTATCACACTGCAGTGCATGATGAAGTCACTCGACTGGGATGAGAAAGGCATACGTATTGATGGAAAATTTCTATCAAACCTTCGTTTTGCCGACGAAATTGTCATCTTCTCAACTGCACGTTGGACGGACGTGTTCGTAAACAAAGTTAATCAGCTGTACCCGCAGCTGCGTTTGTTTTACAGATCACGGTATGAGACTCGCACGTCCCACCACGCTCGAGTAAAACCATCACCATGGACTACGACTTCAAGAGAAAGGAACGAATGGCATATGTGCTGGGGTCCGCATAGGTCGTGAAGACGGACCGTTCAAGTATCCAAGTAAATAAGTAAACACTTCATGAAGCTCAGTAGTTGATCAACGCCCACGGTTTTGTCCTGCATTCTTTCATTATAGCCAGGTTGGTGGTAGTAGCTGCATTCCATTGAACAGTAGGTATTCTTGTCGTATCTTTATCGACTAGTCGATGTTGACAGCGTAGTGTTCATTCCTGGATTCTATTCATAGACGATGAAGATGAATTTATGAATACGAACTTGACAGACCTCTACGAGTTCTGCGAACGATATGGGCGATGTTCCGCAAACAGTTAAACCCTTAACGGATTTTGAAACTCTTTATGTACCGTCCATTTCATCATGCAGATTGGTGAACTGGGTCAATTTGTATCTAAAGTGTAGCTGTGGATGGTTAAACCAGACAAAGTAGTTGCCAATAATGAAAACGTGCTGAGTGGCAGATAGCTTATGTCTCCCCGTGTTTTTTCTCTCAAAACCTTAAAACAAATGAGAACAATAATGTGAAAAATGCTTTAATAATTGGCTAACCACTACTTCCTGTGCGAACTTCTATAGGAATTCACAAAGTCACGTTTTTTTTTCCACCATACAGGTACAAGTGAGCTGTTTTGTTGTTTGACGTGTCAAAATTCGTCGACGGGTGATTGTTGATAGCGTCTATAGAAAACGCCTGAGAATGGCGAAAAGAAAGACACGCATGGTGTGGTGGTAAACACATCAGCCCTCAGGAAAAGTAATAACGAGGTTCGATCCTCACCGCAGACTCATGCGATCCGGAGTTTTCCAAATATCTCAGCAACATTCTGGCTGTATTTCACATCATACCCTGTTATGAAAATTGAATAGCCAGTAAATGAAAAAGTGATTACGTTGTTTCAATTGGATATCAAACAACGCTCAGCCTTAGTGGCTAAATTAATCGATGATTGATCGGAATTGGTCAGAAACGCTTATAATAGATTAGAATATACCTATTTGTTTCAAAATTTTGACAGAAAAGACATAAGACAAAAAGGCAATAACAAGGATTGGTGCCATTCGCAGTCTCATTGCCAACCTTCTAATTTGTGCGGAATACTTTGCAGATCATCTGAAGACTGAGCATTTAAAAAGATATTCATCTAAAGGGCCATCAGCTGATGAATCGAGAAGCCATACATATCTATAGTTTCTTCGTATTGTAGAATAAGCTCGGGGATGGAATGCATCCCAAAGTAATTCGACATCTTCTGTATGAAGAGCGGCAATGTAAAAGATCTCCATCACGCACACGTTGTTAGTACGCGCGTTACATAGACGATCCATTAATATTTGGTGTTCATTCGTGGGCTGGGTCAGTTTCGCCATTTGGCTGCTCCTGCTTGAAGAAAGCTGCAACAGTGGTAATGCTCATCACTGTCGTGCATTTTCTAGCCTTTCTACAATATCCTTATAACACAGCTAGTCTTGAAGTACATGCAGACTGCTAGCAATCTCGCGCTGAATTCCTTTAGAGATTGGTCGACTAGGCAAGAAATTCGGAACCAGTTCTAACAATGACCGCGCACTTTCCGGATGCGCTATGCCTCCTAGCGCAGTGACTGTTGATAATTTTGGTGCGTACTGTAGCTTAGAGCTATTAATTAAATTTTGAGCAAAGGTGGCTTCTTCTTTAGATCTTTGCAAGCATGATGGATCTCCTTTAAAGTGGTGTCTTAAATGTCCAATCTTTAGGTGGTCCGGTAGATATTTGGCACAATTTAGATGATGGGCAATGGGACTTAGCACCAATCCTTGTCATCGCCTTTATTATCTAAAGCGGAAGCGCCAGCTCTCGATCAACGACCTTTACTCTTCCAACGATGTGTAGACGAGTACTTCATCGCCCGTTCCACAGTGAGACAGATGGACATGTGCTTCGAATTGTTAAATGTGCAGTCAGGGTACGTAAAATTTACGCGAAAAAAAGCGAACGAGAACTGGTTTCCATTCTCAAGCGTCAAAATTAAGCTTTCAGAAAATGGTTGCATCAAAAAATGGTGTTAAAAAACCAAGCGCTAGAAATATACTGGTTCGTCACTTCTCTTCTGATTCTTCACGCATAAAAAAGCACTTGCAACGGCTAGAAATACGTGCATTGGAGAAGAGGAAAGGAGGAATCGCTAAGCATAGCACGAAAAATAGCTATTTCCAATGGCTACGAAGCAGAAGCCACTCTGGTGAGATCAAAAGGTAGGGTTAGCGCCTAAAATAGTGTTCCAAATCTAAGAAGTATCTCCTTAAAGCTACCCCTTTATATCAGACCAAGTATATTACGCCATTAAGGGGGCCCTAGAAAGAAATGCTCTAGAAAATTCTGCGGCAGTTATTGACCTCACACTCAATATTCTCCACCGTCAATTAGTCCGCAAGAGGTTCTATGATTGGCTGAGTAGATTGCATGCGATTTTGATCTCTCCAGGCTCTGAGGAAGGCGAAACCGCCGAAACGTAAGCTTTTGTATTCTAAAAGATTCTATTGCACTAACCCCTGTTTGATTCCTGAAGAAAAGCAGTCTCTATGGTCATTTGTGCAGCTTAGAAAATTGTATGATCTGTCCTAACAGCAAGAACGGGGATCGCATAAGTTCAGCTACTTAATCTCATGAGAATCATGTGGTGAAGAATACATTAGGAAAAGTGGTAGACCACTTTGTCTTCGCATTAAAGGACATCTAGATAGGAAACTTAAGATTCGATAAGGTACTCCTCCAGGTACACATAGAGCGAAATGATTTTAAAGTGACTACAAGCATCCTAGCGCCCTCATCAAAAACATCAATATGCAAGACTTTTGAAGAGTTTTGGATAAATTTCAAAAGTCAAAGATGAACAGGAAAGACGAAAACCTCACTATCACACGTGACCTGGCTCCTTTCCTCGGATTGGGTTTTTAATCTGGTTGGGTCTCTCTCGTCATCCCTCGTGCACAACACGGATGTTCCCATTCACAATAAAACGTTCAGTGGCTTTTAAACAAAACGGAGTACATTTAAATGTCAATTTTTTTGCTAGAAATACGAATATTTTACCGATTTATACAGATAACGTTATATGAAATACGTTCAGGCTCTGAAGAACGCGAAGTCCTAAACGTCTACCATCGAACTACTGAAACAACAACAACAACAATGACAACTTATACCAACCATATGCCATCTCAGCAAGGGCAGTTTTCATGTATATATATATATATATATATATATATCAGTTATCTATGCCGAAGTTTATATAAAGTCGGTTTTTTGAATCACTAAGCGCAAAGTCATCAGAGCGCCCGAGAAAAGTGTCGAGTTGTGTGAAAAATAGGTTAAGTTGGGTCCTTGGCTGCGATTGCAGTACGGCTTTCGTCTGCACCGGTAAATCTTCTTATTGATAAATCACAAAACGTTTTTCTTCAAAAAAAAATTAGAAAAAGGTTTCCTTATCCTCGACATCACCGATTTCCACGAACGACGACTTCCGCACACATCTCTAAGCAATCACGCAGTGGATGTTTAACCACATCGGTCTCGAAACTGCCACATGCCGTGATTCTGCAGTGCTTCTTTTCTACTGGGGCTTTTCATTTAGTGTATGAAGGTGTTCGACACATTCCAAAATTTGTCGTGGCTTGCATCTCAATATAATGTTGGGTACGAGAGATGATGGTGTACGTATACCACTTATATGACGAGACGGCAGGTTTGCACATCTTTGACCTCAAAAGAGTTGAAGTCATTAGCATTTGCAAACACCACTTCCTACTTCTGACAACGATCAAGTGGTAAACTTGGAAACATTTTGCAGAATAAGGACGACGACAGAAGCTTGCTCAGCCACTATGCAGGCCACCATTGAACTACCAGCGAGACTAGTTCAGCGTCATCCTTAGCACTGTCCCAGCGTGATTTCTATGAACATCTAAAGGACTAGAGTGAAATCATTATATACAAAGCCACGACATAACGTTTATAGGTCATATACTCGTCTGCAACTACTCTTGAGCTACAAAACTTGTGCTATTTCGATAGATAACCCATTTCTAAAGAAACCTTGCGTGGGATCGCATGCAGTGTGTATGAGCTTCATAGTCGAGTGCGCTACGAAATTTGATTAGGCGCGTTACTTAAGAACGAAAAGCAAGGAGTAAAAACATTACCGCCATCTTTTCTTCTTTAAGCATTCTTTGGAGAGCAAGATCCCAACGGCGTATACCTAAACGTTGGCATATTTTCGGACGAAACTCTCCAAATCCTCAACTCCTACCGCTATAGCACGCTTAGTTCCAAACTCATAGCAGCACAAAGATGTATGCGAGAGGTTCGAGAACTAAAAAAACCAAAAAGTATTAGAATACAGAGCTAAGGATAAAGATGGAGAGTTTATAGCAACTCCCCTGCAGTTAGATGTTAAAATAACGGAAAAAACGCCTTGAACACACTTCTGTTTATCGCCCGTCATCTGAAAAGGAATTCAGAAGTCAATAGAGAAAAGTGAACACTGAATAGGTCAAAATGGCAAAAGCGGCTGATTTAAAAACACTAGTTATTTCGCAACTTAAGATTGAATTACCAACATGATCTGACTTAATCCTAGTTATTAAAACTCGTAAGTTAGTATTCGCTGATGACCTCGCATCTACCGACGCCCCAATATTTAAGGTTAAACCTACCATCTGGTTAGATAGACGCACAGATTGAATAGTTTATAAACCTACTACTGATCTAGTTGCTTAAAAAGTTCTAACCCACTCTACGGATTTCCAAATGTTCCCAGTTCGCCTATCTAGCGCGTGTTCTAAAAACGAGTACGTGATGGGATCCTTTTACGTTACCGCATTTTATACAAACGCGCCAAATGATTCCGCCATGCAAGCCATTCTCGTACTCCTTGTGCGACACAAAAGCAATAAACACATGTGGCTTCACGATTCAGCAGTTGATGGCACTCTTAAAGGAGTGTTTAAACTGTTCAATCCTCAGGTGGTCTGGAAAATTATGCACAAATGATAGGGCTGGCAGTTCCTAGCCCACTCTACGGATTTCCAAATGTTCCCAGTTCGCCTATTTAGCGCGTGTTCTAAAAACGAGTACGTGATGGGATCCTTTTACGTTACCGCATTTTATACAAACGCGCCAAATGAATCCGCCATGCAAGCCATTCTCGTACTCCTTGTGCGACACAAAAGAGCAATAAACACATGTGGCTTCACGATTCAGCAGTTGATGGCACTCTTAAAGGAGTGTTTAAACTGTTCAATCCTCAGGTGGTCTGGAAAATTATGCACAAATGATAGGGCTGGCAATGGGAGAGCGACTGGATAAAGAGAACAGAAGATGGGCAAGTGTTTTGAAATGCTTAGCTAGCACACAGAGCATATGAATTTCAGCGGAGGGAAACCGAAAAAAAATCGACCTCTATTTATGAACGTTCAAATTAACCTGTCCAAAAACGAATACAACACAAAATAGTAGCTAAGGCCAAGTAGCAAAAACATCCTGGTTCAACCTCTCCTTTCATTCTTCAGACCCTAAAAAAGGTACTTGCGAGAAAAAATTTTCATACAGTAGCCAGTGTGTGTGCATAAAGAGAGCAGAAGGAGGAATCTTTGGAATTGGCTCGAAAAGTAGCCATTTCCAAAATAGCTCAAAAACGAATACAACACAAAATAGTAGCTACGGCCAAGTAGCAAAAACATCCTGGTTCAACCTATCCTTTCATTCTTCAGACCCTAAAAAAGGTACTTGCGAGAAAAAATTTTCATACAGTAGCCAGTGTGTGTGCATAAAGAGAGCAGAAGGAGGAATCTTTGGAATTGGCTCGAAAAGTAGCCATTTCCAAAATAGCTTGAAATAAGTGTGGGCTTATAATTAGAGTTTACAACTTTTTACTCAGCAAGATATAACCTTGTTTAGTCTGATGCATTATATAAAGGATTAGGATAGAGCTCTCGGAGTCGATCAATTTCTGAGGGATGCTGGCCTACCGATGTGCCAGTGCCGCTATCCTACCAGACAGGTCTGGTACCAATTTGCCGACCCCAGAGGAATGGAAGGCTTGGTGGGCCATGGGCCCTAGGATCGATTCTACGTGTGTGTTGCAGGGCGCCTCCGACTACTGCGCCGCATGCGCACACGAGCTCTCTTCACATAAGGAAGTTAAATTAGGAGAGACAAAAAACTGCACAGTCCTACGGAGGTGCCAAATAGATCACTTGTCCTTCCTAATAAGTCTCTAATCTCTAACGACTGCGCTATGCGCAACCCGTGAAAGGAATATCCAAGGAAGAGCAAGTCTCATGAGCTTGTTAGAAATTTTGAGCTGGGTAATGTCCTATTTGAAAACTGACTCCCGTTTAGGTCGTCGTTTCCGTGTCATACGGCTTTCAGATGAATCTCCAGACTTACATGGCAATAAGATACGCTGAGACACCACATAGGCGTGGCGAAGTGATGAGCCGAAGAGGGACATCGGATGGAAATTCTCGGCGGGAAATCCGAGAAAATCGATATCTATTCTTGCGTGGACGGATCGGCATCGTTTCTGCGTTCGCTAGCGCATCGCCTGAACTACAATCTTCCAAAATTTTCTCGAATGTTCAGTTGTTCGTTGTTTTCGGTTTTTTTTTTCACTCTCAGTAGCCACGAATCTCTCTATGAATCCCATATTCTCTATATTTGCCGTAGCCGTTGATCCTTCAAAGGACATATATTTTTTATTGTTTTCTATTTGACCCGTCTTCACGTCTACTGTGCGGATCCCAGCATTTCTCACATTCAATT
The DNA here is from genome assembly GCA_009735665.1 of Angiostrongylus cantonensis. NCBI lineage: Eukaryota > Metazoa > Nematoda > Chromadorea > Rhabditida > Metastrongylidae > Angiostrongylus > Angiostrongylus cantonensis. Next base: position 129,502 of record MQTX01000321.1, read on the forward strand.
CGTTTTCTCGCGTCCACTGTCTCCAAAGATCTTCCAACTTTACGTGTGGCTTCGGCTGCGGCTTGAGGGTTTTCATTTCAATGTTTTTCTTCAATAAGTAGGCACAAGGTTGTTACAATCGAATTTATTAGGATGCAATAGCCGACGTTTCGGCGGTTTCGCCTTCCGCAGAGCCGTTTATTTGTTGTAAGTATTTAAGTTAGTTGGTGGTTGAGTCCTCGCCCATGTATTACTCTGTGCGGCTGCTATCCACCAACTAATTTGAATACTTACAACAAATAAACCGCTCTGAAGAAGGCAAAGCCGCCGAAACGACGGCTATTGCATCCTAATAAATTCGATTGTAACAACCTTGTGCCTGCTTATTGAAGAAAAACATCGAATTATCAATCAATTCCGAGGTTAACAGAAAGCCGGTCTTGGGAATTTTATAGGAAATATTTTAATTTTTTAAAATTATAATAAATAAAAATAATAATAAACAAAAATACTAAATTAATAAAAATAAAATAATAAAAAATAATAAATAAAAAAATAAAAATTTTATAAGAAAAAATATATTTATAGGAAAATTTTTATTTCATTTTGAATGTCGTAAAATGCTGGCCGCGCAATTCTCCTTGGAGTCATTAGATAGCCGAGCTGGAGCGTTCCCAGTTGGATTGCAGAGAGTGATTTTTCCCAGACAAGTCCGGTACCAATTTTTCGACACTGGATTGATGAGAGGCTTCGTTGGCTCGGAGCGGAATCGAACTAGAACCATGCTTGTGACGACAGGCATCACTACCACTGTGCTATCCGTCCCATATATATGCATTAGGGGAAACAAATTAAATATTCAATTACTGCCTATTTAAGCAAGCGTTCCAAGCAGGATCAAAATTTGGCTCGTTCTTAGTCGAAATAGGCATGATTAATTTGATTCATAGCAATCAAAGAGGAATAACGCACAGTAAGAGGATGAGGAAGCCAAATGACAAAAATGGGTTAAGTAATCGTGGTGAAAGTGCAGCCTGAAAGTCAGTGTACTTTTTTTCCTCATGTATTTAATTTAATGTTGAGTACTTTCTAGAGAGCGGTTCTTCTGATTCAATTTAATCATTTTTTTCTCATCATTTTTTCTGAAAGAAGAAGTGACAGATTTTTTTTTGTTGGGATCTCATCGTCTCTTGCAGTTCTTCATCGCTCCTCAAATTCCACTCAATAGGATGATGTTTTTGTTAGCGGAAAGCTCTGATTATGTAGTTTTTCCGGAGTTTTCATATTTTTGGGTCTCGTTCAACTGACATAGGCGTCATGGGAACATAAGTTGTTGAGCTTCTGGAAGCGGGCATGACAATAGTGAACGATGCTGCGCACTCCAAAAACGATTGTTCCGCTTACATCGGGATCTGCATCGCCCGCATTTCCGACGGAAATAAAACTCCACGGATCATGATGTGTATTGGGAAATCGTATCCGGTAGCCGATCTCAGGACGGATTATTTCGCTTCCAGGGGCTTCAATACATGCCACGAACTTTTGTCTTGCATTTTATGTGTTGTTGGCTTAGAGTTCAGCTGGAAGGAGGACAAGAAGTAGGAAAGCAGTCATGACACTCATAATTTATGTGTTTCACCATTACTTTACACTTTTATTTTATTGCCTACTTATTCATTCATGTATACGTTTTTTTCCGGCTATTATTTCCTTTCTTCTTCTGATTTAGTAAGGATCCACCACTGTCCTAGTGTCAAAATCGCATGAGGGAAAATCCTCTTCTGATTCACAAGGGCTGCAGCTGCCTGTGGTAGTGAAGACCTGGGGCAGTCTTTGGCCAGGCTGACTTCGAGATTCCAGGGAACAACAATGGCTTAACTAGGAAATCTCCGAAAAATGGTGATTATACTGGGGCCCGCACAACCAGTGAGCACGGGCCGTTCAAGTATCAAGTAATTAGTAAGGACTGAGTAATAAAATTACTATTACTAAGCTTCAATCTTCTCAAAAATTCACTCAGTTGATCTACTGATAACTGATGAATTTATGGTTTATCTGCAAACGTTAAGCGAACTGTGTTGCGGCGCACCTCGCGCAAACGTGTTTCCCGCTTGACCCCGGCCTATTCACCCAGCTCGTCCACTTTCATCTTTCATAGACGATCTATTTAGACGTTTTTTGCTATGTTTTTTTTTAGAAAAACATCAAAAACGGTGTGTCACCAATAAAGAGATTGGTTGACTGAATTTACGTGATCTTTATTCAGGCAATACTGTGCTATTTATACGTTGTCAATAAGAGGATAAATAAAAATCGATAAAGGTCTCGGCACTGGTCAATTTCAGAGGGATGCGTCATGCATTCGACTTCATTAAGCATCGTTTGAAAGTTGGAGGGGTTTCTGAATGCATATCTGGCCTTTACAATGACTCGGGATGGCATACCGACGTATCAGGCCACTGCTGCTATCCTTCCAGACATGTTGGGTACCAATTTGTCGACCTAGGAAGGATGGAAGACTTGGTGAACCACGGGCGCAGATCCCAATCTCATGTGTGTTGCAAGACGCTTTTGACCACTGCGCCACACGCGCCCTTAAAATGGATAATTAAGCAAATCTTCATTTCGAAGCAGTTTTACATGATTTTTGCCACTCGTAGGCATGAAATTTGCGTTATGATTGTCTACGTTGGCGTATAAACAGACTACTCTCCTATCGAAATTTAGACACTCCACTGACGAAATCGTTTTCTTTTATCTAAAACGAGACCATGGAAAAAATTCATGCCGATTGTTGATCTCGTTAAGTCGAAAATCGGTGCAATTTTTTAAAAATAGATGATGCGAAACTGATAAATTCACAAGGAGCCGTCTGAGTTCAATGGGTCTGAAGAAGGAGTGGAAGTGAGGCATAGTGGGGCTCTTTCTCTTTCATATCCTGCAGATCCAATGAAGCTTCCGTCCCTCGATTTGCATACGGGGGACTACGAAAGTCCGAAATCTAGAAAATGGTAACAAGAATAGGCGAAGTATATTGGTAGACAGCACATGGACAGGTTCCATCCATTTGAAGCTTTCACACGAAGTTCAAATGAGGATGAGAGGCTGGCGCATGAATAGCAGCCGAATTGCTGACGATCGGCGTGGGTCGCTGAACATGCTAGATCTCATGTGTGGTCCGCAACTTCTCGCTTTCATTGGCGGTCGTCACCAGTGAGTTCGGGAGCGGATCTTTCTCTCTGTTTCCTTTTCCTTTCAGTTCGTTCTGTTCTTCCTTTTCACTAGTCGCACCTCGCACCGACGCACTTTTCACTTTCATTTGCTTCGCAAGTCCGTAGCTTTAATCCGTTTCCTTGCAAACATCAATATTTGCAAGTGTAGAAAATGCGACGTATTTCATGAAGTCCGCAAAAAATAGACTGGTGCATTCGCAACAGGCTGGAAGGTCGTGTTTGGTTAGAACAGAGATAAGGAATATCCTAAGGGTTTCAAATCAAATGGTTGCTACCAAGTTTTTTTTAATGGTTTCGCTGATAATGTCGCGTGTTGGGGCGTGTGAAGCGCAGTAATCTGAGACGCCCGGCAATACACATGGGATCAATCCCCGCGCTCCAGACCCACTAAGCCCCCCATCCTTCCGGAGTCAGCAAATTGGTGCCAGAATTGGTAGGCCACCGTGACTCATTGTAAGGGCCCGATATGCATTCTTTCACCCCCAACGATTGCTTATTAAATTCGAATGCACGGCTCATCCCTCAGGGAGTGCTCAACATCGACAGTTTTATTTGCTGATGATTTGAAACGGCTTTGTAATAATCCCATTATTTTTTAAATTTTTACTTAGTTACTTATTTGCTTGTTTACTCACTCGATTTCACCTATTGCGCAGATCCCATCATTCATTTTGCGGGCTTGAACCCGCTATTTGCGAAGGCCTTCGAGTTCGACTGTCATTTGAGGACTTCGCGGACTTCTGCATGAATCTCGTTGAGCGCTGGTCGAGTTCATTCTACCTACAGTTATCGGAATGCACTACTAGAACGTTCCCAGGTCTTCACCACGGAGGCTATCGCATTGCTGATAGTAAAGAGCCTTTCCATACAAGTATGGTTCCAATTTTGTGACACTGAAGAGATGGTGGGTAGGGGGAAGGAAGGCCCAGATCGGAGCGTGACCATCGAACTGTGTGTAGAGGATAAAGGATAAAGCACTCGGCGTTTATCGATCTTAGAGGGATGCGCCATGCATTCGACTTAATTAAGCATCGTTTGAAGGTGATCGAATGCATATCTGGCTTTTACAACGACCCACGAGTCTACCGATGTATCGAGCCATTGCTGCTATCCTCCCAGACAAGTCCGGTACCAATTTACCGACCCCGAAGAGATGGAAGACTTGGTGAGCCATGGGTGCGGAGATCGACTCCACGTGTGTTCTACGGAGAGCTTCTCACCACTGCGCCACACGCGCCCTTTTAAGAACTGTGTGTAGTTGACACTATTTCAGGGCATCTGTAACCACAACACTAACTACAGCTCTAAAATGATGTTTGTACTCTATCGGTACCAGTGTTATTCCTATGAATTTCCGACAAAATTTTTTCGCTATGCGGTACCTATTTTTCCTTGAACCACTTTGTACACGCTTTAAATCGTAAACGTGTTAAAATGGAATCGTTGTAGCAGAAATTTTAGAAATTATGAGATTGATATCTCATATGTGAAACGTCTATCAGCAAAGACTTCGCTTCTTTTATCTAAACCAACTTAAGCGAAGAACCAGGGTTGGCCAGCATCGACAACGAAGTCGCTCGGGTTCGAGCGTTGTGCATGAATCGAAGCATGTTTGTACGGATCAGGGATGGTAGAAACCCGTTCGGTGGGCTTGCCTTATCTTAACCCCCACCCACTATTCATTATCTCCCTTAACGTCTATCCAACTAAGCCGTTGAACATCTCCATTCCGTTGCTTTGATGATCTGTCATGATATCTTCAAGTACAACTTTTCCAATTATACCGCATTGTACATCCGTTCAAATGTTATCGTCTATCGGTTACCGCCCTTCGGGTAATCAATAAAAGGCAGCGTGAATTTGATGTTCTACATTTTAGGCAAATGCAAATGTTTAGGATATCCTTTGCAAGAAGAAAATAGGAGTGCAGACAGCTAAAGTTAACTTTTCTGTGTTACCCTATCTTTATACTAAGCACTTTGGTCAGCTATTCTTTGATTAGTTGATAGAAGCGAAGAGCAAATAAGCATCTTGCTTAATAAAACTGATAGGGAGGGTGAATAACTGGAACTGAGGAACCTACCACAGCGGAGAACCTCCACGTAAAGGTTCATAAAATTTTTGGGATTTCGTGGGATCAGCTAGTTTTCTTTTTTGAATGTGAACTATTCATGATTAAATTCCACTATTAACACAACAGTAGTTAGAATGTTCATTTTAGCGTTACCATGAAGAAGACGGTAGAAATCTACAATCGGTAATTCTTCTACTGTCACCTCAAGAATTTTAGCACTTATTTGGTGTCGGTCACGTAAATAGCCAAGTTTCTGGTGGCAGTCTCATCAGTGACTCTGATTTCGTTCTATTTTTTTATAGCAATAATCTTCTACCGGAATTCTACCTATTTCAGTTTGGTTTCATCCCGGTATCACAACGCACATCGTGATTATCATCTTGCATCCATGACCGGAACCACACCGCTCTTACCATAGCATTTTATAGTACACTCAGTCTAATGAAAGAATTTCCAGGCAGCTTTATCCTATTATTGCGTTTCAGAAAGCACAAAACACTTTCCTTGCGGTGATAATAACAGGGGGAAACTTATTATTTTTAGCTTACGAGCGTATTGATGTTTGACGGAGCGAAACAACTGTGTTGTTGGTGATGACGGGGGAGGGTTATGTGGGCCAAAATGAGCGAATATGAGCAGATTCCTTCGTTGCTATGTTGTGTCCCAGATCGCAAAACGTAATTGACTGTGGCGTTATAGTAATTTCCCATTCCCTACCTCTCACCTTTATTAACAAGGTGCTAATTATCGAAATTATGTCACTTTCAGATTTTCTATCATTTACAACTCGAGAAATAGCTAAAGAAAGTGTAGATGAGGAAAGACTATAGTTAACTCGCTTATTACCCCACTGATCATTTGGTAACTAGAAGTATCTATACAACATTCTTGTACCACTCCTAGCTGTCCGTCTCAAATATGCACTGTTCATTACAATTTACCTTACACCATTGTCTTGTTCTTGTTGTCGCCCTCTTATTCGTTCTCAGTTCGCAGACTGTTAAAGACCCAATTACGACCGTCCTATTACGCCTTTCCTTTACCCGTTTTCTTCGGATTGTCTATTAGTACAGTTCTTTAGTATCTCTTTAAAAATAAACTTAGGATGGAATGGGGTTGCATACTCCTCATTGTCTCGGTAGCATGGGCTGCACAGGAAGAACATTTCATCGACGTGAAGCAGTTAGTGAAAGTGAGCTTTTACGTTTCTTCAATCTTTTCCTATTTTGCTTATGTTACTAGAGACTTCCAATGACTCGAAAACAATATTCGCTAGAAGACAATGTTTTAAATATGCATTCTTTCTTTGATGAGCCTATACGAAGTTGGTAATATTATTTCCGGCTAACGTTTCGACGGGTATTGTCTTCATCAGAGCCGACGACGATACCGTTGAAACGTTAGCCGAAAGGAAAGAATGTTATCAACCTCGTCTAAACTCATCAAAGAAAGAACACACATCGATTAACCATACCGAGGTTAAAGTAAAGTCGGTTTTGAAACGATGTTCTCAGTTTAACCTAGAAGTCCTGTAGTGGCTTAGTAACTTGATTTTACAACGACTACTACCAGTCGCCTATAGTTTCCGCTTTCTCAAGATCACACTCATTTTTCATTCGGTTTTAGGGCACTATTGAAGCAATGTCAAAGCTACCTATGCCACAGAATGGCACGGATCCTATGAACGAGAAAAATTCTGAGCAATTTTACAAGTGGGTAATTAAGAACAACACAAGATGGCTTCGATGCGCTTATTAGTGCTTCTATATTATTGACTTATTGTCGAGGATTGCAGGTTGTTCCAAGTGCCGGCAGATATTATGGGCAAGCTGGCTGCCGATGCCGGATACCTCGACACCACTTATCCGACAACTACGGGACCATGGATTGTCCGCAGGTTATTGTTGTTATGTACGCTACTCTACCCTTGCCACAAGAGGTGGATTGAGAAATATCGGATACAAAGAAATTCGAGCAGCTCTAACGCTTCTGAAAAAGAAGTGTTTAAGAAAGATGTTTACTTTCATGTATAATATCTTCGATTTTTTGATTCCTCGACACCAATTGACAAGCCGTGGTCGTAAATTTTGTTCACGTCACTTTGAGAACTGAAAACAGAGTTGCGATTTCGTTGAATGAGTTGCATTTGTCCTTAAATGAGTTGCGATTTGTCCTCTCAAGATTCCACGGTGAAGAACAAAGCGTTCTTGCCAGTAATTCAAGGCATGGATCTTTTTAGACATTTCTGTACAACAAGCATTGCTTCACCCATCGAAGTTTTTCGTGTGTGTTTCGAAGTGTTTTAGCCTTTATATTTGTCAATCTAGTTTACTCTGAGAATAGGAAATCCCAATATTGCTGTCTGTCATTTCAGGAAGGTCATGACAAGTTCTGAGGAAGAACAACCCGTCGCACAGGTGCTATCCACTTGTATTTTTACAGTATGAATTTATGAACCTATGATGGTTTAATAAGATTGTTGTCGACTTACAATTTGAAAACGACTCCTCATAATGTCACACAGTAAATAATCACTGAGCAAATTCACGATCGCTCTGACAGCTTACCATATTTTTCCCAAGTTTAGTTTTTTCTCGCTGCATTTCCTGCTTACTTTTTCTTCTTCGATTTCGAAAACTTAGCCTTCTATTCTAATATTTATGATAGTTGTGAGGAAGACGACCACCTTGTTTAACAATTCATTAAGGATGACTCGAAATTAGAAGCAACATCACGAAAGAAGAGGAAGCGAGCGAAAAACGAGGATCCCACACTGATTTCCATTTCGGAGTAAGATTTTACACGTTTGTTTCTCCTCCAGAAACTAAAACCATGAGGCAAATTACCAAGTTTCTGAGTAAGTCAGCATGCCTACTTCCCATTAACCAATTTATACGACCTTCCGCGCTCTGCTTCATGAGCTGTCATGAGGACGTGAACACGCATTTTTGATGTTCTATGGTTATTAGACATTGCATGGCTTACTGCTACTGATTGACATCATCATTATTATTACTTATTATTGTTATTGTTAAGGCAGTATAATTTCCATAGGCTATTAGTCTTCGAGCATCAGAAATACTTTTTGACAACCTAATGTTAGCCCATAAAGGAGATGAATGGCCATCACATCTACTGTGCGATTCCCTTACACTTCTTTCACTCGATTCGTTTTCCTCGCACGCATCGTCCACATAGGTGTTCGAACATTTCGCGTGTTGTTTCATTTAATGCTTGAGAATTTCATCTTCTTTATGAATGCTGTAGAATGCTGTTCGAACTGATTCTCCTTGCAATCTTAGGGATAGCCTTGGTAAGGTGTTATCATGTGGATAGAGAAAAAGGGTTGGGAGGCGTCGAATGAGCACCTTGCTTCCGGATATACTGAACCACTGTGCTATAAAGCAAAACCGCGACTCTCATTTGGGCTTCGAAACCGCGCTTGCCCTTTTCGGAGATTCACTAGCCTCTCCATCATATCAATCAGGGCCTTTGCTTTTAATTTTCTTTCGGGCACTTTTTGTGCATTAACGGTGTTACTAGCAATCACCAATCAACACGAACGATGGGAAAACGGAGTTATGGAGCTCAGACGGAGTTACGTTTGTTTTTTGGAATTATTGGCAGTTAGAAGAATATCTCCTCTGTTGAAATTCAAAGTAAATAACAGTTGAATATAAATAACGTTGAAGAAGTATGTTAAGATAAAAAATAAATGCGATAAAAACTCGTTGCTACAGGCTTCTCTCAAACGTCAAACAACAATTACCACCGGTGCCTGTCATGTCGATACAATCGCCGGCGGAAATGGTACGAACAACAACTTCTAGCATTAGTATAGAATGAACAAACAGCAACATAACCGTATTTCACATTTATTGATCATCATGACGATTTGACGCGTAGGTCGCTCAGTGTCGCACTCCGCTCGCTCTCACATTGTCTGAAGCAGGAAAAAATATCCAACTATACTGCGAAAAATGTGTCGAATAACCTTTTGTAATTCACTAATAGATAGAGCAAGATTAAAGTGATTCAAGTGAAGCGTAATCAAACGAGTCAGTGTCCAGAAATGGGCACTTAAAATTTTGTTCCACGATATTTCAGGCGTCCTCACTAGCAAACTCAGCCAGCCTTGTTGCTCTTCCTGTGCTGCAAGGTGCTACTGGGTTAGTTTTTTCAGCTTTTTGTCTACTTTCCCTTTGGTTTTATAGATGCTCTTTTCTATACAAGAGCACTATTTCAGTAGTTCTCAGTCAAGCATTCAGCCACAGTATGTGTATCAACCGATCATTAAACCAGATGGAAAAACGTAAGTGCTTCACTTTTTCTCGATTTTGAATCCACTTTGAAACAAGACGACTTTTTTCACATTTTCCCTTTTCGTTACTCCAAGATATTTATTACAGTGTTATGGATTATTACGTGCTGCCATAAACTTTTCTGTTGATTTTCACATAACTATAGCGTGCTTGCCTAAGAGATTATGTATCCACAAGGAACTTCACATGAGCCAAAAAATAGAGAATCTGTTGTTGCTTCCTCACCAAAAGTTTTTGTGAAATAGGCCAGCGGCACGCCACAAAGCCGGTCTCATCATAACACCTCATTTTCAAGACAAGAACGACAAAAATCCGATGAGACAGAACTAGTTGCTGCTGAAAAGATTTGGAACCCTCGACTAAATTTCTCAATGGTATTGAAGAAAAAATAAATGCGGAACATTTGTTTGATTGCTCTGTGTTTCCTTTACAGGTATTATCAGCAACTTCTTATTCTTCCTGGGAAAGTAACCTCCAATGGTGCTGAGGTAGGACTTCTCCCATCCATTCAGAGATCGTCGTTTCTTCAGGAGATGCCGGTTCAACAGAAGGTAACCACAAACTCTCCGATACCTTTCTGTCGCTTCCGCTATTCGCTCTTGTGTTCCTCTGGCTCAAGCAAGCACAAAGCGGCGTTCTTTCCTCAACACATTCGCGACGACGCCTAATTTTGCTCTTCGCCGTTTGGGACGGCTCTTAATTTCCAATCTTTACTAATACGAACTTTCTGATTCTTGACGATAAACAGTAATTCTTCGAGTACTAGAGGGCTTGGGTTGGGCACAGAATTGTGGAAGACACTTTGCTCTATCCTTCTATTGGTATGAAGAGTGTATGCTATTACGTACCACATAATTTTATGGTGTCTCATACAAGCACATTGCTGGGAACATTTCGAAGTATTTTATAACTTATGCCTTTCCATTTTTTCATTTTTTATACCTTTCCATTTCATACAATAACTATAATTTACTACAGCTGTCAGAAGTTAGCATGATAACATCCAATTCCCAGTCAGATTTCCAGTTATTTTCCTACCCTAACGCCTGTCACAACCTGCTTTGGATAATCTGCCGATTGATTACAAAAAGTGAACAGAAAGGGGTCTAGGCAATAAAATGAGCAGTCGGAAGGAAAATGACCCTCACATAGCTCATCCCGGCATCTCGAATAGCCACCAGTGGACAAACATAGTGTCCACATAGTGTTCCACCTACTAGACAGCAAGTTTGGCAGAATATCTAGAGATTTCCTTAAACCCTTTTGCGACCGCTTGTCACTGTCGCACATCGTGCTCGACAAAACGTGCACCATTGGAGCGCACTTGGGATGCGCATTAAAATCGAGGTGTATGATTCGGGCATACACCAGCATACACATTGAAATCAATGCGCATGGTTGTGAAATGATTAGCACATCCGTGGTTATTGTTTTGACCATGCGTCCAATGCAAGTCCACCTTTGTATAGGCTAGATAGGCATTCATTCACCACTGTGATGGAGTGGAATGTTTGCCTGCACCGTTTTAATCTAAGCGCTTGAACCATTGTGTTTTCATCTTCCACTATAAATTTCGCCTCGATCGTACCTAATATTTCAAAGTGCGCAATTTCAGCGAATCTTACAGGCGAATTTTTCCGTCACCGCTCCAACGTTTCCTCCTCCAGTGAATATTTTCCAAGCAAATACTCTTCCTTATACTTCCACCATTACTGCACGGACTACCTCGAGCCCATCAGTGCGTTCCTCCTTCTATTATCAGTAGTAAATTATGTTTTATATTGTCCTTTATTGTTTTTTTTTACATGATTCGTTGCCATATCAACCGTACAGATCTCAGCACTTCTCGCAATCAATTCGTTTTCCTGGCACTCATCCAAAAAAAACCTTGAACATTTCGTGTGTTGCTTCGGCTGCTGCTTGAGGATTTCGTCTTTTTTATGGATATCATAGAACGCTGATCGAGTCGATTCCACGTACAGTCTTGGAGATAACCGAGCTAAGGCTTCCCTGTGTCGATTGGAAGAGAGCGTTGAGGATACGACAAGCTTCCTGATTGACGGCATCACTAACCACTGCGCTACCTCCTTCTCGTGCTTTATTATATTGCATTATAACTTGTTACGCTCTCTCACGGTGTGCTTGCATTAATAATCTCACCAATAATTTGTGGATAGTTGTGATGCCAAATAGCTCGAGGTTCGAGATGAATGGATAAGAATAGGATCGGCGTTCATTAAAAACACGTCGGCTTCAGCTGTATGAGCATAGCATAGCCTTGGCTTGTAGATTGAAATCACAGGCTAAGAGCTAAGGCTACCACACACATTGTTAGCTGCTCCATGCAATGTTTTCATTTTTCGTGATTTCAATATCATCCGATATCCATCTTGTTCTTACTCTTTTTTTGCTTCTTTTTTACTTTTTTGTCTTCCTCTCCATTTTCCCATAAATTAAAATGTGTGCACTCAAGAAATTCCCATGTGCAGCCATTTTTTTAAAGCAGGAGTATTCTGAAGGATTTATCAAGTCGCCCTCAAATTTTGTGGAAATGGCTATCCAAGACGATTCTCCAAACCAAGTGCAGACGAAAGAGAGCGACTCTATCGCAAAGCCATTGCGATATACATCTATAGAACCGTAAGAAATCCCAAATGTAGGCTGGAATGATGAAAAGTAGCTTACTACATTCAGAGTCGAACAGTTCCCAAGGCAACTTCATTCACTGCTCACAACCAAACAACCACTTGACGCTGAGCAACAAACAAGTGCTCCTCTTTTTCACGAGGATGCGGCCGCGCCCAAACCTCTTGTAAAGGTAAACAGCATGGTGGGCAAGTTGTTACTCGAATTGTCATACAGTTATCAGATCACAGCGAGTGCGAGTGCGAGTTTTCTCATGGAAGCATTAAATTGAACTGATTTCGTTGTTAAATATTCGATGTGGCATAAGAACCTATGAAATTCCAGGAATTTGAACTAATTCAGGTGGCACAGACGAGTCCACTCCGGATTCGAACAATTCAGAGCCGCCTCAAACAGGCGAGCAATGCCGAGACGGAGACAATTCGCGCTGTCAAGCATACTGAAGAGCCGAGGACACCAGTAGAGCAGAACTTGGAGGTGTGCTCGTGTTGAAAATTCGGATGTTTGTGAGAAAGTCTATGTATCTGTGCTACCTAGCTCTTCTTATTCTCTTTTTACACCCTGGAGAGCTCAAGCGTGAAGAGACGGTAATTACCGCAGAGAATAAGTGACTCAATAGTGACTAAAGCTCGCTATTCAGATTGTGGAGTCGCAAATGTCGCATCATGATCGAAAATTTCGAAGAGCTAAAAAACCAAGGAGGTTGTTGAACAAAAGACGACACTTTGTTGATGATGTACAAACTATCGAGCCTGTGCCACGTGAACATCATGAGTCTATCCGAAGGATGCCACAGAAGGTAGTGAAAACGGCAAGTTCCGATCAAAGTTCATGCAGCTCGCTCCTAAATTTTTCAAACAGTGCTAAACAGCATATCTATAACCCAAATAACAACGAACACTCTAGTTCAACAAAATTGGTAGTTTTGGCAGCAATTATGGTGGTGGAAGGAAGTAATAGAAGTCTATGCTGACTTTTCGACCCAGAGATTTTGGACACAACATGAAGAAGTCTGGGTTAACAGTCTGGATTTTTCTTTGTCTTTATTCTTTCTTTTTTTGCTGCTGCTTCAAAAAAATTGCATAGAAATGGCACGATGTCAAGGGCAATTTGGATTGCGGACATTGTCACCATAGATGTAGAACATTCTCACAAACGAGTGCTCAATTTTTGAAGACGTTATTACTCATTAAGGCTGGTGCCGACATTTATTCTTTTGATGAAGCCCCGTAGTAGAATAGCAGCCAGATTAACTGAGAGCAGATTGTCGTATGACAGCATTCGTTGCTGACTTTATATTTGAATAACTAGAAACAATTTCATCCAAATACAACGAAGCTGAGATTTTCGCAAAAACTTGGATCCCCGGCCAGACCTAACCACGGTTTCCTCTTCCGGTAGCTCGCGCATTACGCACTGGGCCACGGACTTGATAGGGCTCCCAGATCAATCCCTTTCAAAGGTAATTGCTGATGGTACTGGTAGATAGAAAACTAGCTGACAGAAACGCAGAGCAAGGGCGTCCTTTGCGCAGTGTATAATGCGCGAGCCACGGAAAGGGAAGTCGTGGTTCGATCTGGCCGCTGTCCATGTTTTGCGAATATCTCAGCATCGTTGTGGTTAATTTCGCATAATACCCTGCCGTGAAATTGTAGTAGGCAGTAGATAAAAAAAATTTCGTCCAAGTTTGATGATCGAGCTGCGGTCATTTAGCATTGAGTTTCGTTAAGCCAAATTAATCAGATTCTTCACTGGTCGAATAATTTAAAATTTTCTAACATAACTTAAAGATTTGTCCTTCAAACTGCTAATAACAGATTTTCGGTCTGCACTAGACTAGATTGCGCTTGCTTACAACACTCTACATGAAAGCGATTAAATCTCTTAAGGACGTTATTACTCATTAAGGCTGGTGCCGACATTTATTCTTTTGATGAAGCCCCGTAGTAGAATAGCAGCCAGATTAACTGAGAGCAGATTGTCGTATGACAGCATTCGTTGCTGACCTTATATTTGAATAACTAGAAACAATTTCATCCAAATAAAACGAAGCTGAGATTTTCGCAAAAACTTGGATCCCTGGCCAGACCTAACCACGGTTTCCTCTTCCGGTAGCTCGCGCATTACGCACTGGGCCACGGACTTGATAGGGCTCCCAGATCAATCCCTTTCAAAGGTAATTGCTGATGGTACTGGTAGATAGAAAACTAGCTGACAGAAACGCAGAGCAAGGGCGTCCTTTGCGCAGTGTATAATGCGCGAGCCACGGAAAGGGAAGTCGTGGTTCGATCTGGCCGCTGTCCATGTTTTGCGAATATCTCAGCATCGTTGTGGTTAATTTCGCATAATACCCTGCCGTGAAATTGTAGTAGGCAGTAGATAAAAAAAATTTCGTCCAAGTTTGATGATCGAGCTGCGGTCATTTAGCATTGAGTTTCGTTAAGCCAAATTAATCAGATTCTTCACTGGTCGAATAATTTAAAATTTTCTAACATAACTTAAAGATTTGTCCTTCAAACTGCTAATAACAGATTTTCGGTCTGCACTAGACTAGATTGCGCTTGCTTACAACACTCTACATGAAAGCGATTAAATCTCTTAAGACAAGTGGAAGCTGTACACCTTCCGAAGGTGAAAAAACGCTTCACGAACTTCAGGAACTCCGTCGCGATTAGCTTCTTCTTCTTCTTCTTCTTTTTCACAAAAACTTTATAAAAGAAAGCGAAATTCTGCTACAAATGTGAGAGTGCCACAAATGACTATAGTTACTCTCGAGAAATTCTACTGAGAATTTTGATGCTGTGGCCGCGACCCTGGAGTTTCGCTGTACAGTTTCCCCACATTTTCATTTCTTTGACTTCTATTTATCCTTTAAAGTAAACTCCTAAGATGCTATGACTTTAATCACTACTGTGATATTCCTATTTTAAGATATGAATTTTGCTAATTTAATCGCAACCTACAGTTAATACTATAACGATGTAAAATGACTTAGCTTCTTGATCGGCTACAACTCTGATTTCTTTTTGATAGTGGAGAAGTCAGATTCCATTTCTTGCAACAACTTTCAGCAGTATCTCGAGCGAGTGATGATTCAAATTCCGTACTCGCGACAGAAGTTCGAACGAGCGCATGCGTCTAAGACTTCGAAGCGCGCAAGAGTGAGTTCATGCAAGTCTTATTAAGCCAAACATTCGCAGTTTAATTACTGAAATGTTATAGTACGAACCGCTCGACACGTCAATCTCTAAGGATCTGGTGAGCTTCGGGCAAAGAAAAGATCCGGAAAGTAGGAAGAATGATGAAAAAAGAACTGTAACGCCGGCGAAGAAGAGAAGGAGAAACATGAAGGGTACAAAATCGACGAAGACGTGAGTTTCGCAGAGCTGGTTTTTCGCATGTCTCTGTTCGGAAGTTAGCAAAAGATGCTCTATTACAATGCCTACTTTTTATTTGCTGCCTACTATAATTTTTCACGGCAACGTATAATGTGAAATAGAACCACAATTATGCTGGCATATTTGCAAAACTCCGGACTGCAGATGTCTGCGGTGGGTAACGAACGTGCTATTACCCTTTCTGGTGGCTAACGCGTTCACCACCACACCATACTCGTCCTTTGTTTCGCCTGTCCCTCAAAAATATGATAGACAGCAAGTAGAAAGTTGGCATTGTGATTTCTACTGCAGCTTCAGCTTAGCTGGGTTCATTGCCGATTTGGTCTCCCCAGATCAATCCCGTTAACGGGTGATTGTTAGTGGGACTGACCGATAAAACTAGTTGAGAGATCGGCGAAACGAAGAACCTGCATGGTGTGGATGTGAACGCGTTAGCCCCCGGAAAGTGTAGTAGCACGTTCGTTCCCTACCGTAGACACCTGCGTTCCGAGGTTTTGCCAATAACTCCGTACTCATTGTGATTCTCTATTATTTGTGCTTTTCACGCACCTCTTATTTATGCAGTATTTTCTGCCTAACAAATATGTCCTATGATGTCGATATTCATATACAAGCCGATATTCAATCATCTGAGATGCAAATCTTCTAACTGTGCGAGCTATTACTTGAGCAATGAAATGGCTACTATTTGGGAATACATACAGCGACTCTTCTTGCCGGATTTTTTTAAAAGTCGTATAAACATTCCAATCATTTTTTGACTGCTTCTTAACGCCTAGGAATGAAGGTCATGAAATTGGGCGAAACGACGACGATTACATGGAGCTGTTTTTGCTTAGTTAGCCTATTTTTGTTCGCTTTCTTTATTTTTCTGGGCAGATGTCATTCCTAGATTCATTCGAACCGTTTGCCGTCAATTTAGTTTGGAGGCAATAGAAGGAATATTTTATGTAATAGCACGAATCCATGGACAATTGAATGGACACAGAAACGTTGTTACGCATCAAACGATGTCGCAGTACTGACTAGTAGGTTTCATCGTATTCTTGGCAAGCGAAGTTGCTACGAGTACATAACGTCTCTGACGGCTTCCATCTCATTCCTCATAGACGATTGTCAAGGTGGATTGTCACACGCATTCTCACGGTATCCAATGGATCTCTTTATGCAATATCTAGCGCGAAGCTTTGTTTCACTACTACTAGCAGCACTGTCACTTCCGTTTGTGGCCAACAGATAAGAGGTTAAAAGAATTTCAAGGAGAATGATACTCTCCAACTAAATTGGACATGGATAAGTAGGTTCTAGTCATCAGAAGCCATTGTTAGAGTAGATTATTCTTATCGTCCCCTGTTTGGAATCATCACCGTGGTCATAATCATTCCTTTTCAAAATATTCTAAAAACCTCTTCTAGTCAAAACTATTATAGCCTCATTAAATAGAAAAACAAAAGTTGTATTCATCGAAGAGATTTATGTGTACTTGGTCGTCTTCTTGCTTGTCAGATCTAGTGACTTCAGGCCTTAAATGGTGCATAGAAATTACCATAGAAAAAAAAAACCAAATGGAGTGTATATAAACGCTATGTATGTTCTCAAGGGCGTGGAATCGATCCCCGCGCCAATGGCTCAGCAAGCCTTCCATCCCTCCGAGGTCGACAAATTGGTACCAGACTTGTCTGAGAGGATAGCAGCACTGGGTCGATACGTCGGTAGGCCACCGCGAGTCATTATAAAGGCCAGATATGCACCTTCTACGATACTTAATAAAGTCGAATGCATAGCGCATCACTCAGGGATTGATCAACGCTGAGAGCTTCCACTATTCTTTACATCAGTTCTCACGTCTGCTGAAAATTGTTTGATTTTGAAAAATGTACTAAAGTAGAGAAAGGCTAACCAAAGTCAGTAGTGGCGCAGTGTGTAAACTAGAGTGCCCGGAAAGGGTATTCGTGGTTCTATATGGACTAAGGTTCAAATTTCGCAGATATTTCAGCATCATTGTGATTGCTATTCTAGAGTGAATTCATCCGAAGTTTTCCAATTATTCACTATTTTGCTTTCATTTCAATTCCAAAAGTCAAACAAAGGAATGTTAATTAATGAAATATAGGAACATAAATTTTTTCAGATTAGAAACGAAAAACGTCGAGATCGAATTCAACGACGAAAAGCGCATTCGGAATCCACAGCTTAATGAGATGGTTGGGCTTCTATCATCCTATGACGCCACTGTCAGACGGTAGTATGTTGAATTCAGGATGTCGCTACACCGATGATTCTCACCCGAAGGACGTTGCAGATGAACAAGTTGAAAGAAGAGACGAGAAGCACTATGAAGAATAATGAACGAAAAGCTGAACATCACCCCGAAATCCGATCTCACATCAGAAGGACAAAAAAGCGAATAATTAAGAACACCAAGGTACGTTCTGCCTAAAGCAAAGTCGAGCAAAAGTGAGTTTTAGTTGATGGGCAATAGAATTATGCATATTTGATGTCAGAAACAAAAGTGCAGCTCATATATACACACATATGTGTATATATGCGTATGTATATACAGATAGATAGACATATATATATATATACATGTAGACATATATATATAGATATATATATAGACACATTTTTCGAACTCATTACCTGCAGGAAATCGAAGACGAGTTATTGCAGGCTTCAACTTCGCCCACAAATGTTGAGTCGCCTTCGCTACGCCGACACTGCCTGAACATTCGAACATTTGCACGGCAGTTCGGATTCGACGATGTGAAGTCGTTTGCAGGAGGCATGTCTCACTCGTCATTATTTAGAACTTCGGAACTTTTTAAAAGCGGAGTTTTTATAGCTCATCATCCAATATATGAGTCAGAATGGGACTGGAGGTAATAACTGTGACAAAACCATGTGACGAACTTAATGTACTTCAATATTTCCGGAACACACCATCACTTAACCTCGGAATTATTAATCAATAGCTTTTTTTGATTGCCAAGCTAACACGGGATTGATAAACATGTCTATTCGGCTCATGTTTCGGCGTGTTCATCTTCTTCAGAACCGAGGATCTGACTCGATGGTCCACAGTTGTTCGCGTTTTCGATGAGGTATCCTCGTCGTCATGTCGAGTCGGATCTTCTTCAGTGGAGCACCGCTGGACCAAGACGTTCTATTATCAACGGTCAATCATTATCAACAATAAACGTCTTGTATAAAAGATTGCCGGGTGAGGTTGCCTTATTCGAGCGATTCTGTACTGAAGAAAAATCCGACTCGATATATCGACGAAGCCACCGAGATCCCCGGGTTAGGCATCGAGAAGACGAACGACTGTGGACATCGACTTAGATCATCGGCTCTGAGGAAAACGAAGACGTTGACGTTAGCGGAATAAACATCTTTGTCAAACTCGTGTTAGCTTAATAAGCCATGAAGTTATTAATGCATTTCACTTACGCTAGTTGTCGTTCGGGTATAACAATAGCACACGTTAATTTTTGTGGCCGACATTTTAGTAGCCTCAGCATTCATTATCAATTTATTTCTTTATGAACCATCATAAGGTCCTTATGTTCAATACTTGATTAGTTTTGGCCAATGGTTCTGTAGATTTCGCTTTACATTATAGTCTATTTGACTTCACTTTTCACGAAATGAACTACTTCGCTTCGTCGTGTAGCTTTAAAACTATAAAAATATTCACTTTCCTCAATGCTACATCGATTGTCGTAACCTTTCTTCCCAATTTTGTTAAAAGAAACATGGGTTGTAGGATTATGTGGATTGTTCCCAACTGAAGAATTCCTATGTGATGGATACAGTGACTCAGTAGATAAAATATAGTAAGAGTAGAGCTCTGACAACCCTGCGATCAAATCGTTCAAAGTCTTGGAGTAAGGTTCGAGATTATCTTGGAGAGCAGCTCTCAATCAAACTTGTAGGAAAGCACGAAAGAACTCTTGAGGATATGCACAGAAAGCATTGTGAAATGCAATGAGTTACAGGAAACTGTACCTGTCTTGGATCTGTGTTTCATCAAATTGTTGAACATGGACAAAAAGGTGACAAAACAACCGCAATTAGTTTTCAGAGCACTGCGAATTCATCGCAAACTACTACCCACATCTGACGTGTGAGAAGCGACGAGAGTACGTAACGAAATGCCAGCGTTACTACTGAAGACGATGCCAATGATGTCCGCTGGTCTGGCGCTACTCATCAACTGCCATAGTCAACGTTTCATGTTCACATTTATAGCGTTATTATCATTTCATTGTGCAATTATCATGTTAATTGTTTGTATATTAGATATTTTTTCCAGTTTTGTTAACTAATAAAATTCTATTATTGCGTGTGTAATTATTAACTTAACATCTCTAGTACATTTGCGATAACGCCTTATTTTGCGGGCATCGCGAATGACAACTAGTTTTTCGCTGTGCGCCTTGCGATCATGTGCGATTCATACCGTCCACTCCGACCTCTACCTACCCAAAAATGACGAAGCACTCTCCTGAATGTTTTTTTTCTCTAGAAGCCGATTATCCTGCCTCCTTAGTTTGACTACTCTGTATCTTGCAAGTATTTTCCGCCAGTTTTCACTTTCTATGTACCCTCTTTCTTTTTCTGTGTACATCCCATAAATCCGGAACGTTCCCAACCCTGAGTGACCAGGAAGATTTGTTCACTATCCAGCCACTGTGCTGACGTTCTTTGGCAGTCAGTTTCAATATACGTGAAGTATGTTTTAGCACTTCCCCATATTCTTTATACCCGCTTAATCCATGCCATAACAGCGATTCATTACATCCATTTTAATCCATGATCCATTTTAAAGAAGAGAACAATAAATTACTAGTCGGAAATTGAATTCTACAGACATCAGTAATGCCACCGAATAGAACTTCAATGACGATAGACTGCACGTCAACTGTAATGAAGAGGATGCTGAAGATACAAAATCCAAAGTGTAGGCTCCTATATTCTCCATTGTGAGAGATCATTAAGATACTGTACTTCTAATGGACGCCATATTACTGGTTACAACGTAATAACAATAGATTGATTAAAATAGCTGTCAAGTCATCTTCGTTTGAAAGAGTACGAAACGCATGGAAGATTGCACAACATCATCAAATTTGCCGAATTTACAAGTAGGAAACCGACTGTTCAACCTGTTTTAGCTTTTTATTTTCTGCCTATTACAGTTTTCGCGGCAGGTTATAGGCAAAATACAACCACAACATTGCTGAGATATTTGCAAAACTCTGGACCGCAGGTGTCTATGGTGAGGAACGAACGCGCTATTGTCCTTTCCGGGGAGTAACACGGTCACCACCACACCATGCGGGTCCTTCGTTTTGCCCGTCTCTCAGCTAGTTCTATCGATCTTTTGCCATCAGCAATCACCCGTCAGAAGACAATTTGGGCCCCCCAGATCAATTCCGTTGACGGGTGATTGCTGACTGCAAAAAGATGGATAGAACTAGCTGAGAGACGGGCAAAACGAAGGACCCGCATGGTGTGGTGGTGAACTTGTTAGCCCTCGGAAAGGACAGTATCTGGTAATTGCACTATGGCTAAATATGCAGTACATACGACATACGAGTCATCGGACCACATAAGTACGTTTGGCAAACGCGTTGATGTCTATCGAGATAATGTGTAGAAAATCGGTAACAATGTTTTATAAGATCAAGTATACCTTAAAATGACCAGCATTTCTAGGGGTTCATGTAGCCGATAGAGCGTCGAAGAGATTCGGACGTCGTTTTCGCAGTTATAAAAGCTGTCGGAATCTCAGGACTTTAGACCTGCCTCATTGCATGCTAAATGGGTCGACGCAGCAAATGCAATAAGTATTCCTGTCTAGATTGCCAAGATAATGGCATTGAAAATTAGTACACAGGTTGTTTGTTATAAGCATTAAAAATAGCATGCATAAAGTGTAAGCTGTAAAATCTGCACATTTCAAAATAAATGTGTCTGAATACGGCAAATTACAATATCAACGAGAGATTTTAGATTAAGAGACGGCAGTATCACCTGTATCACCTGTAGTCCCGTTGATCGTCAAGTGACTTGAGCGTGCCCCAGTAAATCCTCTATTTTTCCCTATCGCGTGCAAGAGTGTCCCAGTGGGTTTTCCTCGCTTTAGGGACCCGTCCAGCATCGTATCTTTCTTCTAGGCTTTTCGTGAAGAACTCTGACCATCGCGTCGATGGTCTTCCTGCAGTACGTTTGACATCCCGAGGAATCCAGTCACTAACAGAAAAACCGGGCGCCAGTAAAACCTCCATTTTTCCCTGTCGCGTGCAAGAGTGGCCCAGTGGGTTCTGCTCGCTCTAATGACACGTCGAGAATCATATCTTTCTTCTATGCTTTTCGTGAAGAACTTTGAACATCGGATCGGCGGTCTTCCTGCAGTACGTTTGACATCCCGAGGAATCCAGTCACTAACAGCCCTTGCCCATCGGTTATCATTCATACGCATTACGTGTCCGGCCCTAGTTTCGCAAGCTCGGACGTTAGTTTGCGGTTGCCTGCAGCTCGTGCGAGTCCACGCAGGCGTATTAGCTCGAGAGTTTCTGAGACAGACCACTATTGGTGAGCTTCGAACTCTCAGCTTTCATGGCGCTAGCGTGATGATGTTCGATAAGCCGATCGTTTTCCTCGTCGATGTTGTCGACAACGGCATCTTCCAACAGCCGACTAATGAGTTGAATAAGTCCCAGTTTGTGGTGGTTCTAGGACATCGGTTTTTGAATTTAGCGGCTTTTTCTCCTTTCCACGAAAAATAAAATCTTGCACGAAGGAGACGGTGGTCTGATCCCGTTTAGAATTTTGGGATAACAGCGACATCGGTTAGGCAAAACTTTCTATTTACTATGATGCGGTCTATTTCGCTATGGTACTCTCCATTGGAAGATTCCCACGTCCAGAGTTCACGGTGAGGCTTCTGGAATTGCGAGTTACCATGGATGGTTTTGGTCGCCATGATAAACTCAGAGTCGCTCACCCTGTCCGTTCCATTCTAATCCATGAGTCCCAATGTGACGTTCCTCAGACGATCTTCTTGGTCCGATCTTGGCATTGAAATCTCCAATCATGACCTTGAAGAATGCATGGTCTTCTCTGTAGAACCTCTCCAAGTCCATGTAGAACGCTTCGACTTCTTCTTCGTCATAGTTTGATGTTGCCGCGTAAACGACGAAGATTTTCAAAGCCGGTATTGATCCACATCTTTTTAATCGTAAACGTCCGATTCGGGTTGTAAGCTGTTCGAATGAATCGATGTTCATGGACAAACTCGTGTTGACGAGAACGACGACTCCTCTACTGTCGCATGTTCCGAGGAACAGTTCTTCTCCGGTGTCATAGACGGCGTTGAGTGGGTGGCGTCGTCTCGTCTCTGCCAGGTCGATGACGCAGTACATTATCATTCTTGCCTGCATGAACAAGTCTTCTATCGAGGACTGGGATGCAAGTGTGCGCGATTAATCCCCTATCCGCCACCTGGGGACGCGCCACGTAGGCTTGCGACTAACCATCTCGAGGTCCCTAATTTGGGGGAAATCCGTGGAAGAGATGACAGTACGTAAAAATTTTGGAAAGCACACTGACGAGTGCGCTGATAATTAACTTCTAGCCAATCTGCAGTACGTGATTTTAGCGGTTCAATAAAAATACGCGCAATAATACTCATAGTGACTTTGGAGCCAGAAAGTTGGTACCAGACCTCTCTGGGAAGGGCTTCTTTTGTTTGACAAAGACTGGCACCTGTGATGAAAACTTGAGAACGTCCTAACCTTGGTGGCACGGCTCTCCCAGAATTCCAAGAAGAATTGCATTTAATAGCATTCATAGAAGAGGAACAAAAATCTTTGAGCAGCAGTCGAACCCACACACAAGAAATTCGAACTGCTTTGTGGAGTGTGGGTTCGAGGAAACGATTCAAATTGAAAAAGTGATGGGGCAATATGCGTCACGTGCAACAAAGAAAACAGTTGTGCCAAGTATATATACACAATTCAAGTACATCTATATAAATCTAATATACCTAATCATTGTGGTAAGAAACTGTCCACAAATGTCGAACTACGCACGAACAAGAACAACATATCACATCCTCTTTTCTGCAGCAAAATTCTCCTGCCTCTGTGGCTTGGCGAGCCGCAAGAAGTTTTGCAGACCAACTATGTGTGGAAAAGTAAACAGCAGGAAAGAATATGAATCAAGTATGAACCCCTTAGTCCACTATACCCATCTCTGCGTATATGGCTCCATATGTGGTTCGTACAGTCTTGAATATGCTAGTGTACTATAAACTAGCATTCTGCTTAAGGCCAGCCACCGATTATTCAATTATTTGGCCTAGAATTTTTTACGGCAGGAAAATTCGTCGAGACATTAAACGCTTCAACTTTTACGAATCACGTGAAAAGTAAAGTGGAGAACTAATACATTCCTATTAAGCGATATTTAAATGCGTTCAGTTCGTTTTCCTATGATAACAATGGCTAGGCTAAGTCTATTCATCACTTTAACGAAAAAAAATTGAACCTTATAACATCGAAGTTTCCGATATAAGAAAGCTCAAGTCCTCCCCAGCTTTCAAATCGAGCAAATACAAACGACTCAACCACTGATTACAAATGCATCCAGAACTGAAGAGCTAAGAAAACACAACATTTTAGAGTAAAAATACCAAAAAAGAATGACCATGACGGCTTAGAGAGACGGAACCCCATACGACGATGAATAACCTTCGAAATTTCTGGTGTTTCGTTTCTGGATTTGAAATGTTGTCCGCAGTTGCGTAGAAACTCACGAACTTTGCGGGCACATTGTATACAATACACCAAAAGCATTCCGTATCTATTCGTTGCATTACAAGGTTTTTCCTTTAACCATTTCTCCAAGAGAAGTCATCAATATCTAGAACTACAATTTGAAAGTGAGCTGTTTTGCGACTGGTACCAAAAAGGTCTTGTCATCACTATTTAGTCTGCTGTTGTCTGTAGTTTGCTCAATTCGGAAGTCCTTCAAAAATCACTACCAATTTCTTCTCTTCCTGTTGTCTGAATAAATTTGCGTTTGTGTAGCGGTTGGGAGATAGTTGCCTATATCGTGTAGGTCGCCCTTCTTGAACAACACGGTCTTGCTGGTCTTCCACTGAGTAGGGTCCTTGCATTCAGACAGGTAACGTGTGAAGAGCCGATCCAATGTGTTTACGAGAACTGGCAGAAGGTTCTTCAGATGTTCGCCCAATCTGCTTGTTGTCCGTCGTCTACAAACTTTTCACTCGAGTCATCTTAAACGGGATTGACCGAACACTGGACGAAGGACAGCCATGTGAGCAAGCAGGGTTTCGAAAATGAGTTAGTACGATGGACCACTTTCACACGATAACAAGGCTCATTGAAGTATCGCGAGAGTACAAAAGACCGCTCTGTCTCACTTTCATCGATTTACAGAAGGCCTTTGATTCAACTGAGATAGAAGCAGTCATGGAAGCCCTTGGTAGTCGAGGAGTCCCTACTCATTACATAAAGATTCTTCGTGAACTGTACAGCAATTTCACAAACAAAATTTCACCATTCTACAACGATATTAACGTTGACGTCAAAAGAGGAGTTGGGCAAGGCGATACAATCTCGCCAAAATTATTTACAGCCACCCTCCAGAACGTCATGCGAACATTGGACTCGATGAGTCCCTAAAGCGAGTAGAACCGACTGGGCTACTCATTCACGCGACAGGGAAAAATGGAGGATTTACTGGCGCCCGCTCGAGTCACTCGACGATCAACGGGACTACAGGTGACAGGTGATACAGGTGTAGCGGTTTATTACATCATATCAAACAATTCTTTGATGAGTGGATCCAACAGGCGGCTGTCGAATCCGTAGTAGATTTGAACCAGTCCCTCCTTCAGATGTTTCAGTTCTTCCAGCTTTTTCACGAGCATATCATATACTTGACGAGCCTCGTCCTCTGCGTATTCACATTCAAGAACTCTGAAAAATATTGATTTGAATGAAGTTCTTTTCACACTAAACTAAACAGAAAAACCACGGACTACCACAACTCATTCAACTCGAATCTTCTTTTTTACTTTTTTTTGCAGAAGCTGCGGAATTCTTCTTATGATAAACAAGCAGATGGCTACAATTTCTGGATCAGTGCCCTTTAAATATTGGACTAGAAATTGGGACATTTAGCAGGACGGAGCAAATAATGAAGTAATCCTATGATGTCTGGTTAGTTCAGATAGACCTAGCATTCAGCTAATAAATCCCACAACCGACTTTCTATTAACTTCGGCATAAATCAAGTAATTCTTCGTATTCTTGTTGAGCAACCGCACAGAATTCGTATAAAGTGCACTTCCATGTGAATTCTGTGCGGTTGGTCTCCACGCGACATACTTAGTGGAAGCCTCATAGAAAGCGGCTCTGAGGAAGGCGAAGTCCGTCGAAACGTCAGCTTATTCGTGAATAGAGAATAAAAATAACTCCTCGCGTTTACTCAACAAGAATACGAAGAATTCAGCTAATACATTGCCACTATTCTCATTTTCTCACTAGCACTAATATTTACCGGTAGCCAAATCCCCGCTGGTTATGGGGCTTTCCATGTCTTCATCACTACGTTAAAATAGAAGATCGTACAAATAACAAACGTGTGGTGCTGCATTCACTCATACTGTTCACTAACTGTTTTTTGCTACGAGAATAAATTGAAGCACCTCCTTAGTACTCCGTAGTACACATTCTGGACTTCTTGAATCCGTTGCTTCGCCTGAAGATTGGGTGTTTCCGGACGAAAGATGACAATCGACATCAGCAGCAACATGATACATTCGTTCGTTTGAATTTGATGGTTGAATTCGGTGAGAAAGCTGAGAAACAAAGAAAATTCTTTAGTACGACGAATCCTAAATCAGAAACGTCCACTTCGCTTGGGATTGTCATCTCTAGTTGGACCACTGGGATTCTACCTATGGAAGTGAATGAAAATACGAGCAGCGCTTGTATTTCCATTCAATCAATTTGAGTCTTCCAAGAGTCGTTTTCCCATGGAGAACTAGTACTTCATGAAAAGCAGAGTAGAAATACGCTCTAATGGTAAAGTATTATAGTACCCGAATACCAGTATAGAAGAGATGATGGTGATGCTTACTGCGAGAAAAGTATCGCAATAGGTTTTTGCAATACGTTTCATTCGCATTCGTCTAGCGCAGCAGCCATAGCAATTCCAAACCACTCACCGTTTGTGCTCCTCGTAATGCTTCGTTTCATTGCCACTTTTTAAGACATCTATTTTCACTTCCATTCCTTTGAAATCCTTAAATAAACGCGGTTGTCATTCCTTTCTAAGAAACAAACTCTAAGAAAGTTGGACTAGAAATTGTCCCATGCTGAACACATTCTGGGCGATAAGAGTTGATTCCAGTGCATGTGTACACAAAAGAACATGACCTTTCAACTTTAAGCAAATGCACCCCACCTCAAAATGAATTTTGCTAATTGAAATAAAAACTGAACTTTTGTTAGAAATTTGGGTGTTTCTATTTTACCATGAGGGACTTCGTTCCACAAATAAGTCTAAGTTCCCAGCCAAGCAAGCCCCATTTGCGCTAAAAATTCAAGCTTTTAGAATTATTTCACTCGTGCCTTAAATTTTGGTTGCAGAAAGCTTTCGAACAAAAACAGTGTTTGAAAAAAATGAAAAACTATTCCTGAAATTAATGCGGCATATGGGGAAGCAGTGTTTCTAACGAGATGATATGGGAATGGGTTGTGAATTTGCAACAAGGTAATTCTAGTGTCAAAGACGATTCACGGTCTGGGCGTATTTCTAGCATCGGCAGGGATAAATTTTAAAAAAAAAGAGTTCTCGGCTGACTGAAAATGTAAAAATCAACAAGAATACTCAATTTCCAAAAAATAGCACTCATTCGACTACCCGGAAAAAATGGACTTAAGAAGTGCAACGATGTACGAAGGTCACGATACATTAAATGCTCTAGAAATGCATGTTCGTACAGAGACAAATCTCATTCGTTATAGTATTTCTAGCATCGGCAGGGATAAATTTAAAAAAAAAGAGTTCTTGGCTGACTGAAAATGTAAAAATCAACAAGAATACTCAATTTCCAAAAAATAGCACTCATTCGACTACCCGGAAAAAATGGACTTAAGAAGTGCAACGATGTACGAAGGTCACGATACATTAAATGCTCTAGAAATGCATGTTCGTACAGAGACAAATCTCATTCGTTATTCTTCACAAAGACGTCTCATTACATAGTACCATTTCTAAAGAAAGATGATTGCTGGAGACGAAAACGCCAGCCATGTGCAGTCATACCAGAAAATGATCACCTTGTAAAGTGGATCAAGGTCTACAAACCACCTTCAAATATGATACCATCCTGGGAAGGTGCTGCTCTGTGTATGCTGGGATTACAAAACGGTTGCCCACCTAATCACAGAATTTTTGCTGCTAAACGGCCGATCGGAAGGAGCGTAATGAAATGGAACAATAAAACCGGCCAATTATCACGAGATTGTGCCCCGTCACGAGAACATTGCGCCAGGTATATAATTGTCACTGATCGGTCGTAGAAGACTGTTTGGCTATGATTAGCGATTGCTGGAGACGAAAACGCCAACCATGTGCAGTCATGCCAGAAAATGATCACCTTGTAAAGTGGATCAAGGTCTACAAACCACCTTCAAATATGATACCATCCTGGGAAGGTGCTGCTCTGTGTATGCTGGGATTACAAAACGGTTGCCCACCTAATCACAGAATTTTTGCTGCTAAACGGCCGATCGGAAGGAGCGTAATGAAATGGAACAATAAAACCGGCCAATTATCACGAGATTGTGCCCCGTCACGAGAACATTGCGCCAGGTATATAATTGTCACTGATCGGTCGTAGAAGACTGTTTGGCTATGATTAGGTGTTTTGTTCGTCCTCTATACTCATTTCATCACACTTCTCCACATCAGAGTGCTGGAAAATCTTCGGTAATAGTTCTCGAGCTTCTGTAAGTTGTAAGTATTTCAAAAGAACGAGACAGCAGAACGTCATTCGATGAAGACACATAGCTTGTCGAATGAGCTTTGCTAGCGTTTTCACACTGTTCTCTTGAATTGATCTCCAGAAAATTCCACAACTTTCCGGAGAAACAAATGTATGAACATTTACGTTAATAATCATTAATAGCGTAGCTTACGAAAACTCTAAAACGCACGATTATTTCCCTACCGTACTTCGTAGTCTTGTATTTTAGACCCAATCATTTTCAATCTTCAGTTAAATCGTCTTAATCGCCGTCTCGAAAACACATCCACTGCATCTTTATTGCTACAAATCTTTTTCACTTCAACTGTTCAGTTACCGTCCTCCATCAGTATTCCTAGGCTTTGCTTAGGCTTCTGCATTTCTCCATTCAGAAACTCAACATTTTTATGTCACCTACATCGTTTTCTCAGTTCTACAACTACCACTATCACGCGATGAATCCATAGTGTTTATTAATAACTTATTAAATTATAAATTAAATTCAACCAATAGAAAATCAAACTTTGAAGAAGTGGTTCCATGTGTTCTTACTTGGATCGAATGCCATCACGCCCCGTAGAATCAGAAGTTCGCTACAACTACCTAAAGAAACTTGTACATGCCTTTTCGCAGTTCGTGGCTTGCATACCTTTCATAATATTCTTCTTATCCTCGATCTCGAGCGTTTGAAAAGCGGACAAGTCCTTTGCCATGCAAACTATTCTTTTCAGAGCCGCTTCGCTGATCTTCACCACATCCATCAGTGTTAATTCGTTAGAAATACAAAGATCAAGGGGAGCTTTTAAAGGTTCATTCGCTCTTATTAACTCCTGCAAATGTCACTGAGAGTCTAGAAGAAGTAGCAGGATGATGCTCAATATGAACGAAAAATGGAAGAAATGGCTGAAATCAATATCAATGCCAACCTCAACCAAGTTCATGTCTCCAGCCGAAAGCCTAGCATACTTTGTTAGATCGATCGTTCCATATCCAGGTGCGTAACACTTTGTGTCTGATGTCGGAATCGGTTCTGATTAATATAATTATTTTATTGAAGCAGAAGAAAACAAGAACATGGGTTTTTCATTTTTTTGTCAGCATGAACTTTGTCATTACAGTAAAATCTTATGAGCGAATCAGAACAAGGTTGCATATAGGAAGCACAAGTTATTTATTGATTTGCTTCTGTTAAATTAAACAGGAAAGACAAACAGCGTCAAGTGGACCATACATCCTAGGGATAAAAAAAGTGATAGAGATCCCATGCATCACATCGCTTCAGAATGTGACCATCCACTCTTCATCGAAACCTTCATGCGATTCAGCTTGACAAACATTACTACGGAATGTGAATTCCATGCAAGCAACAGCAGTTCACCATCGGTCACTAAACAACGTTGCTTCATTCACTGATTGCCGTAGATGTGATGGTTTGTGCGGAGAATGATTCTTTAAGAAAATTCTGTGAAATCATGGAACAACAGACGGAAGGAGCAGACTGTGCGCGGAATCTAAATGATCAGTAAGGAATGGGCCAGAATATGCTTCTCCACAAAATCCTTGCTTGGAAAAAACCGCTGGAAAGATCCATCTTCTCTTGCTTGCACTTCAGCCGACTCAATAAAAATTAAAAAGTGCTGTCAGATATTTTCATTTCTTAATTTCTTAAATGTGTATTTATATATAAACAATACAATGTATATAGAATAGAATTTCTTAGAATGAAGCTTCGGCATGAAATGCAACGCGCAGGTGACTATGAATCTACCGATTATTTCACGCTTAAAAAACTGAAACGTTACAAACACCGTCGAAATCTGAAATGGAAGCTGTTTGTAAGCTTTCCTACCCACAAACACCTTCTTCCTGCGCCTTTCGGCGTCTGCCGAAAGTTGCACTTCACAGGAAGAAATATGGAATTCGACTCGAGAGCTTACATAAAAATCCGGAAAAACCGCTGTATTTTCATCAAATTGAAATGAAGAAAAAATTCTACACAATGACATGCAGAGACGGATGACACAGAGAGACACACAAGCCTAATAGAAAGCGGTGAGTGTGCAGAGAAGCCATTCTGTGTTCAATGTGATTGAGATCATGGTTTAGCGTTTTCTCTGTTTGGTTATGGAGGTACTTGGCCGAATAGATTGCTGTCAACTCGACCTTTCCAGACTCTGAGAAAGTCGAAATCCGCCTAAACGTAAGCTTATTCGTGAATAAAGAATCGAAGATTCTACACAATGAACCACAACCGAGTGGCTTGCCAACAGAATGAAATGATTCCTGAGCTCTAACACTCCTCCGTTCTCTTAAGTACAGGGAGAAATTTCAACTCAACTTGAACTCGATCGTCATGTCTCAACAAAAAGTGCAGTAAGAGTGAAGTCTTGTTTAATCTGAATATTGCAACAATGTTGTCAGAATTACGCCATCACTTTATACCGCATTAACATCAGCATAAACATTCAGAAACGTCTTCAGCGAGGTAGCATTTCGGGCAAGCTGCTTTGCACATCCTTCGAATACAGTGAGAAGTGAGTTCCCACGGTCAACTTTCTATTAACCTCGGTATTGATCAAATAATTCCCAAGACCGACTTTCTGTTAACTTCGGCATTGATTGATGGTCCGGGAAACATTACGAGCAAATGAGAGGGTTGGCAATGGGACAGCGACTGGTACCAACTCTTGCCGTTGCCTTTATGTCTAAAGTGGAAGCACCAGTAATCGATCTCGGGCCATTACTCTACTGCAGGTATATAGATGATTGTTTCGTCATCTGCTCCACACAAGAGGAGATGGACAAATGTTTTGAGTTATTGAACGAACAGTCAGGGTACATAAAATTCACCCGTGTGAAACCGAAAGAAAACTGGCTTCCATTCCTAAACGTTCAAGTCAACCTATCCCAAAACAGCTACATCACGTGATGGTATCGAAAGCCATGCAGTAAGAATATATTGTTTCATTACCTCTCCTCTCATTCCTTACACACTAAAAGGGCGCTTGTAAGAAATATGTTTCGAATCACCGCCAAGGAGTGCACAGGTAAAGAGCAAAGGGAAGAACCCTCGAAACTGGCGCGCCAAATAGCCATTTCAAATGGTTACGAAACTGTAGCTTCTCGGCATAGGCATAGAGGAAAAACTACGTCCCAAAGCGATAATTCTAGCGAAAACAAGGCTCCGTTTCTGTTGCCCTTTATTTCAAACGAAATAAGTGCAGCTATAAAACGTCGCTTAATAAGGGCCGGTCTAGAGAATTCCGTAAGAGTGATAGAAATACCATCGGACACTAAGACGCCAGCTAGTTCACAACCGCCTATATGACCGTCTACGTATAACGAAAAACTGCATAATTTGTCCTACGGTATAGACGGTGATTGCATGACCTCGGGTACAGTCTACCTAATCTCGTAAACCGTTCGGGGACGAATACATTGGCGAAACGGGTAGACCGCTATGTGTCCGCATAAAAGAACACCTAGTCGGTAAGTCTAAATTAAAACCAAACACGCCATTAGGCGCGCATAGGATGCAGGAACATAACGGAGAAGATTTTGAAGTAGGAGTCACTATCCTCATACATGAATCGAAAACAACATTACCGTGTAAAACTGTTGAAGTGTTTTGGATCAATTCTAAAAATTCAAAAATGAGCCGCAAGGAGGAGTGTCTTGTCATTACACGTGACCTGGCGCCGTACCTCAGGCTGATCCAATGACCTGACATAGGCACAGTCCTCGCCCATGTAGTACTCTGTGCGGCTGCTATCCACCAACTAACTTAGATACTTACAACGAATAAACGGTAGGTGTATAAATAAAGCTGTTTCTTATGTGAATACAAATTTATTTGTTGAGTTTTATCTGGTGGGGTTATGAAAGTGTTTGGCTGAGTAGATCGCATCTCAATTTGACCTTTCCAGGCTCTGAAGAAGGCGAAACCGCCGAAACGTCAGCTATTGTACCTTAATAAATTCTATAGTAGCAACCTCGTACCTCCTTATTGAAATAAAACAACGAATGATCAAATAATTATCTATATTCTCGTTGAACAAGCACGAGGTGTTGCTTTATCATCAATTACGGTAAAGCTGGAGTTTAGGATTTCGCCTCATCAGAGCCCACTCTGTTCTCCTCCAAAGGCTGTCCTCCAAACACTGAGCACAATGTTAACCTCTTATTTACTGCTTAGTCCAATTTTTTACGGCAGGTATTATATGAACTGAGCACAATGATGCTCATTCGTTTCCCACTTCTTCATCTGAGTTAACATTTTGCCTTGTTTTTTGGTAAAAAAGGCGCCGCTTAGTACTCGTATTTCGATATACAGTACTCGGTGACTATCTGCTGGTAGTTCGCATACATAGTGTAGTCGTCTTCGTTTGATCAAGTTGGGAGCGAATTGGTGTCGTCGGCAGCGGTGGAAAAAGCGTATTGCCAGTCGAGCTTAGACGATCATTTGTGTTAATTGACAGTGATTCTTTTACAAGTCTCAGCATCATGCTGGCAACATCTTGTAGTATTTCCCACAACCGACTTTCTATTAACGTCGGCATTAATCAAATGATTGAAGGATCGCTTTTAAAGGAGAACAGTAGCCTCTGAAGAAGCAAAATCTGCTGAAACGTCAGCTTCACGGCAAGAAATATTAAACTAACACCTCGTACTTGCTCAACAAGAATATAGAGAGTTATTTGGTCTATACCGAGGTTAACAGAAAGTGGACCGGAAGAACCGAACGTGCTACAAGACATGCCATCCAGACATTTCCGGCTTGTAAAAAAAATACTCTCATAAAGACCGCCGCTGCCTACACTGCCAAGTAGTTCCCAGCCTCACAAACGCAGGCGACTACAAGTTCTACGCGGACTACAAGTGGGTAGCCATCGAGTACTGGACATCGAAATGCAAGCACTACGCGCCTGTCTACGAAGCGAACAGGGCAATAAACGAAGCACAGAACAAGACGTTCGCCAAGTGCGACGAAGGAACACCATTGTGTTCACTATTTGGACTACACCTTTGGAGGAGAATAGTGAGCTCTGAAGAAGGCGAAATCTGCTGAAACTTCAGATTAACCGTAATAAACAATAAAGTAGCACATTTGCTCAACATGAATATGGAGAATTATATTGAGAAGTCATACTTAGCTGAAGAACACACCGAAACTGGTGGAGAGTTGATGGAAGTAATTAACTTGCTTAACAATATTATCGTATGTTGTCGATGTATTCGTGAACGCTGATGGGAAAGTGGTGTCAAAGGTGAGAGACATTTTATATAAGAAAGAAATATATTAGAAAGAAAGAAAGAGGGAAGGTAAGAAAGAAGGAAAGGGAAAAAAGAAAGAAAGGAAAGTAAGAGATGTTACCGCTTCCACGATAACTCTTAAACTACAATAGAACACCAAGAGGTACTCGGTAATTCAATTTAACAAGCGCTCAGTAATCAAGAAATCATCTGAGAAGAAATTTGTACCCGGCCAAATAAGCTATTATCAATGATTTTATCTCACAAACCCGTCGTCTGCAGCGGTGGCAACATCGGTGCGATCGCCGCCATTCCCGAAGTAGAAAGTGGTGGAAAGAGTTGAGTATAGGTGCTGAACAAGCACATTTTTAACTGATGACGGTAAACGGTTTTAAATATATATATATGGCGTAACACCTAACTCTCATTCGTGGCCAAGTGAATAGACGCCTAATTTTTCGCAGCACGTGTTATGCATTGAACTCAACTCACATTGGTCGTTTCCTCCACGTTTGAGTATGGATACATTAAAACCAGTCACTGTATATTTTTAATAAACTCAAAACTGGTTTGAATAACTGCAAATTTCAATTCGTTTTATTTATTTGTAATTCTTTCTTTGACAAACTTATCTGGGAACAAAAACGTAGATTAATGATGATTTATGATGCTCCCTTTAATGATTTTCAACTTCATGTTTACAGAGTGGTGTTCTTGGATAACAAGTCAAACCAGCATCAAAGGTTTTCATAACAACAGTGTGATTTCTTCCGCTCCTATAGCTTGAGTGGGCAAATCTGATTTGGCAGTTATAATGCGACGACGAGTAGGGGCTCTAATGGTATTGCTCAAGTCTTTGGCAACTGGTATCTCACTTTTCCTGCATGAATCTACATCACAATATTTTCGCATTCCAGCATTCCTTCATTCGATTCGTTTCCTCGCATCCATAATCTGCGAAGGTCTTCGAGTTTTGCGTGGGGGTAATGCTTGAGGATTTTCGGTAGTCTTTATATTCGTTGAATACTGATCAAGTATGTGCTTCCTGGAATTCTGGTATAGCCTTGCAAAGGGGTTCACCAAGAACATTTATCGGCCTTCATGAATCCCAGAAGGCTTCCAAAGCAAGTTTCGCAACAATTCCTGACCCCAGAGAAGGCTTGGTAGGTCCAGGAAGGAGTTGAACTAAAGCATTGTCCATACTGTTAAAAAATATCTCTAAAACTATGCTACCCGCGTCCCCGCACAACCTTGTATGTATTAGAAACAGTGTCGAACTCATAAACTTACGGCGGGACTGTTGAAAACGCGGAGAACACAACATTTGGTCCGATTCCTGGAACATATACTAAGCTTTGTGAGGTCGGCTGACCATCAAGGCTTGCTGAATCGCTAAGGTATACGTCTGCCTGTCTGCTGAAATATGACATATGATTGCTATCCGTGGTCGTAGATGGACCAGGAAGTGATGATGAAATGTGATCCCCGGCTCCTTCCAAAGTTGACTTCCCAGATCCCATGAAAGGAGATGGTAAAGAAGCAGTAGCATATCCAGTAATCGACTGATGGTTCTGAAGAAAGTTAAAAATGCCTCAAGAAAAACAGTTATAATTGTTTTTGTTTGCCATAACGTTCTGCTTTCGAGGTAAAAAAAAAACTGATAACAAAAATTACGATTCTCGTAATATGAGTGTCTAGTTCTTCCCATGATTTAAACTATGACGCGTTAAAATAACACGAAATTTTCTAAACAGACAAAAAATGGATAAAATGGTTAAAGATGACTAAGGACCTTGATAGGGTTGAGAGCCGTCAGACGGGTGTTTGGTGGATAAAAACCACAAGTACAAATGCATTCGCAGAATGGCGGCGGTCTGGAAAGTTTCTAGGCAGAATTGAATGAGTAAAATTCTACATTTCTTGAATTGCTCTAACCGTTTAGACCTGCGAATCAGTTCGGTTAGGTACGCCTTTGGAACGCTCACCTCTTCATTAAAATCTGACTGAAAGATGAAGCGTCATAGAAGTTCTTCGTCTAAGCTCTTTTTTTCATTATAAGACTAGTGGATTAAAATTCTCCAAAGAGTTTGCGTTTCATAGAAACGCCTTTGCGTAGTAATGTGTCTTGCAGAATTATGAACTGTACTGATATAAACTGACCGCTTCACTGTTAACTTGGTTCCTTTTGCTTTTAGCACCACGATGTTTTTGGCCACAAAGCCATGATTTTCTCATGCCCACCTGCAAATCGTCGTATATGGGGTACTTTTTAATTCAACTATTGATTATTCTTACTAGAAAATCGTCATTTAAAGTACTCTACTGCTATAATTTAGAGAGCAAGCTTGCAATGCAATGTTGCTGTGCAACCTGACCACCATTCTCAATAGGTCTTTTAAGTCCATTAATCCAGTTAGCAGAAAAAATTTACGCTGAAATGTTTTGCTAGAGAGAATAGCCTACACCTCAAACCTACTTAGTTCTTCCACTGAAAATTTCAGGCTTAAATTCTGCATGACGATTCTCCTTGGGCTGCTCATCTTCACATATAATGAGACAATGGGACACCATTCCTTTGTTAAGAAAGTTAGGTATCGGAATTGTTAGTTTATATTGTTACAGCAAAATTTCTTCTCGACACGGTAGGCATCATCAAAGAGTGGACCTCTTTCCTGGAGTTGTAATTTGCTATTGAGGAATTCTTCCACTATAAAACATTGAGCATAGAAGCGATATCGTAAAACTCAGCACCTAACGTGGAAAGAGGCCCGAACGGTCTCCCTTAATCCAGATACGGGTACACAAAGTAGCTGTGAGCTAAACAGGATCTCTGCTACGCTGCACAGTGGCTTTATTATTCGAACATTCGTTATATGACCTAGTAGCCTCTAGCCTCAATGTTTAGGAATTTTTTATTTATAATTTCCCATACTTTTCTGCTTAATCTTCACTTCAAATGTGGACAAAAACAATACAAACACCCACCTCAAAGCACTTTTTCAGTCTGCACCCCTGACAGAAACGACGAGAAGCCGATGTTATGCCGCAATTATTTGAAAATGGGCATTTTACCTCCTGAAAAATGAAAAACAAAACTATTAGAAAACTAGATGAGAGACAGGCGAAAGCAAGGACCCGTATGGTGTGATGGCGAACGTGTTAGCCCCCGGAAAGGGTAAAAGCACGTTCCCCACCGCAGACATCAGCGGTCCGGAGTTTTGCAAATATCTGAGCACCATTTCGCTTGTAATTCACATAACACCCTGCCTTGAAAAATTGTAGTAGGTTGCAAATAAGAAACTGTTTTCCAAATTCATAAACCATAAATTATCCAAGCAGGCTGCGTTGCTCTGTGAGACTTCACGGTAGAACTTTACGGAAAGATACGACTAATGTGGATACTTTGAACAACTACGGTGTGAACATTTGAGTTCAACTTTTACTAAGTTCCACCACATCTCAAAAGAATATTCTTTTAGCTCACGAGCTCACAAAACTCTCGTATGTTTGATTATTTTGGAAAACTTGCATCTAAGTTGCCAACTTCATTAATGTTGCCAGCTTACTGTTATTTTTCCGTTATTTCCTTTCTCTCCGTGAAGTTGAAGCAATCAGAATGTCCAGAAGAAGCTTCCACTTTTTAGCTTCGGGCACCTTTTTTGTCACCATCTTTTTTATTCATGAGTGCTTTAAACTCTATTTTAGATGCCATAATTCCTAATCTCTTAGCGCTAATTGTTTGTCCTCACCCAAGTGTTTACCGTTCCATTATGGATAAGAGGTGTTGCTGTATTTCGGGCTGCAAATTACAGAGTGGCTTCAACTTGCTAACACGGTCATACAGCCTCGGAATGAGTCCGGTGTTTCCATCGAAAATCTCAGCCAAGAGTAAACTAATACCAGAATTCACCACCGTCCTGGTATCAAGTTAGTGACAAAGTGGCAAATCTTCTGATCCACAAAGAGCGGCCACTTCCGTAGTGACGACTTGAGCGAAATTCCAGGTAGGTCGACCTCGAAACGTAAGTGGATCAACCAGCAACGTCACACGAGTACCCTGCACGCAGGGCGCACTGTTCTACGAGGTTGAGCGTTGGGAGACAACCAGTGAGAAAAGATCAAATTTCGAGCTGCACGGACGTCACTGGAACCAGGACGAACGAACACATCCACAACAACCCATAGAGATAACTTTTCGTTCTGCACTTATAACATCAGATCGGTCTCCTCAGACGTCGATATTTACGCTCAAATTAACGCTGCTGTTCGCATCAAATTCTATGTAATCGCCCTACAAGAGACTGATATACGCTAATTAAATGAAGAAACCTTTATCATTCGTGAAAGGAAATCCCTGTTTCGAAATTTCGGAAGCCTTAGTTTTGTCGTACATTCATCTATTTCCCATATAGTAATCTCATTTACCATCGTATCACCTCAGTTGACTATTGTTCGTCTCTACCTCAAAAAAAGTCGCTGTCATCATTTGCAACTCCTCACAACCTGTGCAGCTGAGGAGAGCAAATCGAACACGTTCTACAACCAGTCGGGTGAAGCAATCCGCAACATAAAGTTTTTCTGCAGGTTCATTTATGAAGGCTTCAATTCTATGTTAGGAAAAGCCAACGAAAATCAATACAGTGGAGGAACATTCGGAATTTGAGATATAAACAAGGATGGAAACAGCTAATAAGACAGATAATAGATGTCGGCTATAAAAGA
Organism: Angiostrongylus cantonensis; assembly: GCA_009735665.1. Classification (NCBI taxonomy): domain Eukaryota; kingdom Metazoa; phylum Nematoda; class Chromadorea; order Rhabditida; family Metastrongylidae; genus Angiostrongylus; species Angiostrongylus cantonensis. The sequence goes on from MQTX01000321.1 coordinate 168,204, forward strand.
TCTTTGGAGGAGAAATCATGTCGTTATTGGCACAAAAAGTTATTGGTAGCACCTTAAAAACTACGTAACTTGAAGAAATGGCGTCGGGATATGTGCAATAATAACGATCCACCATTTACTCTCATGGACGAAGATGGGACTATCACCACATGCCGCACAGATATGGAATTGATATCTGAAAAGTTAAATACCAGCTCTTTCCTTCCTGCTATCTCCGTATAGAACCCAAAAATATCTGCTGAAGAAAAATCTCCCGGAATTATTCAATGTAAAGTCCGAATCGCAATAGAAAGCATGATGAGAGGCACAGCAGTTCTAGAACCAGATAATATAACAGCCGACATCCAGCACGAAATGCCACAAATTACATCTACATTTCGCAACCTATATTACATGCAGCCTTCAAAAGCAGAAAATTCCAAACCAGCGGAAAAGGGCAGAAGTGATCTTCGAGCCTTAATCCGACATGCTTTTGAGTGTACTCTACAACTGTTCACAAAGAATATTCCTTTGAGAAGAGGTACAACCAGTTGAGCAAGTAGGATCTCGACAGAGATTTGGCTGAATGGATTAAATTGCACACCGTGTAGAGCGTTACAGAAGTTTTCCGAGAATACCACCTGTCTCTGCTACTAACCATTCCTGACTATGAAAAAGCCGTTTGACGGTGTCGAAATGAATGCAATCCTTTCAGTGCTCGGCAACCAAGGAGCAGGCCCCTCCTTTATATGAACGTTAACTGACTGTTTTTGGAACTGAAGCACAAATATGCAGTTTTTTCATCTTTTTTTTTCAGTCTTTTCATCGACCCCTCACCAAACCCACAGAAAAAGGATTTCGACAGCTAAAGCTGTTTAGTGCCACACTACAGCGGATAATGAAGTTAATCGATTGCGACGAGAAGGACATATGCATTGATGGGAAACTTTTGTCAAAACTATTTCGCTGGTGATATTGTCATCTTTTCAAGGAATACCAACAAATCAAAGATGATGCTAAACGAGCACAACGAAGGGGAAAAAACTGCATTGCTCATAGATAAGACGAAGGGCCAATTCATGAACGGCCCATGGTGCGAAAGCGGTCAATTCGACCTGAACGATATCCTGGTTACGGAGACCACCTCGTTCATGTATCTTAAACCTTTAACGAACATGGGGAGCAACACAAAGCAGGTATTAGACAGAAAAAGGCAAGAAGCATGGGCCACATTCGGTCCACTCAAAAAATCCATTAGCCTAACTACCGAGCGCAAAGCTCAGCGCTCACTTTTTTGATTCAACAGTCCACCCAGCGCTCTTCTATGCAACAGAAACGTAAAATGATATTTCAACTATGTCGAGAGAATACCGGGCACCAACCATAGAGCGCTTCAACGATGACTGCTAAAATTTAAGCCACATTTGCAACGTCTAGCCGGAATGCGCAGCTTACACGTATCTCATCTTCGACACCCAAGAGAATGTACCTCATTATCGAAGCACAGAAGGGCTGATCAGCGTCTTCTTGGATCACCAAATTATGTGGGAGCGTGCTGATGTTCAACATCTGCCATTTGCATTCGCAAATGGGAAAGATTTTAGGGAGGGCCTCGCTTACATCACCATATTCGGAACAGAGCACTTCTGTGGACGATTATGGCGCGAGAGAGAAACAAAAGAAGTTGTGTTGGACTTGCACTAATGAAGACGATTTTTTTCACCTCAAAGCTGTTTTCTTACAATTTCTCAAAAATGAAGAAAAGCTTGTTCCCTCTTTTTGTATAAGTTAGAAAGTGGACATAGTGCTGCGGTGGTTTCTCGCAATTTTAACGAAGTGTTTCGGAACCGTTTCGTAAATGGCCAATTCATTTCGTAGTTTGTCTGGGAGGAATGAATATGGAGGTGAAAGCGTGAAAGCCTAAAGCTTTCCCCGTTGACCGATTCCTGAGTGATGAACCGTATATCTAACTCCATTCCTAGCGCTCTAGAAGTGATTGAATAGAAGCATTCTTCTCCTTGCGAGTGCACCGATACATAAAGACAGTGTTCTTGCTCTCCCGAGCAACTCTCTTATTAATTTTCCGAACGATTTTAGTGGAACATTTGGCACTATGCATTGGAGCAAATTCCTACGATTTTTAAATTCTTGGAAAGATCAAAAAACGCACAATAGGTTGATCACACGCGATCTCAATCAGAGACAGAATATACCGCGTTTACGATAAATATGCAGATTGTTCCTTATTCAGAATGGCATAGAACTATTTTTTGGTCGAATTGCCACTTGCAGTAACATATAGACTTCTTAAAAAAACGGCCGGTGTACGGTAAAGCGGCGATCCTGTTGCTGTGTAATGTTAGTCATGACTTTTAACCCCACGAGATAAGTTTCGAGAGAGAGCGACGCTCCAAAAGGAACGGTTTGGCCAAAACAAGGTCCCGTTTATCTTGCCCTTCATTATCGATGAAATAAGTGCAGCGATAAAACGATGCTCAAGAAGGGCAGATCTAGAGGAGTCGGTAGCGACAATTGAAATACCACCGAATACTCTTCGTCGCCAGTTAGTTCGTAACCGCTTGTATGACCGTCTATGTGAAACACAAAATTGCGTAATTTGCCCTTATGGCAGGGACGGTGGCTGCATGAGTTCAGGCACGATATACCTGATCTCTTGTGCCACTTGCGGAGACGAATATATTTGGCGAAACGGGTAGACCTTTATGTATCCGCGTGAAAGAACACCTAGATGGCAAACGAAAAGCAAGACAAGGCACGCCACTAGGGACGTACAGGATACAAAAGCACAACGGAGACGATTTTGGTATAAAAGTCGCTATCCTCGCACGGGATACTAAAACACCAACGCGGAAACTCCTCGAGGCTTTTTGGATAAATGCCAAAAATCCTACAATGAATAGCAGGGAGGAATGCCCCGAGACTACGCGGGATCTCGCCCCTTACTTTCGTTTCGATCGTTGATTGGGGGTGCTGCAGTCGTCAGCCATATGCGACTCTTAGCGGCTGTTCTTCCTCGGTGGAAGACAGATGAAAAAAGCGGCTCTGAAGAAGGCGATTCTGCCGAAACGTCTGCTACGATTGTGTTGTATGTGTGCTATTGTATGGAAGTAAACGTGTGCTGTTTAAGAACCTCGCGAATGCTGAGAGAGAAAGCGACGATTTATGACTATTGTAGAGTTAAACTCTATAGAAAGATGCAGCATGTTAAATACTCATCTTGAAATCGAACCTTTCCGTTGTCATCAACCACAGCAGGGCGTAATATGGAAATTCATGTTTATTTTTTGTAATATTTAAATACTTCGTCGACCTTCTAATGAAATCACCGCGGACCTCGCTCACAGCAGCATCTCATGTCAATTAGACCCATCGCAATGAGGTGCGCCCCCAAGTGGCTGACAGTGGGTTAATCGCCGACCAAAAGGGGTTAGTTCGACTTTATGCTTCCCTGAGACGCAGGTCGATCTAGCGGATCGACTCCCTGTTTCTGTTGCGCCCATTTGGCATATAACCTTTACTTCTGCGTTTATAAAGACATATTCAGGTATGCGTGCGAGGGTGTGTTCTTGTTCATGCGGATTGTATTATGTGAATCAATTCGGCCAAACGTATGCAATCAAAGAGACTGTGAAGTTTATAGGAGGCGGTTAGGAGTCGTTTCCAAAATCAGCTCCTCGTCTTATCATAGTTGAGATTGGCAAACTACTGAAAACTACATCCAGTACTCCACCTTTAGAGCTCTGCAAGCTATGTATGGGTATCAAATACAAATGAATAAAATAGGTGAGCTTCATTTCCCTGACTCCTAAAGAGCCCCTGATACGACAATGTTGGGTGGGAGACGTTTATCGTAACGACGAAGACCGTTTATAGTAATTCACAGTTCCAGAAGCCACGCTCTGTGTTGAACAAGGAGTCTCACAGTGGGGAGCACCATAACGAAATAGACCATATCATAGTTAATAAGTGGTTTTCCCTAACTGATGTCGCTGTTGTCTCAAAATTCTACACGGAATCAGACCATCGATTCATTCGCACAAGATTTCTTTCCTCCCGCAAAAGAGAAAAAGTGGCCAAATTCAAAAAATAACCCTAACAACACCGTAAACTGGGATTTATTCAGTTCATTAATCGGTTATTGGGAAGATGCCATTCATGAGGACATCGATGAGAAATACGATCGGATCATTCAACATCTTTACGCAAGTACTATGAGAACTGAGAGGTCCAAAATCAACAAGAGATATCTGTTTCCAAAAACACTCGACCTGAATACGCCGGCATAGAATTGCATTAGGTAAAGACGACTCTTAACTGAAAGCCGAACTTGCAAAACAGTAAAGAAAGGAGATAAAAGAAGGCCTTAAAGGGAGAAGCGCAGACGTTATGGTCAAAGCTGAAGATGCTGAGCATTTGCAAAGCCACCGAAGTTTCGTCAATTACAAAGACAAGATAATTGCACACCGACGCCCAGTGGAACAGTTACAGTGCTCAGAAAGACAATGGAGAAAATCATACAAGACTACTCAAATCTCTTCAAAACCCACATTCTGTTGTCCTCAATTATGAAATAAATGAGGATGAATATGTAATCCCAACAGGTCTCCCTTGACCAAAATCAAACATGATATTTCGACTGTAAGAAATCAAACAACATCTGGTCCGCACAAGATAATATTTAAACATCTGAAAAACCTTCCACCAGTCCTCATCAACACACTGGCTTAGTTTTTCACACATCACCTGTCAGAATGCAGGGTACCTATTTAATAGAAGACTGATAATGCTCTGTTATTGTTCAAAAAGTGTCACTTCCAGGATATTGGCAACATTCGTCCAATCCGCTTGTCGATCGTTTACAAATTCTTCACTCGAGTGATTTTGAACAGGATCCATGGAACACTGGACGAAGGACAGTCATGTCAGGAAGGTGGATTTCGAAAAGGAGTCAGTAAGATGGACCTCATCCACAGGGTAATAACATTCGCTGAAATGTCACTGGAGAACAAGAGACCTCTTCGTCTCACTTTCATCTATTTACGGAAAGCTATTGATTCAGTTGAGACAGAAGCAGTCACTGAAGCTCTGGATAGCCAAGGCTTCCCTACTCAGTATATCACTTCGTGAGCTATACAAGAGTTTCACAACCAAGATATCAACATTGTATAACGATGTTAACATTGACGTCAAAAGCGAGGTTAGGCAAGGCGATACCATCTCGTCAAAATTATTCATCACCAGCCTCGAGAATGTCATGCGAACACTGGAATGGGACAACATGGGAGTGGAAATTGATGGTCGGCAATTAAAACATCTTCGATTTGCTGATGACATCGTGAGCAAGCATTGGCTAGGCGGAACGAATGCTTGCCGACTTTGGTAACCGTTCTGGAATGATTAGTCTTTGACCAAATTTCACAGAAACGGTGTTTGTGAGGAACGGATTAGTTTCGGATATCCCATTCATGCTCAAAGGAACGAACACCTCCGAATACTTCAGCTACGCCTATCTGAGATGGGAAATTAACATTTTGAACTAATTAGTTCCAGAGTTGAGCAAGAAGAAGCGAATAGCTTTCGAAGGTAATCATGAGCATCGAGCATGCGGTGAAGAAAACAAGGAACACCCAACTCCGTGCCAACCTTTTCGACTCAACGGTGCTTCTTTCCTTAACGCACGCGTCAAGAACTTCGTTGCGACTTAAACAGGATTAAAGCGTTATCAAGATCCCGCATATGACACCTGGGTCTCCGACGTGCGAGGTCAAACAGTCAAAGATGAAGTAGGCCGGACGTGTAATGTTTATGAACGGCAACAGATGAACCACAGCCATTAGTGACTAAATTCTTCGGGGTGTCAAGCATAATGCAGGAAGACCACCAATCCAATGGCTCTTCACGAACACCTAGGAAGTAAGATGTGATGCTCAACGAGTCCCTAGCGCGAGCATAACTTACTGGGCTACTCTTGCACGCGACTGGTAGAAATGGAAGTTTATTGGCGCTCACTCGAGAATCAACGCAGGGACAGGTGACACGGGTAATTAATAAATAAATCCAACACTAACTCACCGCCTCGTTATGGCATGTTATGGGATATAGAAACGATATGCAGTTGGAGCTCAACTCCAATAAGGTCACCCTTCACTTGGAATAAGTACCCTATTCTCCATCTCCCAGTCCAGAGAGGAGCTCGTAGCTCAGATAGAATAAAGCAATACCACGGCAAAGCCTAGCGAGTTGTGGCTACCATCTCACCAAAAGCAGCAACTGAGAGCACCATGCCAAAAGTGTCCGTTTTTCTTTTTGAATTTCACAATTTCCTAGCACTTAAGCTTTCACATGCCCTCGATATACCAAGCAAAATAAAACTGTTTTTGGAGAATAGTTATTTTTCGTGGACTGAATCGTTTAGTTAAGTAGACGGTGACTTAAAAACGTTCAGTGAAAGCCTACTTCTTCTCTCATAGCGTTGCGACGAAAGAACGCCTTGCAGGACTCACATGTCAACACGCCGAAATTGTATCCGTTGGCACGATCTCCACAAACCTGTACATATAGATGTTTCATTTTGTGCATTGGCAGATTAAAACTAAGAACTTAAGGGAATATTTTATAGTATAGGAAAACTGCGGGAAGTAACCACCTTGCACGTCTTTTGAACATCAGTAACGGTTTGGTCTGACGTTCTTCGCCACGTTATGTCATCTTCTGAAGGTGAATCTGGTGAGAACTCAGACATAAATCCGAAGCTCACATCCGATGACGCAAATTTTGCTGGAAGGAGAGAAAATAAACATCAAACATAGTAAGTGGCCAATACTCAATAGTCATGAGCAACATTGAACATTCAAAGACTCAGAAAATTAGTGTGTGCGTACAAACGTCTCCTAGGAATCCCTAATTTCGTAACTGACAATTATTTTATAAATAACTATACAAAGCCTTAGGAACTCTTGAAAAAACTCTTCTTATTAGGTCAACGTAAACTAAAGTCGCAGTTATTTTTTGCATCACTATAACCCAGCATTCTCAACGACGACCATTGCTGTAGACTCTTTTGCAGAAAAGAAGAACGAGAGTGCGTACATTTCTTCTTATAAGGAATTATCTGTTACGATTTATTAATGTACTCCTAAGAAACTGAAATATATACCTATTCAGAGAAATCACACCTTTGAATACAAAGTTTTTGAAACATGACCGTAAAATAAAGATTCTAGAGTAGAACGGAGGAGAAATAGTTGTCGACGCCAATTCGCTGTATGACGAGCTGTATGATAGGAGAGGAGGAATAAGTAGAACGGCAACAGAACCGGGTTTTTGGAAAGATATGATTAAATAGGAGGTACCCGTTCCTTTCTCTCTTCATGAGGCGATAAATTTACGTGGAATACAACATAACAAGAAGTTTCGTTCTTCTTCACTTGACAGCGTACAATCAGATGGTGAACAATTCTGAAGTTCTCGATCAGTGTTATTGGCCTAGAACTGGACAAGTTCAATAATAATGTTATCTAGCGGTGTCGATTTGCCTTGATAACACGTATGCTCAAACTGCGACTGGCCATCTATTTCAAATCAACATGATAAGATAAGTGGTCTATTCCATTGTTCTACTTCGCACTTCACAGTTTCCCACTGAACGTGAACGAGAAGTATTACAGCAACTACTAAAACGGACAATAGGCACAACTTAGTAGTTAATTCGTGCCAGCAGAAGCGCTTTAAAGTCGTAGCATGGCAGTTCTGTACGAGAAGTGGAGACCGCAAAAGCTTTCGACGTCGACCGATTCTTTAGGAATGCGTCGTATTTAGAACTCGTCAACCATCACAGAGATGAACGAAGGCATATCTGGCCTATACAATGACTCGCAGTGGACTACCGATGTATTAAGTTAGTGTTCAAGTTTTCATTTACTGCCTATCCTTCATTTATAGCAAGATACCATATGAGATGCAACCACATGGAGTCTAAGATATTTACAAACATGGAGCCTCAGGTGGGCTTCCAATCCACGACTAACCTTACCGGGTGCCCATTTGTTATTCACCCCACCAACCAATTCGTTACTTATATAGAGAACTTCCCTTTGGAAAAGTTCTCTATCTTTCTGAACAATGGTATTCGATGACCGTGTGGCCGCCTCGCAGTCACACATCAAACACAGCAATGTTCGACTTTAATAGCACACTAACGATGACTTATGCGAAGGAGGAGGCGTAACAGTGGAACAGTTTACTACTTCCTTCTGAAAGAACGCAGCCAATGACGTTCGATGTTTACGACTTCCGCCAGCTGCTCTTTGGACTCGGGAGGATTTCGAAACGGTAGCCGAGGAATGGTTTCGGTAAACAAGCTGGACCTGTGCCAAGTACCGCCTTCTCCAAAAACATATAAATAGCCTCGTGAAGTGCTATTGGGACTCGCCCCTTTCAGGGTTCCTCCGCCTTTAGATCCGTACCGTATTGATCTCGTATGTCACCAATGTAGATTATCGTTAAGTCATCCTGCACGTAGTAATTATTGTACATTAACTTTATCATATCATCATCAAATGACAGTTGCGAATTGTACATTAGTTTAGCATCACCGTTACTACGCCACGCTTCCCATCAGCCCAGTATATCCTTATCAGTACCCTAATCCTCGTCCAACTTTAAATGTTCATTATTTGTCAATATGTCTGCGGTGCATTGTCAGTAGCGGCGGTTAGGCTCAAATGCGTTCTGTCTGAAACGCCATCGATGGCATGTACCATTCCTCCCATACGGTACGCCATGCGTACAAGGCCACTAACTGGCCATCTTATGCTGTGTACTTGTTAAGCCGCTATAGGCTTATCATTTCTCAGTCGTTATCTTTCTGGCCCATGATATCTTAGGCAATGGTGGCACCCATCGATGCTCAAACTTCACGTTGCAGACATATCGTTATCCAAGACCAGCCGCCTGACCGTGTTCCTCAGATGTCTCATCTCGTTCATAGCACCGTTAACGCTCATGTTACTGTCCTCATCGATTATGCTGAGATGCACCTCATCGCTATAATGTTGAAATCTTAGCTCAGCCGAAAACACGGCTCCTCATTATCACTCTCCGCCCCCCGCATACTGTCTTACTCTCCATCTCAACATACAGTCTCCCTCTCCCGCAGCGTACTGTCTCCCTTAGCCGCCGCGCTGGCCGCGGATAGGACGAGCGCGGCATCGCGCACGGCTAACCAACAGTTGCTCGTATGTAATCATTCACTATTACTGATATTACTGTATTAATGATGTAATAATGTTCTAATGCTATTATCTCGTTATTAGCCTCACTTCACTACTAGCCATCGCAGCTCATCACTTTAAGTTGCATGATTCTCATGCCAATGCACTTCTATCGTTATTATTATTGTTATATATGCTATATTTATGTATATAAAGGTTTAATTACCCAAGTTTGAGGCTGGTACGACACTTACAACAGCTAAAAGACCCGCGTGGCTAATATTCAACACAAGCTTCAACGCTCCAACTCGCCGCAAAGCTCTATGTTACAACTTATTCTCTCGATGCTATCAATAATCACCCATCAACAGGAACTATGCGAGGACTACAGACTGGTATTGTACCCGGTTAAACTGAAGCTGCATTCAGAATTAAAATATTCTAACTTTAAGTTATTGCTCATTCTTTTTTCATGGCAGAGTACGATATGAGGCCGTGTCAAGTCAGTGTTTTTTTCCTCCCGGAAGGGCATGATATCAATCTGGCAACCAACCCGGAAGGATGGGGCGTTAGGTATACTCTGAGGATGGTATAGAACCTTTGACCACGTGTGCATTGCAAAGCACCTCTAACCATTGCGCTACACGCGCCCCTCAGCTAAAGTACTACATAAGTAATAGGCAAAGTGGTTTATAGTTTCTTTAATGTCTACAACTAACGATGCAAAACTCTCGATATCCCTTCATGAGTTCATCACGTTCTCGGCGAAGCCATTTTCATGGTCTCGCAATGATCCAAATATTTTCCGCGGAAATAATAGCTTGCAAGGTTAAAATCAATGTGTTATTTTGCCCAACGGCGTTACCACTGTAATGAAAGCAATGTGTAACTGCAGTCAGTGCGATTAGGACAAAGACAAGTAAAGGACAACTGGTTAGCGAAACAATCCTGTCAGTGATCGACCGAGAAGTGGACCTGCTCCATATAAGATCTTTAACTGACTGTTACCGTAACTGCCCCACAAAAACGTAGCTTCCCCATCGCCGCAAGGAAAGAGGTCTGACAAGGCAACATAATCTCAAAGAGGTCAACGAAGCGAGAAAAAGGATAGGACTGTGCACAAATGGAGGAGCAACAAGCTCATACAATGCCCATTGTGCGAGAACTAGAAAATTAAATTGAATGGTTCTCTGGTTAAGATCAGATGTGTACGATGAGTGTCTAGTAAATATGTAGAGCACATAAAGTAGGGGCTATACAGAATGCGATCGTCAAGGAGTGTGTTGGGATCTCTTAGAGAAGCCACCGATAAACAGGTGGAAGAGGTAAAACGCACCGGGATTTTCTTGTCAGCGATCCCCACAACGCTTTATTATGCAAAAAATACGTGGCGTTAATTCGTTCTACCATATTAAAGTGGTACTCATATTGAGGTTCAGTGATGTTTTGACTCGTATAGATGGGCCTTAGATACATCCCAGTTGTAGTAAGATCGAGTCGACAAAAGGTTCGCAAGATCTGCGCCAAATCCTCCTGAGCTTGTCAAGTTTATTGCACCATTAAATCTTTTCGAATGTTTCTGTTTCATACATGGATCAACTGCTTTTTGCTACATCATCGATCTTGTTTCATGTAACACTTTGCATCAAATAATCTTCAATTCAGTCTACTGCATCATGTTTGACTGCCAATTTGAGGAATCCACACTATCCCTGAGGAATCCTAGTCGCAAGACAGCTAGCCTCCTTCCATCTACAATGGCCTGCTAATGTCTGTGAGACTTGAAAATGCATTGCTGCGACCCTTCTACGATTTCACAAAAAACTGCTCTCAAGAAGCATTGCGACTGTTCTGTGCATAGAAGTGGGCAAATCCCAATGCCGCATTACAGCCAGATCCACAAGCAAACGAACGCTACCACTATGACTGATTGCACGACAGAAAAGGCAAATGAATGTGCCATACCCATTAATTAATTTGGTGAGCTACATATGGACATAAGTAATTGTTGAAATAATCCCTGTTGCACTTACTCATGTTTCACCCACATACACTTTCCAGCGAATGCTTGGCTCATTCTATCTGCTTTACTTAATCTATGATTTTGATGTCTATACAATGAAAATTAACATGGCGTTCTAGTTCCAGTTCGAATGGTTTACAGTCAAAAAAATATATAAAGATACCAACTCAATAACAACTTAGTTTAACAACTAACTGCAAGAGCCTATAATACTAGGCACAAATACTACAGAAAAACTTATATATAATTGTAAGCTAGATCGGCCTCACTCTCAACAAAAGCAAGCTCAAGTTTTACTGGTTGTTTAAGGAGGATTGACAAGAATTCCTCTGTGAAACCAAACATCCAGTAGATACGACGGATATCAAGACGTCTTGAATACTGGAGAAAACCTGCCACAATGAGAACATTACCTCTGCGTTTGATCACAATCTGAAATGGCCAACTGAGAACGAACGACAGATATTTTTAAAAAATGCCAAGTGTAACAACAAACATCCATGAAAACAAAAGGAAACATCACCCACAACGAAGAGAATCGCCATCCATCACTCACCTCTTCACCACTGATAACGACGTTCTGTGGAAAAAATCCGCGGATAAAACGACGAATCACCTCGTCCTGTACGACCATCAACGGCTGCGATTGTCTAAAATCTAAAAGAATAAAAACTAGAGTTTCAAGGAAATTCTCTCTCATTTTCTTTATGTAAACAATTCAAAGAACAATCTGCACCCTCTAAATTCTGAGAATGCCAGGTCAGCCAAGACTTCCGAACACCAATGTGGTGTGGCTTCTGTGCCATTTCGTACGTTAACAATTGCGATCGATCAACAGTCGACTGAAAAAAAATTCCAAGCAACTAGAATTTGTCGCATCACACAAAAATTACACTTACTCGATTAGAAAGAAGTAAAATGCTACATTAAACAACAATTCTTAGTGACTCAAATATGAAACATACATCTACACGATTTTCACAAATCGTACATACGTTATGGAACTGCTTGTAAGATTACTTTTAATACTAAGCACTCACCCTATACTTTCCGGCTTGACTTTTATCCAGACGGCAAGAGGTTGCAATACATCTTCCGGTTGATAAGCACAGCGTACGGGAGGGAAAACGAATAGAGGGCATTCTGAAATGTTGAATATCGGTTACGAGTAAAAACTCCTTTAATTCGATAATATCGTGCTTTCGCGGAATCCGTTAAAACATTGTGAGCCCATAACATTTCGTGTGGATTATCACAAAGCCAATTTCTAAGACGGGAGGATAGTGGAGTGATACAGTCCATCAGGAAGCAAGGAGCTCATTCGACACCCCGCTTTAATCGACACGACTAGAACCTTACAACATTTATGAAGAACATAAAATCCTCAGGCCTGAACAACACTCGAAATGTTCGAAGACCTTTCTGGACGACGAATGTGAGTATAACGAATCGAATGCAAGTGCTAGCATCCACACAGTAGATGTGATCCGGGCTATGTAGAATGAATAAGAAAAAAAAACTTTAAGGATAGTTAACCACATGTACATAAGTTAACATATTTACTGGGTTAAAAAGCTTAAAAAAGCTCTCGGCGTTGACCAATCCCTGAGGGATGCACCATGCATTCGACTTCATTAAGTGTATCGTTGGAGGTGACTGAATGCATATCTGGCCTTTACAATGACTCGCGGTGGCCTGCCGATGCATCGAGCCAGTGCTGCTATCCTCCCAGACAAGTCTGGTACCAATTTGCCAACCCCGGAAGGATGGAAGGCTTGGTGCGCCGTGGGCACATTACACGTGCGCGTTCCAGTGGCGCCTCCAACCACTGCGCCACACGCGCCTATTTGCTGGGTTAGTGCAAAATATTGGCGAATTTTGACCCGCAACTACCACAATTCGGCTAAAACGCAAAGGGCACAATCAAAATAAAGAAAGAAAAATACTAGAATATATACACTTCTACCGCAAGTGAAAGATGCATTGTTAAATTCCGTAAGTGACGAATCCTCGAAAACCGTTTACCGGGGATCGGCTAGGGTTGCTGAACGTCTTTCCCTTAAAGCAATTGCGAAAATGTTTGAAAGACATTAATCCACGCACGATAGCCTTGATATACAGAGTATCCCAGCTCAGTGCGTTCAACTTCTACCGCACTAATTCTGCGATATGTAGCAAAATACTATGGCTCAATAGAACATACTTACATGTCTCGTCTCAGGGCCGCGTGTGGCGCAGTGGTTGGAGGCGCCACTTCGGCAAACACGTAGAATCGATCCCCACACTCATGGCCCACCAAGCCTTCCAAACCTCCGGAGTGAACAAATTGGGACCAGACTTGTTTGAGAGGAGGGCCACTGGCTCAATATATTGGTAGGCCACTACGAGTCATTGTAAAGGCCAGATATGCATTCAATCACCTCCTACAATGCTCAATTCATGATGCATTCCTCAGAGATTGATCAACGCCGAGAGCTCTACCCTTCATTTATTATCCTGTCTCAGAAGTGCCACTTATTGGTTCACGTTGCTGATTTCTCGATAATACTTACCTGCTTCGCTAATTTCGAAACTCAGCTGATGGCTTCATATGTGTACCACCAAAACGTCCCCATTACCTCGTCTTTACGCAAAGTTGATACCGCAAAATTTTGCGAAGTTCAGCATGGATCACTTCTTCCGCTGAACATCGATAATACCCAAGCCACCTTCCACCCCATATCATCGCGTGAACCACAAATCGGTTACTCTTGCTAACCCTATCCGCTGCAATATATACATGCTTGAACTGATGAAGTCCAATGGCACCAATCCTCGCTTTGAGAGCCTCATTTCAAGCAACCTCAAACCACTGCAAATCAAGTTTTACAGAAATAACTATATGTTCAGTTCCTAAGCAAGAAATAATAATATTTGCAAAGACCAAGAAGTCGAAATCCGGCCCCCGTGCTTAAACCTATAGCTCCAAACGAAAAGCAGCTAGAACTTGGATAGTTGGATGGGCCGCCTTCACTGGCTATACGCACACCAGCATAATCTCAGTTTTTTTTCAGAGCTTTACTGGTCTGTCTAGCCATTGTGGTCCCCTGGAGTGCTGAAGTGAGCCTGGCAAAGCCTACCCCAGATCGTCACCACCACAAGCAGTCGCCAGTCTTGTGGATCATTCGATTTGCCACCATGCAACTTTGATACCAGAACGGTGGTGGATCCTGGTATTGGCTTACTCTTAGCTGGGCTTCCGAATGGAAACGCCGGACTCGTGAGCTTGAGAGACCCTGCCGACAGAATGAATCATTTCGCAGTATTAAGCAGTCCAACACCCAGGAACACTTCCCAACCACGATGAGGCGGTAGAGTGTTGGCAGACAAGGCTAGTATGTGTAAAATAAGGTGATGGGAGCATAACTATACCAAGAATCTATGGCATCACATAGAACTCTACCGTTTTGGGTAAGACTGTTACAAAATCATGTTTTATACACCACCTGCTGGTACGAATCCGCAATACCTCACACACAAATGTGGACTATTTCACAGATAAGAATATGATTTCACAGCTCCGTAACATTACAGCCTTTGTAGGCCACAGAGCTTTACTGGTCTAGCCATTGTGGTCCCCTGGAGTGCTGAAGTGAGCCTGGCAAAGCCTACCCCAGATCGTCACCACCACAAGCAGTCGCCAGTCTTGTGGATCATTCGATTTGCCACCATGCAACTTTGATACCAGAACGGTGGTGGATCCTGGTATTGGCTTACTCTTAGCTGGGCTTCCGAATGGAAACGCCGGACTCGTGAGCTTGAGAGACCCTGCCGACAGAATGAATCATTTCGCAGTATTAAGCAGTCCAACACCCAGGAACACTTCCCAACCACGATGAGGCGGTAGAGTGTTGGCAGACAAGGCTAGTATGTGTAAAATAAGGTGATGGGAGCATAACTATACCAAGAATCTATGGCATCACATAGAACTCTACCGTTTTGGGTAAGACTGTTACAAAATCATGTTTTATACACCACCTGCTGGTACGAATCCGCAATACCTCACACACAAATGTGGACTATTTCACAGATAAGAATATGATTTCACAGCTCCGTAACATTACAGCCTTTGTAGGCCACCATGTAAAAAATGTAGCTACGTGGGTCGCCGAAGTGACTGATGACAATGACCTCTTTCGAGTTCCACTAATTTCCCTAAAACAAACAACCAACGGCATAGTGAATGCAGAAGCAGGAAAAAACATAAAGGAACAAAGCAGGGGTAGGAGCATACCACTAAGTTACATGTAAATACAGACTTGTGGTTCTAAAAACTTTCATACAGTTTTCACAAATACTGGATGTAAAAATAACGACAACAGAAAACAACGAAACAAATTGAGCGGTTTATTTGATGACCGTGACATTACCGACCCATCCATAGATGAGAAACTTAAACCAACATTATTATGTTATTTTCGAGAACTAGAGATGAAACACTCCCAATGGTTTGCCGTCTGATCGTGGATCATCCCATGGTGTCGGGGGATTCATCCCCTGGCAGTTTCCCAAGCTGAGAAGGTGTTCGACGTTTCCATCAGGAAACCTAGCTAAACTAACACCAGGATCCACCACCGTCCTGGTATCAAAGTTGCATGGTGGTAAATCCCCCTCTGATCCAAAATGGCTATGACTGCCTGTGGTGGTGAAGACCTGGGGTAGACTTTGGCTAGGCTGACGTCGGGATTTCGGGGAACCACAATGGGTTAACCAGCAAATCTCCGAAAAATGGAGATTATGCTGGGATGCGAACAATTAGTAAGGACGGGTCATTCAAGTATCAAATATCAAGTACGAGCTGAAACGGAAAGGTGAAGACCTTGCAAAACAACTTCACTCTCAAGATGTGCACACTGGCAAACCTGTTTCGAGGAAACTTCAATTCCATCAATACATCCCATACAAGGAGAACAGATAATGACAGAAGTTACGGAAGAGTCTCACTCGCAACAGCACAACACCCAGGAAGGCGAAATCGACGAAGGCTCAGACATCGAGCAAGCCAACAACAATGGCAACAACAACGAAAATACACAGCCTCATAAGCACAAGCTCAACCAGATCAGTTCATAAGAACATACAAGTGGTATAAGTTATTCAAACTGGGCACGAAAAGTGGTTACACATCTACCATTATAGTTACATCGACAATGACACCTTCAGAAGTGTCAAAACAGGAACCGCGATTGAGTCACTTGTGATAAAGTTCAGCGAGGTTTTCTGGATAAATGAAAGCATATGCAAACTAGTTATTATTATAAAAGCATTTCCTAAAAGCTCAGCTTGCCTAAGAAGAAAATCTGGATGGTTAATACATGTGGTAAAAGAAGAAAAGACCTCTCAATATAATCTACCTCAACCGTAGGAAAGCATGTCACCATGACGGACCTGCAGAACAGAATCGGCGTACTGATTTTGAAGAGAAAGATAAATGAAGCAACATAATGTCCACAATAAGCCACCGTTTCTATTAAATTATCAAGAATACCATTGGACGAGAAGATTAAGACATTATGGTAGAAGGTAATTCTCCAGAAGCCAGTTTTAGTGTTTAAGTCGCCGATGCTAATTATGATGAAGACTTCGCCTTTCTTCAACAACTCAGCTTCTGTCTCTCCTACCTCATTCCAGTCTCAACTTTTTTCATAGTTTTATAGTTTGAAAACGACCCGAAGAATACAAACGTTGACACTGTTCAACATCCTTTTGACCACTAACATTGGATTCGAGTAGCTACCCGTACAAAGACACCGGTATGAATGTGCACCAAAAAATTGGAGTGGTGTTTTCCTTAGTTTTCTAATACTACTGGACGATCCCCAAGGCACCTGCTTGCTTGCTTGCTTTCACTCAGTTCTGCGTCCTTGTCATTGAACATTTTCCCTGCCCGATCCAGATCACATAGACATTCACAGATATTGGCTCCCGTTGTTTATGAATAGATCCATGCTTGAGTTCCTACAACGTTCGGATGTTCATGCTTTTTGGAGCTATAGTATCATGGTAGTTGTGAGAGGTTCGAATATCTGGTAGCTTTAGAGATGCCTCTCTACCCATTCAATAAGCATAAATATATTTACCTTCTGCTCCTTTTGAGCATCTATAAAAGTCTCAAAGATATTCGAATGAGGAGGATATTCATGAGCAAAGCCTGCAAAGAAAATTAAATACTATCGCTTGGTCAGTCCTAATACTGATCAATCCACAATGGAGCTAATGTATTTGCGATCTCAAGATACACAAAAACTCTCAATACCCACTTGGTCTATACGGATAATCTTACTGTGATAACTGGATCGCCCTTTCTCGCTAGTTGTGTGAGTCCTAGCATAATTACCATTTTTTTTAGAATTTTGCTGGTTAACCATTGTTGTTTACTAGAGTCCCGAGTTCAGCCTAATCAAAGACTGCCACAGCTCGTCACCACCACAAGCAGTCGCCGACACTGCAGATCAGAGGGAAATTTGCCATCACGCGACTACATTGGTACCAAGAGAGTAGTCGATTCTGATATTGGTTTACTCTTAGCTGGACTTCCTGATCAAAAAGCCAGATGTCTTCTCAGCATGGGAGACCCTGCTGGGAGATGAATCCCTCGCTGTACACCGCAGCCTGACACCCAGGAACACCACCCAGTCACGATGAAACCGGTAAACAGTTGGGTGGAAACGAAATGCCACCTCAACACATCGCTGCAAAGATCGCTTACTGATTGCTCCCGCGAAAACAAATTTGTTCGATATCGATACCCACGGATCTCCCTCACATGACGGATATCGAGCCGTTTAGTCGATTAGTTTATCAAAGTCTGCAAGCATTCGTTCCGCTTGGCTAATGTCTGGTGTTATAAGAACGATATCATCAGCAAAGCAAAGGTGATGCATCTGCCGAGCATCGACTTTCACTCCCATATTATTCCATTCCAATGTTCGCATGACGTTCTGGAGGGTGGCTGTAAATAATTTTGGCGAGATTGTATCGCCTTGCCCAACTCCTCTTTTGACGTCAACGTCAATATCGTTGTAGAATGGTGGAATTTTGGTTGTGAAATTTTTGTACAGCTCACGAAAAACCTTGACTACCAAGGGCTTCCATGACTGCTTCTATCTCAATTGACTCAAAGGCCTTCTATAAGTCGATGAAAGTGAGACAGAGCGGTCTTTTGTACTCTCGCGATACTTCAGTGAGCCTTGTTAACGTGTGAATGTGGTCCATCGTACTAAATCCTTTTCGAAACCCTGCTTGCTCACATGGCTGTCCTTCGTCCAGTGTTCTGTCAATCCTGTTTAAGATGATTCGAGTGAAAAGTTTGTAGACAACAAACAGCAAGCAGATTGGGCGATAGATGCCTATATCGTGTAGTTCACCCTTGAACAATAACACGGTGTAGACAATATCAAATAGACTAAAGACTATATCAAGTAATATAAATAAGCTATATCAAATATCTAAATAGACTATATAATAATAAATAGAAGGTTTTGCCTAACCGATGACGCTCTTGTCCCAAAACTCTGCACGGGATCAGACCGCCGTCTCTTTAGTGCGAGATCCTATTTCTCGTGAAAAGGAGAAAAAGCCGCTAAATTCAAAAACGCCTTTCTGGACGCTGCTATTGTTCCGTCAGGGCGTCGGAGTGCAATCATCTTCTTCTTGTAAATGGCGAAGCTTCGGGGGGCTTTGCGAATGCTTTTCCCAGCCTCTGCAGCTTCGACCATTACTGCTGCTCTTCTCTCTTTAAGATCGTCTTTTATCGCCTGTCTGCACTGTTTCGCAAGCACGGTCGTTAGTTCGCGATTGCCCGCGGCTCGTGCAATTCCACGCTGGAGTATTAGCTCGAGAGTTTCTTGAGACAGACGTCTCTTGGTGACCCTCGAGCTCTCAGCTCTCATGGCGCTAACGTGAAGATGTTCAATGAGCCGATCACATTCCTCGTCGATGTTGTCGACAACGGCATCTTCCCAACAGCCGACTAATGAATTGATAAGTCCCTGTTTGTAGTGGTTCTGGGACTTCGGTTTTTGAATTTAGCGGCTTTTTCTCCTTTTCACGAGAAATAGGATCTCGCACTAAAGAGACGGCGGTCTGATCCCGTGCAGAGTTTTGGGACAAGAGCGTCATCGGTTAGGCAAAACCTTCTATTTATTATTATATAGTCAATAAAATCTTGCACGAAGGAGACGGTGGTCTGATTTTGGGATAACAGCGATATCGGTTAAGCAAAACTTAATATTTACTATGATGTGGCCCATTTTCTTATGGTACTCTCCATTGGGAGATTCTCACGCCCATCGTTGACGGTGAGCCTTCAGCAATTGCAAGTTACCATGGATGGTCTTGGTCACCATGATAAACTCAGAGAGCCGCTCACCCTGTTCGTATCATTCTATTCCGTAGGTCCCAATGTGACGTTCCTCAGACGATCTTCTTGCTCCGATCCTGGCATTGAAATCTCCAATGATGACCTTGAAGAATGTATGGTCTTCTCTGTAGAACCTCTCCAAGTCCATGTAGAAGGCTTCGACTTCTTCTTCGTCATAGTTTGATGTTGGCGCGTAAACGACGGAGATTGTCAAAGCTGGTGTTGATCCACATCTTTTTAATCGTAAACGTCCGATTCGGGTTGTACGCTGTTCGAACGAATCGATGCTCATGGACAAACTCGTGTTGACGAGAACGCCGACACCGCCTACGCCTCTACTGTCGCATGTTCCGAGGAGCAGTTCTTCTCCAGTGTTTTTCCATAGACAGCGTTGAATGGGTGGCGTCGTCTCGTCTCGGCCAGGCCGATGACGTCGTACCTTATCATTCTTGTTTGCATGAGCAAGTCCTCTATCGAGGAAACGGTTGCAAGTGTACGTGCGTTGTAGATACAGATCGTCACCATAGTTCTTGATCCAGGCAGCTTCCACTGGCCCTGAGATTTTAGCAGCCTCTCCGTACTCGTCCCACTAAACGCCGCGAAATTGGGGGCTCTTTCGGGGTCAGGGGAACGAGGCCCTTTTCTTTAGGGTTTAGCATATTTTATACCCATGCATAGCTTGCTGAGCTCTGAACGTGGGGGCTGCTTATACTCACGGGTAGCTTGCCAGACTCTTCCATAGTAGACATGGAGCTCATTTGTTGGAGGCGACTCCTAACCGCCTCCCATATACTTTCCTGTTACTTGATTGCAGGCTTCTGGCCGAATTGACTCGTGGAATGCAATCCGCATAAAGCGAGAACGCATCCACACACGCATGCATGAATAGGCTTATCAAATACAGGAAGTATGTGCCAAATGGGGACGGGCCACGTAGCCTCGCGACTAGCCGTCTCGAGATCCTTCATATGAGAAAGATCCGTGGAGATTGGGCGATAGTTGCCTATATCGTGTAGGTCGCCTCTCTTGAAAAACAATACGGTCTTTCTGGTCTACGATGCTAGGAGTTTCCCATTTCACCCAAGAAATAAGGGATGGGATCCGAAGCTTCGACCTACGTCAACGATCATAAATCAAAGATCCCGTTCTGTGCGCCAAACAGTCGAAGATAAGGTGGGCCGGACACGTAATGCGTATGAATGATAACCAATGAACAAGAGCTGTTAGTGACTGGATTCCTCGGGATGTCAAACGTACCGCAGGAAGACCACCGACCCGATGGTCAGAGTTCTTCACGAAAAGCCTAGAAGAAAGATATGATGCTCGACGAGTCCCTAAAGCGAGCAGAACCCACTTTGCTACTCTAGCAACGCGACAGGGAAAAATGGAGGATTTACTGGAGTGGCAATAGTTGGCATACTGGAAGGCGAGATCAAGCTTGTTTCTCATCACAATTTTGATGACAAGTGGCTATGGTACCAGACCACTGAACAGGACACCTATCGCAGTCCTTTTCTTGTTAGCATATTTTCACTTTGATTCCTCAATGTATACTTAGTGGTCGTCTCTCGAGTGCTGTCGTGTCGGGTCAGTTTTAGAGCAAAGAGCTTTATGTTACTTTTTTTAAAAAAAGTAACTCAACGTCATACATTGTGTGGATTGAATCTTAGCACTTCTTTTCAATGAGATTCGTTTCTTAACAACCACAATTCAACGAAAATTTAAAGCACTCCAGTTGGTTCGACTTCCGCTTGAGGATTTTGGTGACCTTTGTTAATGTCGTTGAATTGAGCGCATTCTTTATGGAACACTGGGATCGCCATGATATAGCGAATCACAGGGCCCCCTGCTTGCAGCTCATCTTCGGATTTCTGGGACTTATCCAAAACCCCTTGAGAGTTCTGCGAGCTGAACTTTTAGATTCGTGTGCGAGGACGGTGATTTTTACCTTCGTATTTTCTCCATTACGTTTTCGTGTCTGAACTCTGCGCTGTTTTATCCACGTGGAACACTCAGTGGAAAACTTCTTTTACGGCAGAGTGTAATGTGAAATTCAACCATAAGAATGTTGAGGTATGAGAAAAACACGAAACCGCGGCTGAACTTCGAACCCGCGGTTACAACCCCCTATCCGCCACCTGGGGACGCGCCACGTATCCTCGCGACAGGAATGGCTTGGTGAGCACAAATCGGCATTGAACCAAGTGAAAGTGAAGTTTCCAAGTTATCCATGTTTAATGCACTAGCAAACAGTCATATCAGTAATTTTGCTATCAGTAGTGAAGATAGCGGAGCTCAAATGCTCTGTTTGATGACGACGTTAAGAGGAGACCACCGAAACGACAATGATCTTCACCATGTCGATAATGAACAGAGGTCGAGGACGATGTCTGTTCCCTGGCCAAGCATTGGCGTCCTGACGAACTTCACTATTCATAGGGCATTAGTCGTTTGCGATCTGAGCACTATAACTCGTTGATGTTGTGGAAAATTTTGAAGGTGTAAGTAAATGTGTCATTTGGCAGGTTTTGATCAAAGCGAAAGCAAACACATGAAATAATGGCTTCATGTCGTCCCTTTAAAAAATAGAGAACATGGCAAGAAGTGCTTC
>MQTX01000322.1:30380-159311 GCA_009735665.1 Angiostrongylus cantonensis
ATTGGGCGTGCAAAATCAGGTGGCCGAGTGGTTAAGGCGATGGACTGCTAATCCATTGGGGTTTCCCCGCGTGAGTTCGAATCTCATCCTAATCGAGAGTTTTGCATGGGAGCTGACTTCATTACTGTTTAAGCACTAGCAATATCTCTCAACATTGGGCGTGCAAAATCAGGTGGGCGAGTGGTTAAGGCGATGGCCTGCTAATCCATTGGGGTTTCCCGAGTGAGTTCGAATCTCATCCTAACCGAGAGTTTTCCATGGGAGCGGACTTCATTACTGTTCAAGCACTAGCAATATCTCTCAACATTGGGCGTGCAAGATCAGGTGGCCGACGGTTTAAGGCGATGGACTGCTAATCCATTGGGGTTTCCCGCGTGAGTTCGAATCTCATCCTAATCGAGAGTTTTGCATGGGAGCTGACTTCATTACTGTTTAAGCACTAGCAATATCTCTCAACATTGGGCGTGCAAGATCAGGTGGCCGACGGTTTAAGGCGATGGACTGCTAATCCATTGGGGTTTCCCGCGTGAGTTCGAATCTCATCCTAATCGAGAGTTTTGCATGGGAGCTGACTTCATTACTGTTTAAGCACTAGCAATATCTCTCAACATTGGGCGTGCAAGATCAGGTGGCCGACGGTTTAAGGCGATGGACTGCTAATCCATTGGGGTTTCCCGCGTGAGTTCGAATCTCATCCTAATCGAGAGTTTTGCATGGGAGCTGACTTCATTACTGTTTAAGCACTAGCAATATCTCTCAACATTGGGCGTGCAAGATCAGGTGGCCGACGGTTTAAGGCGATGGACTGCTAATCCATTGGGGTTTCCCGCGTGAGTTCGAATCTCATCCTAATCGAGAGTTTTGCATGGGAGCTGACTTCATTACTGTTTAAGCACTAGCAATATCTCTCAACATTGGGCGTGCAAGATCAGGTGGCCGACGGTTTAAGGCGATGGACTGCTAATCCATTGGGGTTTCCCGCGTGAGTTCGAATCTCATCCTAATCGAGAGTTTTGCATGGGAGCTGACTTCATTACTGTTTAAGCACTAGCAATATCTCTCAACATTGGGCGTGCAAGATCAGGTGGCCGACGGTTTAAGGCGATGGACTGCTAATCCATTGGGGTTTCCCGCGTGAGTTCGAATCTCATCCTAATCGAGAGTTTTGCATGGGAGCTGACTTCATTACTGTTTAAGCACTAGCAATATCTCTCAACATTGGGCGTGCAAGATCAGGTGGCCGACGGTTTAAGGCGATGGACTGCTAATCCATTGGGGTTTCCCGCGTGAGTTCGAATCTCATCCTAATCGAGAGTTTTGCATGGGAGCTGACTTCATTACTGTTTAAGCACTAGCAATATCTCTCAACATTGGGCGTGCAAGATCAGGTGGCCGACGGTTTAAGGCGATGGACTGCTAATCCATTGGGGTTTCCCGCGTGAGTTCGAATCTCATCCTAACCGAGAGTTTTCCATGGGAGCGGACTTCATTACTGTTCAAGCACTAGCAACATCTCTGAATATTGGACGTGTGAGATTAGGTGGCCGACGGTTTAAGGCGATGGACAGCTAATCTATTGGGGTTTCCCTGCGTGAGTAACAACCTCATCCTCATCGAGAGTTTCGCATGGGAGCTGACTTCAATCCTTTTAAGCACTGCCAATATGCCTCATCACTGAGTGTACCAGATCAGGTGACCGGGTGGTCAAGGTGATGGACTACTAATCCATTGGGGTTTCCCCGCCCGAGATCGAATCTCATCCTGATGGAGAGTTTTGCATGGGAGCTGACTTCATTCCTCTTTAAGCATTGCCAATATGCGTCAACATTGAGTTTGTCAGATCAGGTGGCTGAGTGGTTAAGGCGATGTACTGCTGATCCATTGGGGTTTCCGCGTGTGAGTAACAATCTCATCCTGATGGAGAGTTTTCCACTTGAAGTGATTTCACTAAAATTCAAGCACTCGCAATATCTCTCAGCATTGGACGTGTCAGATCAGGTGGCCGATTGGTTAAGGTGATGGCGTAGAATATCACACATACAACACAACCGTAGCTGAGGTTTCGGCAAATCGCCTTCTTCAGAGGCTGGAAGGGTATACTGATCTAAAATTTATCACTCCAAACGCTTCAATAACACATGCAGAATGATGAGAATCTAAACGGTAGTCACACGGTCAACAGCTTCTCGAAAAACCCACCGTTTATTAGGATCCTTCCACTGTGGAAGAGCTGCTGATCAGCCTCGCACATGGTTGACGGCTGCACAATGCCACATCAAAAAACAATTCTGAGGTACGGGACTAGATCACGTGTTATCTCAGAGCATTCCTCCCTGCTGTTCCTTCCTTCATTTTGGGAATTTTGGCATTTATCCAAAAATCCTCAAGAAGCTTGCGCGCTGGTGTTTTGGCATCCTGTGCGAGAATAGTGGTGACTTTTATATCAAAATCGTCTCTGCTGTGCTTTTGATTTTTTCCCTATGAGTCTCTAGTGACGTGCCTTGTCTTGCTTCTCGTATGCCATCTACGCGTACCCTTTTGGTAAAGACGGTGATTTCGTATGTTCGTAAAGATTTTCGAGACCTGATCTCTTGTAATGATTGCGGAGACGAATACATTGGCGAAACGGGCAGAACTTTATGCATCTGCGTAAAAAAAATGCATAGATGGGAAACGAAAAACAAGACAAAGTGCTACACTAGGTACGCATAGGATACAAAAGCATAGCGGTGGCGATTTTGATATAAAACTCACCATCCTCGTACAGGATGCCAAAACACCAGCGCGCAATATTCTCGAGGCTTTTTGGATTAATGCCAAAACTCTAAAATGAACAACGGAGAGGAATGCCCTGAGTTAACACGTGATCCAACCCCTTATCTTAGAATTGATTTCGGTTGTGGGGTGGTGCAGTCTTCAACCATGTGCGACGCTGATCAGCGGCTCTTCCTCAGTGGAAGGATCGTAATAAACGGTCGGTTTTTAGAGAAGCTGTTGACTTCCATTTAGATTCTTATCCTTTTTTTGTTATTAAAGTGTTTAACATAATGAATTGTATATCAATGTACCCTTCCAGACTTCGAAGAAGGCGATTCTACCGAAACGTCAGGTACGGTTGTGTTGTTTGTCTGTTATTGTATGGAAGTAAACGTATGCTGTTTAACAACCTCGCGACTGCTGAGAAAGAAGAGGACTCAATAAACAGAATTGTTTCCTAAAGGTTATGAAATGTGTTTTAGAGCTGAGGACTATTTTCTAGCTTTTTATTATCTCTCCAATGATAGATTCCAGTACTACAAGTTAAAATTTCTACGTTAGTAGTGATAGTAATGAGCACAAATGGTTTCATAAATGCAAAGAGGACATCTACAGAATTCGCTCATCACTTGAAAACCACTGCTAAGGTTACGCAATCTGGATTCTACTCACTTGTCACTAGGAATGCCTTGAAAAGTCGCCGGAAGTCCAACAAAACCCGTGTCTCTTTTGTCGTTCTGTGGAATTTCGTTGCAGTAAATTACATTTTCTGTCCTCAACCTCCAACCTGCTAAAACACTTTCAAACAATATACACCAGTTGACAATAATTGTAAAAGTTGATGAGTTGCAGTCATATACTCCGTGTGTCTTTGCTGCCAGAGAGTTGTTTCAGATTCCATTCAGTGTAACAAAAACCCTATATACTCGTTTGTCGGGTTTCGTACAGTATCTACAAAGTCATACAGTCACAAAGCAAGAAAGACGAAAGAACATCACGTAAATGATCTAAACAATACTCACACTGTAATCTGTGTGCTGGTGCTGATAAAGTAAATATCTTTCTCGGAGCCGAGAAAACAAGTAATAGAAACAATTACTGCATGATTTCTGACTCTTCAACTAACTGATCTTACTATTCTTCGTCATTAATCATATCTTATTTACTTCAGGCGTTAGTATAGAACAAGCACAAACCGTCTATGAAGAAAACTCCGAAAAATTTATCTGCTCATTAGTAATTCTACAGATTTATTTCCTCCGATATTTGATTATGGAGGCTGTTGATCGAATGTGAACTTGAAATTTCACTTTGCCTCATCCATACTGTACGTCCTAATCCGAAATATTCCTTGCTTGTGTTAATTCACTTTACATTTTTACAACTTTATTCACAGTAATTTCTTGTCCCTGGTTTAATGTAAATAAATAATAAAAAGTTTACTGATGAATTTTCTTCGAGAAGATGCTATTGAGGAATTCTCAATGCTGAAACAAGTTTCTGGCTCACCTGCGGTGACCATGAGCCTACTAACGTCTGAATGCGTTCTAGTCAATGTCAGATCTGGTCCAGATCCTACCTCCTCTGTTCTCTTATATCGCCGTTAAATATTTCTCACATCAAGAAAACGCTAAGCCTAAGAAACCGGTCGGTCAGACCTTTTTTCCCCATACCTCATACACGATGTGTCACGAACTACTTATTGTGATCAAAAGAATAACTAAAATTGAACAGATATCTAAACGAAATGCACTGTGTCCGTAGCCAATTAAAATCATAACAAACTCTAGCAAACATTCAGCACAATGCAAGCAGCGTGTGCACTTCTGAAATGTATTTTTCTTGCTTCTTCTCAGTGAATGCTTGCTTGAAGTTGTGAAATTCAATATGCCCACCGTCCGAAAACCGAAAACAACGATGTGACTTTTGAATTCCTTGAAACTTGAAGAACGTCGAACAGAATTTTTTCCCATATTCATGCTCCATAAATTACACCAGCAAAAGAAACATAACTGCACTCAGAGACATGTTCACGGTGATCGGGACGAGTTACCCATTGCCATTTATCTAATGAAAGTTGGTATTCGCTGGCGTTCCTTTGAAGTTTGCAGAGTCGAAGTTGTCTGCCCGGTATCGCTGATTTTCCGTTCTAACAGACGGTCTATAATGTCATGTAGGTATTGTGTGCACTGCCGCAGAACAATCCAGAATCCAGTGAGCGAATTCCAAGGCCACTGGGAGAAGAAGGTTGAGTAGAAAATCCGCAGATTCATCTTGTCTGTCAACGTCGACACCTGAATGAGTACTATACGTTTACGGTAAACTTTTTTGGGATAAATTTTACACACATCCCTTATCGCATTAAGTTGGCATTTCTATTCTAATTTTTTTCAACAAGTTATCAAAAAAAAAAGAAGCGCAAATCTGTTCTCATGCAATATTTCTGGTCGTTAAACGAAATTTCCCAAGACTTAAAACCTTAAAAGACTGAATAGAAATGCACAAACGAAGGAGACACTGGGTTGTGTGTAAATGGTTTTTCTGTGCTCTAATAGAAGAAAACTACATTTCTGGATTTCAATGAAAGCTTTGCTGACCTATTGACAAATGTCCAATTTGTCCACCAAAAAAGAGAAAGTATAGACAAATCTCTACAAAATCTTTGCCGTAATAGCTTAATTACATAAAAATAGTAAAAGAAAAAGATAGAAAGTTTCTTTGTTTGTACACAAATGCCTACTATTTGACTCTTTAGTTTCAATGATGCATGAACAGTAAAATTAATTTAGTTAGTTGAGACGAAATCATGAGAGTAACCTTGAGCCAATATGAAAGAACTATGGTTTTTACCTTTGTGATAGCAGCCATTAAGGAGTGGAATCCTCTCCGTTCCCATGACACGAACACCTCTCTGCACTTTTCTCATCAAGGCGGTTAGCGTTTCGTTTTATTCGTAATCGTCCACTTATCTACGCTCGTTTAACTTTTTACGACCACTTATGATCACTTCTAACGCCACTCAGAACATTTCCACCGCATTTTTTATTCAGGGAAAAAAAAACATAAAAACGTATTCTAGGGCTGGATCTATGCTGAAAAATAGTTTCAGGATATAATTCTCAATTGGCACCGGTTTGTTATTAACATGGACTTTTGGGGCAGAAAAAAAAAGATTACCTTGAATATTAGGGCCGATCTCATCCTTATCTCCATTATCAGGGTGTAGGTTCTGGCTATTAAGTGGGTTCGACATTTAAGAAGGAATTTCACCTGCCAAAGTTCATCGTTAAACGATACTTTCTCGCTTGTCGTGCAAACCATTAATCTAAATTTCAAAGATATTTCGCTCCGCGTCTAAAGATGCATAGAGAGAAAGAGTCACTCTGTCGTGTCGAAAAAACCGGCGTCAGAATGACAGGTGGAATTGTACAGAGGTACTAAGCAGCAGACTAAGTTCGCACTGTTAGCCAGTTCCTTTGTATAGATTGTAGCAGAAAATCAGGAATATCCACAATTTTCGATTATATCTACAGCTAAAAATCTTGTTAAAAATGCGCAAGCGACAATAAATATTGAAGAGAAACTGAAACCATCAGCGTATTTTTTCACAACTAAACAGGGACGCCAATGAGCTAAATAACGACATGAGAACACTGCCCAAACCTGAAAAAAAGACAGCTAAGCTACTTTTGTGAGACTATCATGAACTGTTTTATGGGGACTTCTTTTTTAAATAGGGAACAAAATCGACTGTGTTTCAAGCACACAGAAGAAGTCCACCGGCCCTCACATAGCATTTTTTTAAGCAGAGAACCTTAAGAAGAAATACGATCATTAGCGAGTTTCTTAGGCGAGTGAAAGTAGATCACTGTGTCACTTGACGGAGACAAGAGGCATTTGGTATTCCTTCTAGTTACTCGTGTGGTTAAGGGCGTGTATAGTCTTCAGTGTGTTAATATCGCCAAAACTTATTGAATTGATCATGTCGTTATTTGTAAGAAGGTAGTGTTAAAACACTTAAGATTACCAGCGTTTAAAGCATCATTGAGTTACTGTTTCCCCCCCCCCTTCTCATTTGAACTGCCGCAATGCGAAGTGTAATGGAAAATGATTCACCATTATGTCTTGAATTTTGCGATCAATCATCTTTTTTGATGAACACTGGCATTGCTTGTCTCCCCATCCTATTTTAGACCACATTTTTCTTACATTTTCACTGATGGTCTGATTATAGGAGGTCGCTAACAAAATAAAAGATAATCGTAGACAAAAAAGCCGAGCCATTCAGTAACAAGCAGAATTCTGCGCACAAAAATTATTGATTTAAAAGACCGATTTTCTACGAACTTCGGCATAAATAGTTGATATATTCTTTAATATAATCTTATGAACTGACCTTATTGAGCTGATGCGAGCTTGGCATAGGTTTTTGTTGTCTCTGTCGTTGTTGTTCATGTTGTTGGTCGATGGCTGACGTTTCGGCGATTTCGCCTTCCTCAGAGCCGTGTTTTTACAAGTGGGACTCCACTCGAGGATTTACTGAGCTACAATTCCAAACTAATAACGAAATTATGGTAATTGTGCATGAAATTTTCATTAGTGACATTGCTTTTTTTAATCTTTTATCTTATACGGCCTCTCCTTCACATCAACTGTGCTGATCCTAGCACTTCTCGCATTCGATACTTTTTACTCACATCCATCATTCACGAAGGTCTTCCAGCTTTCACGTGTGCCTTTGGTTGCTGCGTGAGGATTTTTTCTTCATCATGAACGTCGTAGAATGCAAATCGAGTCGATTTTTCCTGGCGTCCTCAGATATCGGTGCTGGAGAATTTCCACTTATATTGCAGAGAGTGATTTTTTTCTTGGAAAAATCAGGTATCAATTTCTCGACCCTACGGGTGAAGAGTTTAGTGAGCCTGGAGCCGGATCAAACTAGCACTTTGCTCGTGATGACCAGCTACCATTGTGCTATGCGCTCTTATGAGGTCATTATAATAGATATTTCTCTTCTAAACTGAGTAAACAGATGTCTCAGTTTAGCTTTTTGTTAACATTGTAATTGTTCAGTAGTTGTTACTGCGTTAATAAATGATAATTATTATTTAATAAATATTTAATAAATAGCAAAAAAAGACCCGAATCGAATAGGCAGTGGTGAAATGAGAGGTTGAGAAAGAAGAGAGGGAGAGAGAGAAGTAATTTCAGCCACCTTAGTGGTAACCTTTTGTGTCACTTCTTTATTTTTCTTTCGACGTCGTCGTGATTTGGAGGTAGGCGACTCAATTCCGACACTACTTTCCAATTAAAGACAACCAGTTAGGGTAGCGCAATCACCACTGGGTTCGCCAGAAAAGCCGCGCATAATCGCCGTGGCACTTGTCGTCCCTCAAAAAACCGCAACCAACCAGTGGCGAAATTGTTACTGACAAATGGTCCAGCGTTTCAAAGTGTGGCAATGAACGCACTCTATAAGGCTTTGCGTTAATGTTTCAGTTGAAACTCAGTTAATTGTGCTCTTTCTTTTCAGGAAAAGAACTACATCAAAACGACGAAAGCATAGTAGTTAAGCTTTTTGTGCGAAATATTGTGTCACATATGTTATTTCGATTAGTGAAACCTACCTACTTATCTTGGCTACGTCTTTAGCAAAATCACATTGAGACCCTCTTTAAAAGAGATTCTGAGACATACTCTATATTCGAAAAGAGCACAAATGCGTGCTTTCGGTGAGCGCCATAGGACGTCACAGAGGGTAGCTCTAAGAAAACGAACAAACTCATAAAGTGGGAACAGAACATTGCAAGTTCCAAAGAAATCAAAACCGTTGGAGTCTTTCATAGTGAAACGACACGAAGAGTTTTGTTTCGAACCATCGCCCAATGCCAACTACCTCATAGTTATCCTAATTAGCATACATTTTACAACAAAATGTATTAAAAAAGCCATTTTTGCATACTTTCGCTAATGGAATAATTGAAACCGTAACTTTTCAATTTATTGTTTTTATTGGATACGGTATCTTGTTTTCTGCTTTCCAATAAATGCAGCAAAGCCCTTAAATCTTCTGTTTGTTTATGCCGACTACGAACGTATTTATCACGATGGAAAAAGCAGATCTACCATGGAAATTAATTAAATTTTTACTACTTGTAAGCACGAACTCCTAGTCAATAGTTCCGGCCCTCAATTGCTTTTTTTATGTAGGGCGCAGTGGTCAGAGGTGCTCTGCTATATATAGAAGGTCACTGGTTCACCCCTCTCCCCCTCCCCTCCCCCGGTACTGCTTTTTACAAGCTGTCCGGTTCCTTCTTTTCTTCTTATGCAGACCGCAATAAAACCTACATGAAGAAGAATCTTAATGAATGATTAAGAAGTTCAAGACACATGAGTGAATATTGTGCATCTTTTCTAGAGCGGAAAAATTTTTTTAGCAAAAATTATGATAAGAAATATCGTTCTACGACCACATGAAATCAGAAGATGTTTTCAGGACCTACTAAATAAGGTCATCAAGAGATCCCCAATCATTAAATCCACCTTAAACAAAAACGTGAAGGTCATGCTTTGACATCATAGCAAATTCCTTTTCCTTCTTATCACGCGCGACACAACTTCGTTGTCTTCTCGAAACTAGATAACTACCTTTATGAGGGTTTTTCAAACTTTCAATAGAAGCCGCAAAACCTGCATTTGCACAGATAAGAAGCCATCAGAGTAGATGAATACATAGCACCTAAAGCCGGTTATTTGAGAACTGCCATCTATTACCCAACAACTACAGTATTTGGCCAGTTCGAAATTACCAAGATTACTGCCTTAATCGCAATTATTTCATTTCTATACAGTATCTCTTTGATTTTTAACATTCCTAAAATTAGGATTTAATTGCAGAAGAAATTTGATGTCAGGAACTTTCAAAGAAATACTAGCCGGTGCAAATATAAACGATATATTCGGGGATACCACTATGTTCATGCTGGTGGGATCCCTCTTTATGTTTGCATTTATGTTTGAGACATGAGGCTTGACGCGAAAACAAAATGAAAGAAACGTGTGTGTCGAGATCTAAAAAATCAGACTTTTACCTAAGTAAAATAAGACAAATTGCAACTTGTCGGCAAAGATCTGTAAAATCTAGCTGTTTTCATTCCATCCAAAAAAAAGCTTGATTCGAGACATATCTGTTCAAATTTGAAAATAGCTGTTTTCCATTTCCTCACATCAGATGTATTGCACTTTATTCATCTCGAGTACTGGTAGTGACCACCGCAGACGAAAATTCACATACATAGAGGTGTCCACTTTCTCGCATTCTTCATCACTATTAAAACAAAGATAGGCCCATTGCCCCTGTTCAGAGACTACTGAGAGATAAGTTGTGGCTTAGGTTCAAGACGCTAAACTGTTCTCGTTAAGATCTGTAATAACCAACAATTTCACTTCAACGAAAGATATGTCGCCTAAACCAAACGCATACCTTCGCTGTTCATTCGACTTCTCTGCATTTTTCAAGAATGAGTTCAATTAATGTCTGTTTTTTTTTTCGGCTGATTGTGCAAACCTATGAGGTCTAAATGTTCGTAATGGTTGGAGCACACATATTTAATGCTACAGTAAAAAGGGAAAACGACTTTATTCAGTGGAACCGTTGCTACCAAAGGAAATTTCTCGATTTTTTCCATTAGAAATACCAACACTCATCTCGTAACAATTAGACATATTTGCCTGATTTTATCCAATAGTTCAACTTCTGGAGAAAAGCTGTACATGTAACCCAGAAACGACGTTGAAGCTGAACCAACTCTATGTCGAGCGAAAAAAGGTCAACTAAGAACTGGTTTTGTGATATTAACGAGATAAAAACTTAACAACATCAACAAATTTAATGGTAACATTAGCTTCTAAATCCTTAGCCATAGCACTATTCAGTGGGAAAAACGGAAAATCAGAGTGGGTGGGTAAGAGGAGGGCGGCGCATTCATTTCAAAACTAGGCGGAGTCGTCAACAGAGGATATAAAAGGAAACGAGTAAGATCTGTGATCGGCCCGAAGATGCTCAAAGAGAAGGTGGTCGTGGGAGCTGCATCTATCTGCTCGTTACTGGCTATTGGTGCGTGCATAGCCGTACTGTCATCGCTGTATTATGAAATTAACGAAGTACATGATCAGGTACACTACACTATCTCTACGCGTTTTCTAAACTAAATACCATTCTTTAAGTATTTGCAACAAAGCCGAGTGTTGTAATTGTCAAGACCTTGAAAATGAATTTCTCCATAGGATAAACTGAACGCTGAAATTTGCAATTCTTATTTATGCAACAAACTACTGGACAAAAAAAATTTTCAAAGGCATTTTAGCAAAAGTAAGAAATTCAAAATGTTTTATTACCAGGAAAATCTACTGCACAATATTTTTTATTCCTTCCCATGAGGAGGCCGATGTAACACGGTCGTCAGAGGTACATTGTAAAACACGCTGGATCGGTCTCCAGCTCGATCTCCACGTCCTGGGCTGAATCACCTTTTCATCTCTGCGGGATCAAAAAATTGGAACCATCTTTGTTTCGAAAGAAGGGATATGAACACTAATTGATACACCCGGAGGCCACCGTAACTTATCTTACGAGCCGGATATGCACTCAACTACCATTACGATTGCTTGTGAAGTCGATTGAACGGTTCCTAATGGACAAACACTAGATGTTTTATCCTTCACCCTTTATCTAATAGTCACTATATGGCTGAGAAACTGCTGCGAGCACTGATGTTTTAGACATGGACGGAATATTAATGCATGTTCATCGCGTAATTTTCGAATAATGTATCACCTGTCGTCTCTATCATGTGTAGCTCCTTTAATCAACGAGTAATTCAATCTTACGCCAATTAACCCTCTGTTACAAGTGACAAATGCCTAAGCTGTGGACGAGAAATAAGAAGTGTGGTGCAATTCCCATAATATACCCTTCATTTCGACTACTTTGGACTAGAGGATGAGCAAGGATAGCATGGTGTTATACAGAAAAGGGAGTTGGTACACGTATGAGTAATTCGCCTCTCTCATTTTGTCGGTTCTGACGGATTTCCTCCTTGTTGTAGACAATCCCAAGCCAACTTTGACGTTTTTCGCAGTTTACTGATTCTTAGCCAAATCAGTGTGAAGGCTACAGAAACGCATCTGGAGGTATGCATGAATATAATCACATGTGTACTTAAGGCATGGGACATCTCGGCGGACCAGGAAGCAGTGCTTCCTAACCATCAGCAACACAAGAAGGTTGTGCTCGTTTTCGATATGCGTTTAATTGTCTTAGCAAGAATTGTGTTCTCCTAAGCAACTAGTTAGACAATTTTTCTCGCTTGCGATTTTTAAAACACTAGTTAATATTAAAAGCTAAAAAGCTCTCGGCGTTGATCAATCCCTGAGGGATTCGCCATGCATTCGACTTCATTAAGTATCGTCGGAGGTGATTGAATGCATATCTGGCCTTTACAATGACTCGGACAATTTTTTCTCGCTTGCGATTTTTAAAACACTAGTTAATATTAAAAAGCTAAAAAGCTCTCGGCGTTGATCAATCCCTGAGGGATTCGCCATGCATTCGACTTCATTAAGTATCGTCGGAGGTGATTGAATGCATATCTGGCCTTTACAATGACTCGCGGTGGCCGGACGATGTATCGAGCCAGTGCTGCTATCCTCCCAGACAAGTCTGGTACCAATTTGGCGACCCCGGAGGGATGGAAGGCTTGGTGGGCCATGGGCGCATTTCACGTGCGCGCCGCAGTGGCGCCTCCAACCACTGGGCCACACGCGCCCGTTGCGAGCTAATATTACAATCCAAAATACTTACCGACTTACTATACCAGTCATTGTTTACGGTTTATTAACAGTTTTTAGCAAAATTTACTAACTAGACAGTGAAAATCTGAATATCGAGGTTTATTTAGCTATGACAAACATGGTAATCGGAGAAAAATGTAGAACTAAAGCAAGTATTGTATCATTGCTTCAGGTTCTCGACTCAGTTGCGTTATTCCGCATGGAAACTGATAGCGCTTGGATTGACATGATGGACATACAGATCACCGTGACCCCACCATCACAGCAGCGCCAAAACCCCTTTGAATCGATATTCCGCAAAAAACGGCAGAACTTTCAAGGGCTTCCAGAATGGTGCTATTGTGAGCCAATAAAGATAAACTGTCTACCAGGTCCTCCGGGACCTCCCGGAAGACCAGGTATCACAGGACCACCAGGCCGACCTGGCCTTCCTGGTCGAGATAATACGCAGGTATGAGCTTAATAAACCCATAACCTGTCACAAATACGTCATGTACTTATGAATTTATTACAGGTGTACGCTCCACTCACCTGCCCACCTGTCAGCCGCGCCTGTATTCGATGTCCTCCAGGAGCGCCAGGAAGATCCGGACCACCTGGACCAATAGGTCCACCTGGGTCCATTGGACGGCCTGGAATACCAGGAAATCGCGGAAAAAATGGCCTTCCTGGACGTAGAGGCCTTCCAGGAGATAAGGGTTCACCCGGGCTACCTGGTCGTATGGGACCACCTGGTAGACCAGGTCTCGACGGACGAACAGGACGTGGTAGACCAGGACCCCAAGGACCACAAGGACGACCGGGAAGCCAAGGACGCCTTGGTAGCCCTGGAAAAGTTGGCTTACCTGGTGTAATGGGTAAGCCAGGTCCACAGGGTTCACCGGGATTACGT
Organism: Angiostrongylus cantonensis; assembly: GCA_009735665.1. Classification (NCBI taxonomy): domain Eukaryota; kingdom Metazoa; phylum Nematoda; class Chromadorea; order Rhabditida; family Metastrongylidae; genus Angiostrongylus; species Angiostrongylus cantonensis. The sequence goes on from MQTX01000322.1 coordinate 43,882, forward strand.
GGCCGTCCAGGAAACGATGGTCAACCTGGACGACCAGGATCCGTTGGATTGCCCGGTAATGATGCAGCATACTGTCCATGTCCAGCAAGAAGCAGAGCTTACTTAAGTCGGGTGCACTAGCACAACGAATTATATTGTAACACTTGCAATATATCCTAAAATTCGAGTGCGACTACTTACGAAAAATATTTCGAAAATGACGACTAAAAATTTGTTAATATTTACTAAATAAATACTTTGCGAGTAATAATCGAAGTCAAGTGAAATGTAACGAAGTTGGTGAGAAATATTGCAATAACTTTGTGTGGACAACAAAGACTCAGCAACACAAACAATTAATGTGCAGTCCAATTCGGTTCAATTTACATTGAAAACACTGTAGTAAAGTAGTCACGTTTTTTTATTACGATGAAACGACAACACTATATACTAACAAGTGGTCAAATAATAACAAAAGCAAAGATATTCGCAAAACTCCGGACAGCATGTGTCTGAGGTGGGAGACAAACGTGATATTACCCTTTCCGGGGAGTAACACGCTCACCACCGCACCATGCAGACCCCTCGTTACGCCTCTCTCTCAGCTAGTTCTATCGATCACTGCCATCAGCAATCACCTTGCGGTCAGGGGTTTTTCAAATATCTCAGCATCATAGAAATTATATCTCGCAGCATACCCCGCCATTAAAAAGAATAGGCAGTAAATTAAAAAGGTTGAGATTGTGATTATAACTACAACCTCACCTTAACTGGGTTCGTTACCGATTTGGGCTTCCCAGATCAATTCCGCTGACGGGCGATTGCTGATGGCAGTGATGGCAATGATCAATAGAACTAGCTTTTGAGACAGGCGAAACGAAGGACTTGCATGATGCGATGTTGAACACGTTAGCCCCCGGAAAGCGTAATAGCGATTTCGTTCCCCACAACAGACACCTGCGGTCCACAGTTTTGCAAGTATCCCAGCATCATAGAAGTTATATTTAACCGCATACCCTGTCATTGAAAAGAATAAGTAGTAAATAGAAAAGGTTAAAATAGCTAAAGCATCCCAATGGATAAAGATAGCACAAGGACTGAAGAGCTAGTCTTACGTCTACTAGTTTAAGAATTTAAAAAGTTCTATGATGTATTAATTTGCACTTGAAATATTCTACTGTATTATAGCTCCAGGGTGCGTGTGGCGCAGTGGTTGGAGGCGCCACTACGACACGCACGTGGAATGTGCTCATGGCCCTCCAAGCCGTCCATCCCTCCGCGGTCGGCAAATTGGTACCAGACTTGTCTGGGAGGATAGCAGCACTGGCTCGATACATCGGAAGGCCACCGCGAGTCATTGTAAAGTCCAGATATGCAATCAATCACCTCCAACGATACTTAGTGAAGTCGAATGCATGGCGCATCCCTCAGGGATGGATCAACGCCTAGAGCGTAACCCTGATCTTTTATTGTAGCTCCATCTGATTTTATATTAGCATAAGCCCAAAGACGTCGGCCAAATTGCTGGCGAGGCAAACCTTTGCCTGGTTCGTGTGGATTCAAGAGGTCGCATTATTAATTGAACACTTTCAGGATTGGGATAGTAGTGCTAATATGGCGAATGTTTCAAAGCTTTGTCGAACCGACAGTGTGATTACGGTGCTTACAGAACTCCGTTTCCAAAAAGTGGAGTTAAAGGCCAACTAGTGGAAGCTTTGCATATGTTAGATGCGCATCTATATTTCTTTGTTGCACCATTTGCTATTGTAAATCTCACGTAAACTTTTCTTTGTTTTCTGGATGTCTGGCTGCGATGTACAGCTGAGATTCATCCCCCAGCAAGACATTCCAAGCTGAGAAGGAGTTCGATGTTTCCATCCGGAAATCCAACTAAGAGTAAACCTATTCCTATATCTGAAATAGACAGAAGCCAATTACATGTCATAGCTCTTGTCATTCGTGAAAGAAAATTTCCATTACCAAATTTCAGAGGCGTTGTTTGTTGTTGCCCGATCTGTTTCATCTAGTCACCTAATAGAAAAGCGCTATCCCCGAGCTTGGGCCATTATTCGTTCACAGCTTACGAGGCGAAACAAAGTTAGTGTCCTCTACCTTTAATCACCACGTTGTTCAGCTTATGAGAGCAAATTGGACGCATTTTACAGCCAGTTAAAGGATGTAATGCACAACTTGAAGACCATTCTTAAAATCGTTGTTGACGACTTATACCCCAAATTAGAACGGCTAACGGAAATGAATACGAAGTAGGAAAATTCATAGTAGGAGTTCCACATAAACATGAAAACCATCTTATATTACTTACTGTCCGCTGGACGTCCTTTTCATGGGAGTCCATTCTTCGAGAAGGGAGAAAATCGCGGAGAGACATGGTAGTCTCCCTCACCACACGACTCAGATGGAGATCGATCACATTTCCACGAGCAGAAGATGGTGCAACTTCGACACCTTATTGCTACCTGGATTCTCTAATGGATCTGATCATCGCCTTTTCTACACAGAGACCCGATGATAACGTTCAAGGAAAAGGAAAGAAGTTCTGAATGAAGATGATATTCTCGATGAAAACCCTCCTCATATGACTGGCAGATAAAGAAAGAACCGACTGAGAACTACAAACTGCTTATTAAAGGACAAAAACTTGTACTAAACTCGCCTTAAAAGCCCGGTATTTACACCGGCATAGGCAAAAAAAGTTGCTGCAAGCAACTCAAAAGCGAATCAGTGTGAAGAAGCGCCGTCGGGAGCTTCGCGACTATGTTATGTTATTCGCCTTGATCACCAAAGAGGGCTGTTATTAAATTCCGCCTTGACATGGAATTTGTAGTAGGAAGTTTTATACCAGTCCTTTCCATTCCCCAATTCTCTTCTCGAATTCCGAGAAATCGGTATCCGCTGGGGAAAAATCGCTCGGGATTCTATCATCTGAAGTTCAACTTGCGATAGAAAGCTAGAAGAGATATTCAACTTCAGGACCCGATAAAACGACCGTAGACTTTTTTTCGAGCTGGAGCCTTGCTTTCGAGCACGAATTACATCTGCTTCAATTCATGTGACTTCTTACTTTCAAAAAGAAAGAAGTAGATGACGTTGTGTATAGTCCACCTGTCCAAAGATGGTGACCGAAGAAATTTTCATAGCTAGAATCCAATATGCTTATTGGGTGTACTCTTCAGGTTGTTCGCGAAGAGTATCTCTTTGCGCATAGCAAAGACCTTGGATGAGACAGAATTGGCTAAGCAACCAAGATTCCGACAGAAATTTTGTTGCATAGACAACATCGAAACCATTTCGCGATCCATAGAAGTTTGTCGGGAGTATTATCTGCTTCTTGTTCTAGCTTTTATCGACTAAGAGCACTACCAGGCTGTTAACGGAATTGCAGCGTAAATATACATCTTTTTCATCAACTTCTCACATACCGATAGGAAAAGGGTTTCAACAACGCGAGACAGTATTGTCAAAACTGTTTACCGCCACATTTTCGTTGACGAGGAAGTGCCTCTTGAAAATTCTTGTTAAAATCTTGTTTCCAAGGATGACATCTTCAACTTTCGAGGAGTACCAGTGAAGTAGAGACAATGTTCATTAAACTCAACAAGGCGAGAAAAAAATTGAGCAGCATATGAATAGGACGAGCAGCCAGTTCATGAAAAATACATGGTGCGAAAGCAAAACTGGACGCCTTCCTAGGAACTAGACATATGAAAGAGACATGATAGAGGAATTAGACAGGAGAAAGAGAGCAACATGGGCTTTAGGTCCACTTAAAGAAACCACCAACCAACTAATCGACCCAAAATAACTCCGCTCTGACGTTTTCGATTAAACTGTCTTTCCAAGGCTCCCCTATGCAACAAAAATATGGGCTGATACCTTAACAATTTCAAGAATTCTGCGCACCATCCACAAAGCGTTTGAACGTTGCCTTCTGAAAACCAAGCGACACTCACAACATCCAGTCGGAATGCGTAGCTCAAATCTTTGAAACCCATCCCATCTTCCGGATGCAGTGGAATGTAGATCAATTCCAAGGCTCCCCTATGCAACAAAAATATGGGCTGATACCTTAACAATTTCAAGAATTCTGCGCACCATCCACAAAGCGTTTGAACGTTGCCTTCTGAAAACCAAGCGACACTCACAACATCCAGTCGGAATGCGTAGCTCAAATCTTTGAAACCCATCCCATCTTCCGGATGCAGTGGAATGTAGATCAATAGTGAAACACGGAAGGGTAAGTTACTTTAAAAAACAGATAACGGATGACAGAATAAATCAGTGGAATGGACCATAAGAAAATGCAAGCGTTCTCTTGGAAAAACCAATCAAACAATGGTTGAACGTGTTTGTGTGTAACGTCAACCATCTGTACTCTCAAGTGGTAGCCATTTCAGGATTACGGGAATGGGTCTAGCCGTCTAGGGATCACCACGATCTAGGAAGACCTTCACCATAGATGACGACTGCGCTAGAAGGAAGGAAATGGAAAATATGATAAGAGCTACACAATCAATGAGTACGTGCTATCCAACTATTCAAGTGAGTATTTGAAAACATAAACGTCAATAATATTTCGTTTTCAAGAAGTTAATACCTCATTTTCACTTCTGATTTTAAAGTACCATATTTTACTTCAAAATAAATTCTAGTAATCACAATGGAAACAATTAGAAACTATACATTTTTCCAAGTCTCCCATCGGTTTACCACCTCATCTTGGCTAGGAGGTGTTCCTGCGTGTCGCTTGCGATGTACAGCATTGGGATTCATCCCCTGGCAGGGTCTCCCAAGCTGAGAAGGAGTCCGGCGTTTCCACAAGGAAACATACCTAAGAGTGAACCAATACCAGGATCCACCACCGCCGTGGTGTCAAACTACCCGGATTATGGCAAATCTCTCTGATCCACAATAGAGGCGACTTCCTGTGATGTTGAGGACCTGAGGCAAACTTTGGCCAGTCTGACCTCAGGATTTCAGGAAACCACAATGGGTAAACCAGAAAATTTCCAAAAAAATTGGAGATTATGCTGGTGACCGCATAATCAGTGAGGATGGGCCATCCAAGTATCCGAGTACATTTCTCTAAAAACAACAAGTTTACTCATACTAGTTACCAAAACTACAAGATTTCTGGCGACAATAAACTTGTGGAAAACAGTCCCAGCCTCTTCTTGGTTTTGAAAGCTTATCCTGTACAGAAAGGTATCGAGATGTTTGAAAAGTGGTAGTGAGTAAGCGAGAGGTCTGCCAGGTATGGTGGATGAGACAGAGTATCATAGCACAGTTCGTCGAACTTATACGACACAACACGACGTGTCATCGTGAGAAAGATTGGCTTCTTTTTGTTGACCAACAGAGTTTCCTCGAGTGCAACCACTGAGGCGATTGTCTCCGGTTCTCGAAGAGAGTTCTCCTCACATCTAACGTCACAATACGGTGAAAAACGGGTCGCTTTGGATGAGTAGAAAAGACTCCGAAGATATCACCAAACAGCAATCTCATTGACGGTCTTTTAATTCCCGTGGTGAGCATTTGTCGACCTTCTTCAACATTAAAAAATCTTTAGATGCTTCCAAGCCATATGTTTTTATATAACTGAACTAACGCGAGGTTGTGCAAACTTTGCCATAAATTAGTAATTGGCTGTTTTCTTGATGAATTTTCCATTTTTCACCAAGAGTGACCTTCTATTAACTTTGGTAAAAGCTAAAAAGCTCTCAGCGTTGATCAATCCCTGACGGATGCGCCATGCATTCGACTTCATTAAAAAGTTTCGGGAGATTTCACTTTATTCAAAATCGGGTAACGTGAACTTAAAAGGGAACCCAGTCAGCCGAACAGCCCCATAACCGCAATACAATAACTACAATGGCTAATTTTGATCCATACAAGGAATGAAGCAATTTCTTTGCCCCTCACTGCTCTCAACGAGTCTCCCACAGCGTACTCCACGTGGAGACCAACCATGCAAAGCACACATGGTGGAGTAATGAGCCACTCCCGCCTTCAAATACCAGTCTCAGATTTTGTGAGAAATCTTGCATGATAATGAAGCATTCTACCGTGGTCCATTTTGGATTCATGGAATTCATTTAGAATGCTCCGAGGATTTTATATGCTAAAGTTTTAGATTCTGTATATCTTTTTCCGTACCTTTCCTTTTCTTTTTTCTTTTTCTTTAGATTTTTATGCTGCGATAATGACTCTCATTTCACAATCTTTTCCGTTGTGAATATGTGCTATGCGAGCTTAATGGAGTACTTTGTTTAGCTCTACGCATGCCACCTAGGAGTTCTTTTAAAAGGAAACATCGTGGTCTACCCGTTTTGCCAATATATTCGTTCTCGCACACCTACCAAACGATTAGATAGCCGTAGCTAAACTCGTAGAACCGCCGTCTCTATTGCTAGAGCAAATTATGCAATTTTACATTGTGCATAGGCAGTCATACAAACACTTGAGAACTAGTTGGCATCAGAAGTGTTTGCGTGGTATTTCATTCACTGAAACCAAATTCTCTAGATTGGCCTTTTTTAAGCAACGTTTTGTACTTACACTTCTTTCGTTACAGATAAAGGAACGATAAACAAGACCTTATTCTCGCTAGGCATGTCGGTTGGGAACATGGATCATCCTCTAAACCCATCAGGAAATCAGGAGAAGCTACCGCACCAAACGGAGAGTTTCACCCTTCTGCTCTGTTCTTGTACAAACACTGTTGGCAGTTGGAAACACGTTTTTCACAACTGACCTTTTTATTGGTGAAGGGTGAGAGGAGAAGATATGAACCGTTTCCGTTTTTCCTTGTTACTTAGCTTTTGTTACCAGTTGGTGATGTAGCCGTTTTTGGATAGGATAATTTGAGCGTACAATAATAGCAGCCAGTTTTCTCTTAGTTTGGCTCGAGAAAATTTAATATACTCTGACTGTTCATTGAATAAGTCAAAAAAACTTGTTAATTTTCTATCATGTGGAGCAGATGATAAATAAAGGAAAGATAAACAAGACCTTATTCTCGCTAGGCATGTCGGTTGGGAACATGGATCATCCTCTAAACCCATCAGGAAATCAGGAGAAGCTACCGCACCAAACGGAGAGTTTCACCCTTCTGCTCTGTTCTTGTACAAACACTGTTGGCAGTTGGAAACACGTTTTTCACAACTGACCTTTTTATTGGTGAAGGGTGAGAGGAGAAGATATGAACCGTTTCCGTTTTTCCTTGTTACTTAGCTTTTGTTACCAGTTGGTGATGTAGCCGTTTTTGGATAGGATAATTTGAGCGTACAATAATAGCAGCCAGTTTTCTCTTAGTTTGGCTCGAGAAAATTTAATATACTCTGACTGTTCATTGAATAAGTCAAAAAAACTTGTTAATTTTCTATCATGTGGAGCAGATGATAAAACAATCTTCTAGAACCCTACACTACAGCAATGAACGGAGGACGATTGCTTCAGTTTCCATCTTAGAAATAAATGCAGTGGCAAAGATTTGTGCCAACCGCCGTTCTATTGTCAACCCTCTCATTTGCGCCATTCAACTGCTCAATCGAGAACCCACATATGTTTACCGCTCCATCGTGTTGTAGAAGGAGTTTGAGGATGGCTTGCATTGCGGAGTCAATCGACATGTTTGTACGAGGCGATAACACCGAAAGATTCCATCACGTAGGCGCTGGTAGAATGCAAATTATGCAGGGGTACAGAAGGCTTTGGATGTTCGGAAGATGGTTTGGAAACGACCTTAAGAACTTTGTGAGTATTAGTGTTAAAAACCATGCTTTTCAATCCGTTGGGTAGTCCACACCGCTAGTGATAGCTCTAACATTGAACAGTGATGGATTGGTAGACGCAAAAACATCGGTGGATGAATGTGCTTTAGTAAGTGAACACAAAAACGGGACATGGTGGTGGTTCAATGTTGAGTTAAGAAATAACTGATGGATTTAAACCTACCTCTCTTGCCACCTTGAGCTATTCGTTGTTCAATTAACGGTATTGACTTTTAAATCCTTTAGATGGTTGGCAATAAAAGGAGATGCCATCAGGCTTTATCCTTTCATCCTTTGACTCCTAAAACCGATTGTCTATTAACCTCTGCATTGATAGGACGATTTTTATAGTCTTGTTTAGCAAACACGAGGTGTTATTTTATTTCCTTATTTACGCAGAAGTTTCGCCTTCCTCAAAGCACGGAGAGGTCATGTTGACTGCAATCTACCTGACCAAACAACTACATAACCAAACAGAGAAAATGCTGTACAAGATTTCAATAACACTGAACATAGAATAACTTCTTCGCACTCGCACCGCTTCCTATGAGTCTTCCACTGGATATGTCACGTGGAGAACACCCGCACAGAGTTTATAACTCGTATGTTTTTAAACAGAACCCTTCAAATCATCGTTGTCAGTAGAATCTCTCCGACCTTTCCAGATTGAATTAGCCAAGGTGAAATTTGTCAACTGACATGGTGCTTTGCGATCGTTTACACCTATTTGGCACAATGTCTCATTAGTGTCTGCAGCTGTTTGCACTGTGTTTATCAGAGTTTGGACTCGTAAAGATGGATTTGTTGTAGAAACTATTTTGGTATCCAAAATTCTAGTTCTTAAAATTTGCCAAGAGCACAAATTATATAATGGTCTCACTTACTTGGATATTTAGATGGTCCGTCTTGACGAATTATGCGGACCGTAGCATATTTGCCATTCTTTTCCTTCCCACGCAATCTTTGTTCATGGTAGCAGTTTTATTCGAGCATGCTAACGAATGCGACTCTCACACCGTCATCTGTAAAATAACTGCAGCTGAGTGTACAACTGATCAACAGTTTTTACGAACACGTTCACCCAAGGTGTAGGTGGCCGTCCTGGGAAATGTTTGCATTCTCGTGGAATCTATTCTACACTTCCTTACGTCCATCTGTCGTCTGTTCTTCTCATTATGTGACCGATCCATCTATGTTTTGCTATCGATGTATATTCTCCTGAATATCGAGCATGTGACAGATTTCGGAGATCAGAGCTTCGCATTCCGGCTTGATATTGAGAGCGCCGGCTACATCTTAGAAGATATCGCTCAAGCGCTCTGTGAGTAGAGCGAAGCATTCTTGATGTAGTTGAAGTATCAACCCACGTCCTTGCAGCATAAATGAACGCTGAAAGAACCGTAGAATCGAGGAGATAAGCGGACTTTCGGGTCCTTCAGTTGGTCGGTGTATTCTTTGAGAAGTCCGAATGCGGCCCGAGCTGCTCTCCTTTCTTTGCTTAGTTCCTCCTTCATGTTATTTTTCATGTTTATTAATCGCCTACCACGGATCTCCATCATATGAGGGATCTCGAGCCAGTTAGTCGTGATACTACGTGGCGCGTCCCCAGGTGGAGGATAGGGGGTTAATCGCGGACCAAAAGCGACCTTTGCTTCCTTGAGACGCAGGCGGATCCAGGGGATGGACTTCCTGTATCTGCTGCGCCGATTTGGCACATACTTTCTGTATTTGCTAGGCGTGTTCATGCATGCATGTGTGGGTGCGTTCTCGCTTTATGCGGATTGTATTCTACGAGTCAATTCGGCCAAAAGCCTGCAATCAAGTGACAGGGAAGTATATGGGAGGCGGTTAGGAGTCGCCTCTAACAAATAAGATCCATGTCCACTCTGGGAGAGCCTGGCAAGCTATCAGTGAGTATAACCAGCTCCCACGTTCAGAGCCCAGCAAGCTATACGTGGCGATCAAAATGCTAAACACGGTAAAAAAAAACGGGCCTCATTCCCCTGACCCCGAATGAGCCCCCAGTTTCACAGCGTTGGCCACGACGAATACGAAAAGGCTGATAAAATATCAGGGCCAATGGACGCTGCCTGGATCAAGAACTATGGTGACGATCTGTACCTACAACGTACGTACACTTGCATCCGAGTCCTTGATAGAGTACTTGCTCATGCAAGCAAGAATAATAAGGTACAACGTCATCGGCCTGGCCGAGACGAGACGACGCCACCCGTTCAACGTTGTCTATGATACTGGAGAAGAACTGTTCCTCAAAACATGCGAGAGTAGAGGCGTAGCCGGCGTCGACGTTCTCGTCAACACGAGTTCGTCCATGAACATCGATTCATTCGAACAGCTTACAACCCGAATCGGACGTTTACGATTAAAAAGATGTGAATCAATACTGGTTTTGACAATCTTCGTTGTCTACGCGCCGACATCAAACTATGACGAAGAAGTCGAAGCGTTCTACATGGACTTGGACAGGTTTTACAGAGAAGACCATACATTCTTCAAGGTCATCACTGGAAATTTCAATGGAAAGATTGCACAAAGAAGATCGTCTAAGGAGCTTCACAAGAAGAAAGTCTGAGAAATTTCACATTGGGACCCATGGATTAGAATGAAAAGAAGATGGGTGGGCGGCTGAGTTTATCATGGCGAACAAGACCATCCATGGTAACTCGCAATTCCAGAAGCCTCACCGTCGACGACGGACGTGGGAATCTCCCAATGGAAAGTACCACAACGAAATAGACAATATCATAGTAAATAGGAAGTTTTGCCTAAACGATGTCGCTGTTGTTCCAAAATTCTACATAGGATCAGACCACCGTCTCCTTCAAACAAGATTGTATTTCTCGCTGAAAGGAGAAAAAGATGCTAAATTCAAAAACCGAATTCCCAGAACCACCACAAACTGGGACTTATTCAATTCATTAGTTGGCTGCTGGGAAGATGCCGTTGTCGACAACATCGACGAGGGATATGAACGGCTTAGCGAACATCTTCACGTCAGCGTCATAAAAGCTGAGAGTTCGAAGGTCACCAAGAGACGTCTATCTCCAGAAACTCTCGAGCTAATACGCCACCATGGAATCGTACGACCTGCGGGCAACCGCGAACTAGCGTCCGAGCTTGCGAAACGGTGAAGACAGACGATAAAAGACGATCGTAAAGAGAAAAGAGCAGCAGTAATGGTCGAAGCTGCTGAGGCTGGGAAAAGCATTCGCAAAGCCCGCCGAAGTTTCGCCAGTTGCAAGACCAAGATGGTTGCACTCCGACGCCCAGACGAAACAATAACAGCGTCCAGAAAGGCAATGGAGAAAATCATTAACGATTGCTACTCAGATCTCTTCGATAGCCACGTCCACCTCCTGTCTAATGAAATAAAAGAGGATGGATATGTTGCACCACCGGTTCTCCCTTCCGAAATCCGACATGCCATTTCGTCCGTGAAAAATCAAACACCACCAGGTCCGGACAGGATAAGATCAGAACATCTGAAGAACCTTCCGCCAGTCCTCGTAAGCACACTGGCTCGGCTCTTTCACGTTACCTGTCAGAATGCAAGATCCCTACCCAGTGGAAGACCAGCAATACCATGTTTTTGTTCAAGAAGGGGGACCTACACGATATAGGCAACTATAGCCCAATCTGCATGCTGTCTGTCGTCTACAGACTTTTCACTCGAGTCATCCCAAACAAAATTGACAGAACACTGGACGAAGGACAGCCATGCGAGGAAGAAGGGTTTCGAAAACGATTTAGTGCGATGGACCACATTCACACGTTAACAAAGCTCATTGAAGTATGGCGAGAGTACAAAAGACCGCTCTGTCTCACTTTCATCGACTTAGAGAACGCCTTTGACCCAATTGAGATAGAAGCAGTCATGGAAGCCTAATGCGTATGAATGATAATCGATGGACAAGAGCCGTTAGCGACTGGATTCCTTGGGTTGTCAAACGTAGTGCAGAAAGACCACCGACCCGATGGTCAGAGTTCTTTAAGAAAAGCCTGGGAGAAAGATATGATGCTCGACGAGTCCCTAAAGCGAGCAGAACCCACTGAGCTACTTTTGCACGCGACAGGGAAAAATGGAGGAATTACTGGCTCCCGCTCGATTCACTCGACGATCAGCGGAACTACAGCTGATACAGGTAACAATCGCCCAAAGTATACGTATGAGGTGGTCGCTGCAATGAGGAAACCATCCAATTCAATTTTTTCGCCTTCGTACCAATCCTTTTCGAAATCCTGCTTGTTCGACAAGTTGCGCCTCATCCAGTGTCTTTGATATGCGCGAGAGGATAATCTTCGTGAAAAGCTTGTAGAGTATGCTTAACAAGCATATAGGACGATAGTTACGAAGATCCCTTCGATCACCTTTCTTAGGTAGGAAGATCGTGCCCGACGTTCTCCTCCACTGATGGGATTTTTTCTTTTTGGAGGTAGGCTGTCATATAGTTTGGGAGAAATACATGTAACCTGTGGCTTCCAGCTCTAAGAAAATCGGTGACGATAATATCGGGTTCTGGAGCCCTGCTTGTGCCATGCCAGTCTTCCTGCTTTTTATCGTAATTCAAATCTCCGACGGAAGAATTCCGGGTGATTTTGCTTTTGCGTGGATATAAGTATCTGGAACGGGTATTGTGGATCAGAAAAGGTTGGTGTAGAACGCTCCTGTTACTAGTTCCATATTATGGCAAAACGTTTTGACGATCCCATCCACGTTCATCAGGGCTGACAGAGAAACATTATACTTACACAAATTTCGTCGACATCTTTTCAGACTGCTTTTTTTCTTTGCTGCTTCCAGTAGTTTCTTTCGCCTGTACTGATGTAGAGCTTCCTGTAAGGATTTTCTGCAGCTGGCATTTATTATTAACCGTGTTAAACGCGTTGCAGTAGGATCACTTCAGTTTCCTTCCTTCTTCGAACAACTTCTTGGTAGCAGTGGAGATTCGATCCGATCTTCATGCTTGAGGAACTGATGCGAGTAGAGCACAACTTCTTAGTCCTTCGACAAGCAGCTCATAGTTTTCGATGGGATCTTTTTTAATCTGCTGGCTACGTTTGGATAAGGCTTCGTTCAGAATGTTCCAATCGTACGCAACCAAACTTTCTCCTCGTGGTCGGTAACATGAATTTTTTTCCAGCTTATGACTGAATCGAATCTTCACACGACGAAGGCGGAGAATGGAACCAGCACAGAATGACGGGACCACCCATGTGTCAAGTAGGCACCATCTTCTGTTGGTCAGAATGTGGTCGATCTCTGCATAAGTCATGTTGTTGGGAGACTCCCATGTCCAGTGGCGGCTTGTTTCTTCTGGAAAAACGAGTTTCCACGGAAGAGACGTGCTGCGAACAGGAGTCCGCCGAGCTGGTTCCCATTCTCAATTCTTTCTTCTTATCCAAAATTTCCGATCTTGTATTTGCTCTCGTTGGCCTTTCCTATTCCGGCGAAGAAGTCCCCGACAACAAATTTGTAATATGCTTTGTCATTGTGGATAACTTTCTCCAACTAATAGTAGAATGGATCTAATTCGCTCTCATCAGCTGCGTCGGTCGGTGGGTGGCAGCTAATGATTGCTGTCTTCTTATAAAGCGTCAATTGAAGACGTGGCCGCTATGCGAGTAGAAAGGATCTCGTATGAGTCGAAGAGATAGACAATGGACGAATGGACGAGGCCTTCTCTTTACGGATGACGAGGGTCCCCGTTGTTTAGTTGGCGTATGTTGGTCTTCTTAATTTTTGTTTTTTGTAGTGCGATCACGTGAAATTTGATGCAATCAGCTGCTACAGAAGGGCGTCAAGATCGCCGTCTATGGAGAGTGTTTTGGCATTATACGTGCATCACCTGTCACCTGTATCACCTGTAGTCCCGTTGATCGTCGAGTGAGTCGAGCGAGCGCCAGTAAATTTTCCATCATTCCCTGTCGCGTACAAGAGTATCCCAGTGGGTACTGCTCGCTCTGGGAACTCGTCGAGCATCATACTTTTTTCTAGGCTCTTCGTGAAGAACTTTGACCATCGGGTCGGTGGTCTTCCTGCAGTGCGTTTGACATTCCGAGGAATCCAGTCACTAACGACTCTTGTCCATCGGTTGCCATTCATAAGCATTACGTGTCCGGCCCACCTTATCATCGACTGTTTGGCGTACAAAGCGGCATCTTTGATTCCTGGTCGTTCAAGCGAGTCAGAGCTTTCGTATCCCCTAACTTATTTGCGTGACACTGGATACTTCTAGCATCGTACTTTCGACTGCGCGTTCGATAACGCTGACTGATCTCTTATTTTGTTTACGCAGAGAAGCATACGTCACAACAGAAGGAACCGCTCAATCGAAAAGGCACAGAGTATTCTTCGTTTTCTTCACTACATCCTCTACGCTTTTGAAAGCTCCCAAAGCCGCTCGTTTTGTTTCCGTTTGCCCAGCTGTGGTACGAAGTCGTCATCATATTGATTTCCCAACTTAGATAGACATAACTGGAGCATTCGGAGATATTCGTTCCGTTGAGCGTGAATGGGGGAAACGAAACCAATCCGTTCTTCATAAACATAGTTTTCTTGAGATTTAGTCGAAGACCAATCTTTCCACACGCTTTATCAAAGTCCGCAAGCATACGTTCCGCTTGGCTAATGTCTGGTGTTATAAGAACGATATCATCAGCAAAGCGAAGGTGATGTATCTGCCGACCATCGATTTTCACTCCCATATTATCCCATTCCAATGTTCGCATGACGTTTTGGAGGGTGGCTGTAAATAATTTTGGCGAGATTGTAACGCCGTGCCTAACTCCTCTTTTGACGTCAACGTTAATATCGTTGTAGAATGGAGAAATCTTGGCTGTGAAATTTTTGTACAGCCCGCGGAAAATCTTTATGTACTGAGTAGGGACTCCTTGACTATCAAGGGCTTCCATGACTGCTACTATCTCAATTGAATCAAAGGCCTTTTGTAAATCGGTGAAAGCGAGACAGAGCGGTCTTTTGTACTCTCGCGATACTTCAATGAGCCTTGTTATTGTGTGGATATGGTCCGTCGTAGGGCGCGTGTGGCGCAGTGGTTGGAGGAGCCACTGCGGTGCGCACATGAAATGAGCCCATGGCTCACCAAGCCTTCCATCCCTCCGGGGTCGGCAAATTGGTACCAGACTTGTCTGGGAGGATAGCAGCACTGGCTCGATACATCGGCCGGCCACCGCGAGTCATTGTAAAGGCCAGATATGCATTCAGTCACCTCCAACGATGCTTAATGAAGTCGAATGCATGGCGCATCCCTCAGGGATTGTTCAACGCCGAGAGCTTTATTCTTTTTTTATGGACCATCGTACTAAATCCTCTTCGAAACTCTGCTTGCTCACATGGCTGTCCGTTGTCCAGTGTTCTGTCAATCCTGTTTAGGATGACTAGAGTGAAAAGTGTGTAGACGACAAACAGCAAGCAGATTGGGCGATAACAGCCAATATCGTATAGGTCACCCTTCTTGAACAATAACAACGGTGTTGCTGGCCTTCCACTGAGTAGAGACCTTGCATTCAGGCAGGTAGCGTGTGAAGAGCCGAGCCAGTGTGTTTATGAGGAACTGGCGGAAGGTTCTTCGGATGTTCTGGTTTTATCCTGTCCGAACCTGGTGTTCTACGACTTTTCACCGACGAAATGGCATGTCGGATTTCGGAAGGGAGAACCGGTGGTACAACATATCCATCCTCTTTTACTTCATTAGACAGGAGATGGACATGGCTATCGAAAAGATCTGAGTAGCAATCGTTAATGATTTTCTCCATTGCCTTTCTGGACGCTGTTATTGTTTCGTCTGGGCGTCGGAGTGCAGTCATCTTGTTCTTGTAATTGGCGAAGCTTCGGCGGGCTTTCCGAATGCTTTTCCCAGCCTCTGCAGCTTAGACCATTACTGCTGCTCTTCTCTCTTTAAGATCTTCTTTTATCGCCTGTCTGCATTGTTTTGCAAATTCAGACGTTAGTTCGCGGTTGCCTGCAGCTCGTGTGGTTCCACGCTGGCGTAGCAGCTCCAGAGTTTCTGGAGACAGACGTCTCTTGGTGATTTTCGAATTCTCAGCTTTCATAGCGCTATCATGAAGGTATTGAATGTGCCGATCGTATTCCTCATCGATGCTGTCGACAACGGCATGTTCCCACTAGCCGTCTAATGAATTGAATAAGTCCCAGTTTACGGTGGTTCTGGGATTTCTGTTTTTGAGTTTAGCGGCTTTTCTCCTTTCTGCGAGAATTAGAGTCTTTCACGAAAGGGGCGTTGGTCTGATCCCGTGTAGAATTTTGGGACAACAGCGAAATCGGTTAAGCAAAACTTTCTATTTACTATGATGTCGTCTATTTCGTTATGTTACTGTCCATTGGGAGACTACCACATCCAGCGTTGAGAGTAGGCTTTTGTAATTGCGATTTACCACGGATGGTCTTGGACGCCATGGTAAACTCAGAGAGCCGCTCACCCTGTTCGTTCCATTCTAATCCGTGGGTCCCAATGTGACGTTCCTCAGACGTTCTTCTTAGTCCAGTCATGGCATTGAAATCTCCAGAAATCAGTGATGATCTCGAGGAATGCATGGTCTTCTCTGTAGAACTTCTCCAAGTCCATGTAGAACGCTTCGACTTCTTCTTCGTCATAGTTTGATGTCGGCGCGTAGACAACGAGGATTGTCAAAGCCAGTACTGATTCACATCTTTTTAATCGTAAACGTCCGACTCGGGTTGTAAGCTGTTCGACTAAATCGATGTTCGTGGACAAACTCGCGTTGACGATAACGCCGACACCGCCTACTCCTCTACCGTCGCATGTTTCGCAGAGCAGTTCTTCTCCAGTGTCATAGACGGCATTGAAAGGGTGGCATCGTCTCGTCTCGACCAGGCCGATGTGGTCGTACCTTTTCATTCTTGCTTACATGAGCCAGTCTTCTGTCGAGGACTCAGATGCAAGTGTACGTGCATTGTAGGCATAGATCGCCACCATAGTTCTTCGTGATCAAAGCAGCGTCCATTGGCTCTGAGATTTTATCAGCCTTTCCGTACTCGTCGTACCCAACGCTGCGAAATTGGGGGCTCATTCGAGGTCAGGGGAATGAGGCCCGTTTTTTTACCATGTTTAGCATTTTGATCCCCACGTATAGCTTGCTGGGCTCTGAACGTGGGAGCTGGTTATACTTACTGGTAGCTTGCCAGGCTCTCCCAGAGTGGACATGGATCTTATTTGTTGGAGACGACTCCTAACCGCCTCCCATATACTTCCCTGTCACTTGATTGCAGGCTTTTGGCCGAATTGACTCGTAGAATACAATCCGCATAAAGCGAGAACGCACCCACACATGCATGCATGAACACGCCTAGCAAATACAGAAAGTATATTTATATTTAGACATATGTTTATTGTGCGATACCTTCGAGTGTCATGATGCCATCCTTGATTCATCTTAGCAACGCTTAATTCAAAGCTTCCTACTTTTAATCCGACGAAAAACGTTGCAGATAAGAGTGATCCTCACCATGCAGCTTTTCCATCGCTTCTTTCATCCGTACTCCCTTAAATATTTAATAGCAGAATCATCTCGTTGAAAACCAGTAAACAGCTGTCATCGTACACCACCCCCAACCACTGGGATTCGCGTAATCAAAGCCATTGATGAACGTTTTATTGCATGAAGCTGCTCCTCATTTTTACCATTTTTGATGGTAAACTGGCCATGAGGAAGTCATCTGGGTTCTACCAACTTTATAAGTTTGCTCTTAGCTAGACTTCTGTGTAGCAATATCTAACTACTTCTTTATCGCTTCAGTGACTCTACTGAGGTGAAACCAACTTAACACTCTGGAATGGTCCCTCCTCAGCCACGGTGAAACAGTAAGTGCTTATTGGAATGTCTCTTGCACTGCTAATAAACTCGTATTTTTTCTTGTACTACAGCATATTTGTTCAAGAGCTTCGTCGGCTTTTCCATTTTTTCAAAGGAGAAGTTTCCAACGAGATCGATTTTAGCCATCTCACTTCATTCGTCAGTGAAATGACAAGGCTATAAAAAATGCGAAAGTGTTAAGTGTCATATCGTAAATTGCAAAGGTTTTTCTTTCCAGAGACTGACGTTAGTACAACTTTTACAACTTTGTTTTGAGGAAGAAAAACAACTCCCCTAATCTCTTCAATGCATAAGTCCGTCTCTCTTCTTTATTTGCTAAAATTAAGCATTCGCTTGCTTATTTTATGTTAAATCTTCTTATCTTTTTCCTTCTTTTTCTCTTAATCACACTATCTTCAGCTTTTTCCGATTTAAACTTGCTGCTACCGTTTTAAATGTAAAGGATTATGAAAATATGAGCAGTAGGTGTCGTTATTGCATAAACTAATTTTTCTGCAGTTTTGAAAGCGACCGTCATTTAACCTCGGTAATAAAATAATCAACCTGTGTTTAACTTGTTCAGCTTACACGCTGATAAATTTGTTTTATTCTGCTAGCGTTTCGATGTCTTCGTTTTTATCAGAGCCCGTGATCCGAGTCGATGTTTTGATCAGAGTCGGTAATCCCAGCCGATGGTCCACAATCCTGCTCAGACAAAGACGAAGACCTCGAAACGTTAGCTGAATAAAACTGGTTTATCAACCTCATGTAAGCTCAACAATTTGGATTCATGTTGATTTTTCTGTGTTTGGTTCTTGCCGACTGTGGCTGAGCATCATTCTACCCCGAAAGACCCTTATATTTGTTATAAATATGTCATATTACCGCGTGTTGCTTTCCGAATAAGGTGTCGACCTGCAAAGACCTGGTCGTAGGTTTGGTACAGCACCGCGGAGTCATCAGGCCTTCCATCCCCAGGGGTCTGCAAATTGGCATCCGACTTGCCTCAGAGTATAGTAGCACTGACTTGATACATCGGTAGGCTACCACAAGTCATCGTATATCAGATATGCATCTAGTCAATCCTAGGCGAAGTGTCGCTTTTGACTCCTAACCGCCTCCTATATACTTCCCTGCCCCTTGATTGCAGGCTTTTGGGTGAAATGATTCGTAGAAGTTCCCAGGTTCGACTTTCTATTAACCTCGGCATTGGAATATGAATGCGTAGTTTACTTGTTCAGCAATCGCGAGGATACAGCATATATTTACTTCCATAGAAAAGCACACAATACAATACAACACAACAGTAGCTGACGTTTCGGCAGTATCGCCTTCTTCAGAGCCTGGAAGGGTATGCTGATATACAATTTATTAGGCCAAACACTTCAGTAACACTTACCAAAGGACGAAAAAGTCTATGGCAATTACATGATCAACAGCTTCTCGAAAAACTCGCCGCTTTTTTACATTACTTCCAATGAGGAGGGTTAGAACAGCTGATTATAGTCGCGTACGGTTGATGACTGCGCCACCCCACATCAGAAATTGATCCAAAGATACGGGGCCAGGTCGCGTGTAACCTCTGGGCATTTCTCCCTGCTATTCATTGCGGGATTTTTGGCATTTATCCAAAAAGCCTCTAAGACTGAGTAAGTAGGAAACGGGACATGTTGGTCGATCTACTTTATAGCGCGAAATAACGGGTTGTTTCAAGCCCGCCGCCTTTGTTACTGTGACCCAAATTCACTGATAAGTTTTCGGTATTGTCTTTTGTTTACCTTTTTAGAAGATGGGCGATAAAGGGTGACATCACTAAGATGTTCCTCCGTTATCTTAACATCTAACTGCCGAGGAATAACTACGAACTCTCCTCCTTTATCACTAACTGATAGTCTAATGGTCTTTGAATTTAACTCTCTAATTCCTGGCACGCCACATTTTTGCGCAGCTGTGAGGTTAGAGATATACTTTCTATCGCGATAGTGGGAAAGGATTTTGAGAATATCGTCCGACGTTTTCATTTTTAATCAGTGCTTCTTTTTTGGCCTTATAGCGGAGTCTATCTTGAAGTTCATACAAGTTGCACGCGATCCTACGCACAGTTTGTTTAGAAGTGGGTTGTGATGGTGAAAAATTTGGACCCAATTTTACCGCAGGAGATAAGTTCAGAAGGAGAGCGACACGCCGAAACGAAACACTTGGCCAAAAGAAGGTCCCGTTTATGTTGCCCTTTAGGTACGATATACCTGATTTCTTGCAAGGATTGCGGAGATGAATATATTGGCGAAACGGGCAGACCCTTGTGTATCCGTATAAAAGAACACCTAGATGGCAAACGAAAAGTAAGACAAAGTACCCCACTAGGCACGCACAGGATACAAAAGCACAGAGGAAACGATTTTGAAGTTAAAGTTAATATCCTCGCACAGGAAACTAAGACACCAACGCGCAAACTCCTAGAGGCTTTTTGGATAAATGCCAAAAATCCGGCAATGAATAGCAGGGAGGAATGCCCAGAGGTTACACGCGACCTGGCCCCGTATCTTTGGATCAATTTCTGATGTGGGGTGGCGCAGTCATCAACCGTACGCGACTATAATCAGCTGTTCTAACCCTCCTCATTGGAAGTAATGTTAAAAAGCGGCGAGTTTTTCGAGAAGCTGTTGATCATGTAATTGCCATGAAGTTTTTCGTCTTACTGTAAGTGTTATTGAAGTGTTTGGCCTAATAAATTGTATATCAGCATACCCTTCCAGGCTCTGAAGAAGGCGATACTACCGAAACGTCAGCTACTGTTGTGTTGTATTGTATTGTGTGCTTTTCTATGGAAGTAAATGTATGCTGTATAACAACCTCGTGACTCGTAGAATACAAGCCGCATGAAGCGAGAACGCACCCACACACGCATATATGAATACGCCTATCGAATACAGAAAGTATGTACCAATTCGGCGGAGGAAAAACAGGGTCTCAAAAAGACAAAAACAGGGTCTATTCCTTGGATCTCTGCGTCTCAGAGAAGCAAAGGTCACTTTTGTTCCGCTATTAACCCCCTATCCGCCACCTGGGGACGCCCCACGTAGCCTCGCGACTAACCGGCTCCAGATCCGTCATATGAAGGAGATCCGAGGTTTGTAACAAAACAGACGTTCAAGGATATGGTTGCTAAATATATTTTTGAGCATTTCCTTGAATCGGAGCTTATGGTAGGTTTATAACAAAACAGACGTTCAAGGATATGGCTGCTAAATATATTTTTGAGCATTTCCTTGAATCGGAGCTTATGGTGAACATCACCCAAGAAGAAATTGTTCCAGAACATGTCGTCATGACCAGTGATGAGAAGGCAGAGCTGC
The DNA here is from genome assembly GCA_009735665.1 of Angiostrongylus cantonensis. Classification (NCBI taxonomy): domain Eukaryota; kingdom Metazoa; phylum Nematoda; class Chromadorea; order Rhabditida; family Metastrongylidae; genus Angiostrongylus; species Angiostrongylus cantonensis. Next base: position 64,883 of record MQTX01000322.1, read on the forward strand.
TTGCCAGATATAAGCTGAAAAACAAGCAACTGCCCCGTGTTCAACTATCAGACCCAGTTGCAAGGTATACGTGCATAGTAAGAAACAATATCCATGGCGTATCGTGCGTATGTTCGTCAAATCCGGTTCCAATGACGTCTTGCGCACCCCGAGATTTTTTGGTTTCTCACTAGTCGTCTCACTGCCTGACTTCATAGACGGGAACACCCAGTGTACGGGTTGTTGAGGTTGGCCTATTTTTGGTTGTGCAACTTGGGCCTCTCTGGAGTCCAGACTTAACATTTCAAGGAAGTAATCAGGTCCTCACGACGATGTGGATCAGAGGAAAGAATGTTTTCGGTGGTGAATCCTTCGCTCAGTCGTCCTACTTGTTGATTCGAAGGCGATGTTAAAACCGAAATCAGAAACGAAAGTAGAAATGAAAAAGCAACCGACCGCTCAAGAACGATATGTAAGCCGAATACGAATGGTTTCGCCAAGTGGAGGGAAAGTGCATAAAATGAGCACTACAACAATGTATAATAAAATTACATTGAAAAAAGCTATTGCCAAAATATATACAAAAAATGTTGTCGCAAAGCGGACATGAGTTTCCGGCCAACCTAATACCATTTCTTTATCGAAGTGAATTTGAAAGGAAGGGTCTGAAGTCAGTCTATATATTCTGCAGCATGCCAGTATTTGAAAGTAACCGAATAGGATGCCGTTCTTTATCATTCGTTCCAAAATTTAACTACAGAGATGTGCCACAACCAACCGGCTTGAATGAGATTATTTGCATGTGGTTGGCCTACGGCTTGAAATTGACAAGAGATGAAGCTATTGCCAAAATATATACAAAAAATGTTGTCGCAAAGCGGACATGAGTTTCCGGCCAACCTAATACCATTTCTTTATCGAAGTGAATTTGAAAGGAAGGGTCTGAAGTCAGTCTATATATTCTGCAGCATGCCAGTATTTGAAAGTAACCGAATAGGATGCCGTTCTTTATCATTCGTTCCAAAATTTAACTACAGAGATGTGCCACAACCAACCGGCTTGAATGAGATTATTTGCATGTGGTTGGCCTACGGCTTGAAATTGACAAGAGATGGTAATATTTCAAAACGGACTTTTCTTTAACCTTTATGCGATTATTCAACATGTATTCTTTCTTTCATAATCTTGCACGAGGTTAATTAAAAAAATATTTATTTCGCTAGCGTTCGCCTTTAATTTAGCAGATAACCCGAGGCGTCGGTCCACAGTTATTTGTCTTTTTGATTCAGCGACTTCGTATTTGTATTCTTTCAATTTGTATTTGACATATCCTCTTCAGTGGAGGTACCTTGAATGAGGCAATCTCACCCGGCCACGCTCTCCTATTACAGCAAGTTGGTTGTTGATATTTGTGATTATCCGGTAATAACAACTTTCTTTTTATACTCTTGTTGAGCAAGATTAAGCTGATGTTTCGACAGATTTCGCCTTACTCAGAGCCTGGAAAGGTCAATTTGGCTGCAATCTACCAAATCAGGCACCTTCATATGGACACCGTAAGTTACCGGTTGGAGGATAGTTGCTCCTAAATTGTAGTTGCGCTCTATCCCAGCTGATAATAACACTAACATTTGCAGGATTGACAGCCCAAAAAAAAGTTGCTATCACCAAACAATTCACTATTACCAGTAACCAACGTCCTATATAAAACAGCATCCCAGTATGCTTCATGCGAGCGGTGCTACACTAAAGAAAATTCGACTCTATACGAAGATGAAGACGCCACTTCGAGAAGACGAACAACTGCGGACTATGGGCTCGGATCACCGGCTCTGACAAAGACGAAAACATGGAGACGTTAGCCGAACAAAAACTGTTTATCATCCTGGCGTAAACTTATCAAAGAAAGGAGAAGTGATAATGTTCAAATTTGACTAAGTACGATCAGCAAGTAAACTAGTGCAGTAACGGATATGATTAGAATATTGAGTAATTCCAAAATCTAATCTATATGTGGTGACCAACTAACTGTCCGTTATGGCCTCGATTCTTTGGACGAGGCAATAAAGCCAACGGTTCACAACAGATGTGTTCGAAAAGAGTTACATTCTAATTAGCCTTCACGTATTTGAATAGCTGTCACTTTTTTAATTTTTTCCAACTTTACAAGCAGAACAAAGTAGATTTCTGTTTAAGAAAAATGTAAGCTGGAAGTTTCACTCACACTTCGATGTTTGAACAGCCCGTCCTTACTAGTTGTGCCGGCTATTTTCCAATTTTTGGAGTTTTGCTGGTTTAGCCACCGTGTTTCTCTAGAGTGCCGAAGTCAGCCTGGGCAAAATCTGCTCCAGGTAGGCACCACCATAAGCAGTCGCCGCCCTTGTGGATCAGAGGGAGATTTCCCACCATGCGACTAGTTTGATGCCAGGACAGTGCTGGATCCTGGTATTGGTTTACTCTTAGGTGGGTTTCCTGATGGAAACGCCGGACTCCTCCTTAGATTGGGAGACCCTACCGGATTGAAGAAACCTCCCGCTATACATCGCAGCCCCGACACTCAGGAGCACCTCCCAGCCACGATGATATACCACTGGGAGGCTCACTCTCACTTACATCGAAAAGTACAAAAAAGTTTTTAACATGGCTGTGACTAATGACGAAACAATTTTAGAAAAAATATGCGCTGTTACTGCTGTAGACTAAGTCAAAGCAAGGAGCGGTATCACACTTCTTTGGAACTCTTTGTTCACCTCAATTTAAATCACGGTCGTGTTCACAAAATCTACGAATGGAAAACAATTTGTTGCCTTGAAAAGATAGCAATAATAGTTAAAACCGTAATTTGCACGAGAAACTGCGCAAGTGAAGCAGCTGTGTTAGCCAAACCGAGCAAGCCTGAAACCATGCAAATGAGGTGACGGTGGCTCCCAAACCGACAAGCCAAACCGAAAAGATCCAGCACGATGAGTAGCCTTTCTCAACAATATGGAGTTCTTTCAAAAGTTTGATCCGTATTAGTAGTATAAATATTCCACCGAATATAAGGCTACTGTTACATAAAATATGTCAAGACTCTGAGGAAGGCGAAATCGCCGAGACGTCAGCTATCGACAAACGAAAGCACTAAGAACAACGACAAAAAATACTTATACCAGCCTCCCATCGCCTCAACATGATCAGTTTATGAGGTCATGTAAATAAATATATCAACTATAAAAACCACTAGGAACGGCGCAGGTAAGAAGGCAGTGTTGACCAAACCGACGAGTTTCATCCTGTGGACTACGTATTTAGCGCGGTTCACGCTAGAGTGGAACAAGTCTCAAAGTTTTGAAATTCATAAGGAGTGGCCAACTTCTACAATGTCTGAGCAACCATGCTCTTCAGAACAATTTTTTGAACTTTGAATTTCGAATTTGAATTTTGCCACTCCTCATGAACATTTGCAAAATCTGCAGCTGACAACAAGCGAAGAATTTGTCGTTCTTTGATGTGGTCAAGAGTTCAGCAAAAGCCACTAAGAGAACGAAATCGTCTGATGGGTTAGTGGAGAATAAAACATGATATCCTGTGAAGAGAACGTTAAAAATGGAAGCAGCTAGTGATGGACCCTCTGATTTCTCGGGTTGGGGCGAATCGCTTACTAAACAGTATTTTCTTTTGTACAATCAATAACTTTTCACTTATTTAGCTAACACGAAGTTGGTATGACACCTTAATTTGGCTAACATTTCGACGCCATTGCCTTCTTCAGAGTCGCATCGATCCAAATTAGTGGTCCACAGCTCATCGCTGTAGATAGAATCATATCCAGTGGATTAAACCGCGCTCGAATAAGCAACTTTACTCAGCGGTGCCCTTTTATACAGAACGAATGTTGATCTATTGCCAACATCTAGTAAGATTTGTTTCTTTAGCCTGTCTTGGAACATGAAGTCGAATCATTTTGGAAAAGTACCAAGTGGACACAATTTGTGTCCGACAACAGATGCATTCCAATACAAAGGTCCCACTGATATTTGTTTCAGGAACGTTTTTTTAGTTCCAAAAAGGAGGCATGTCAATAACATCTAAATCACGAGATACTACTTGATTTTCAGTACGATGATTCGTTTTCTAAAGAAATCGCTCGAGTGCTCTGTTCACTCTGGGCTGCTGTCTCCATGTTACGGAAATATCAACCCATGTTTTCAAAGCACAGCACAACAGCTTGTAAAACTGGTCAGCCAAAAATTTGAGTTTCTACGCCGTGGACATTAAGTTACTCACTAGCCTTTGTCCAACGTACGAAGAGTGCCTACACTTGATTTCCTATCAGATTTCTCTTCCAAGTCGCGATCATCCTTCGTTGAGCGTGATAACTATGTGTAGGCTCTTCTCAACAGGTTTCATCCAAGTTCATCTGTTCATCAACGCGTACACTCTTCTTCGACCGGTTTTCTCCCATACCTCTGCTGGCCTATTCTTTTGACAGTTTCATTGACTTAGGAACCACTACCTCTGCTTCTATTATGAAAAGGACAAAAGAGAAAGCTGTCAGTGCAGATAAATCCTTGAGAGATGCGTCATGCATTCGACTTCATTAAACATCGTTGAGGATGTCTGAACGCATATCTGGCTCATACAATGCGTTGGCCTATAACTCGCGTTGGCCTACCGATGGATAGAGTCAGTACTGTTATCCTTCCAGGCAGGTTTGGTAGCAACTGGCCAAATTCGGAGGGATGGAGAGAATGGTGAGTCGGAGGGGCGGCATCGAACCCATGTGTATTCTAAGGCACCTCTAACCGCTGCGCTACACGCGTCCCCTGCACGCACATGCGCTTCTGTGATAATGTTCCCAATGACAAAGATGTAGTGACCATTGGAGAAAAATAGTCCAACAATGGAATTATGAATGGCCGATGAAGAACCGTGTCGTTATTTTACACCCTACCTTACACTTCTTTCCGTTGAACGTTCATATATGGATTGGAAAATTAACATGATGAGTGACTTAGCTCTAAAGTTGAACAGGAGAAAGCGGGCCGCTTGGGGAGCGTTGAAAAGAGCAACGATGATGAAGTGAGAAAAACAGTGAACACCTCTACATCTCTCTGTGAACATCTTTGCTACTTCACGGTTTTCCACGCCTTAACGTGTGCGTCACATACCTGGTCGCTACGTAAGCAGTGCGAAAATTCGATCAGGGTTGTAAAACGCACGGTCGAATGGACGATGCTACGTGTATCCCATACCACCCAAGTGAAAGAGAGCATCCGAAGCTCCAACCTATGCGAACGGTCATAAATAAGAGAGGCTGTTCTATTACATACGCCAAATTGTAGAAAATAAGGTTAACCTGACCCGTAATGCGTATAGACGACAAACGATGGACAGGACCGTTGATGACTGAATTCCTCGGGATGTCAAAAAGTACTGCAAGAATACCACTGACTTGTTGATCAAAATTATCCAAAAAAAAACTACAGACGAAAGATATGACGCTCAACGAGTTTGTAGAGTAAGCAGAACTTATTGGGCTACTCTTCCACCAAACGGAGATGTGGAAGATTTAGTGGCTCCCTTCGGGATTCCAGGAAACCACAATGACTAAACCAGGAAAACTACGGAAAAATGGATTATGCTGGTCCACTCAAGCACCCAAGTAAGTAAGATTAACATAATCTTTCCATAAAGAAAACAGTTATATGATCATGTGCAAAAAACGGAACATCACTGACGTCGATCAGAAACCAAATACTGCTAATACGAATGCAATCGTTCTCAGCGTGAGCCATATCGCCCAGCTACTGTCACAGTGGTGTCAATCTCTTGGTTTCACGAAGATCTTATTTGGAGTGTATCCCATACCACCCAAGTGAAAGAGAGCATCCGAAGCTCCAACCTATGCGAACGGTCATAAATAAGAGAGGCTGTTCTATTACATACGCCAAATTGTAGAAAATAAGGTTAACCTGACCCGTAATGCGTATAGACGACAAACGATGGACAGGACCGTTGATGACTGAATTCCTCGGGATGTCAAAAAGTACTGCAAGAATACCACTGACTTGTTGATCAAAATTATCCAAAAAAAAACTACAGACGAAAGATATGACGCTCAACGAGTTTGTAGAGTAAGCAGAACTTATTGGGCTACTCTTCCACCAAACGGAGATGTGGAAGATTTAGTGGCTCCCGCTCGAGCCACACGACAAGAACAAAGCAACGGGTGATACAGGTGATATATTGCACTTAACAAGCGTTTCTAGGTAGAACAATTCTATCCTTTGGGTAACTAAAGCTCCCAAGATGGTTGGAAGTTGGAATAGATGGCATTCACGGTTGCGTATCGGCCATTTCTAGTGTCATTCTGTAAATGTCTTTGCTCTTTGTCTTTTGCGGATTCTATGGGACCTTGTGCGGTAGCAGAACATTACTGCAACCATTTTATACTTTTCTGAACCTTTTCAACCACGTTTCATAGATCATCGTTTGTCTGGTCTTTGGATTGCGAACGCTTGCTCATCATGTTTGCCGATTTTTCAACAACATCCTTCAGCTTTCCATGGAATCCTCGCTTTTATGCCAACTATTGTTGGATAAGGCAACAGTTACAAAAAATTTGATGCGCACATACTTTCTTTTCCCTTCGCACAAGAAATGTTCTTTATTTTCATTTTGTGACTAGCATTGTCCCCTCTGATGCACGAGGGCGACGACTACATCTGGTGGTGACGACGACCTTTGGCAGACTTTTCTCTGGCTGACCTCGGGATTCCAGGAAACCACAATGGCTAAACCAGCAAAACTACGGAAAAATGGATTATGCTGGCCCACTCAAGCACCCAAGTAAGTAAGATTAACATAATCTTTCCATAAAGAAAACAGTTATATGATCATGTGCAAAAAACGGAACATCACTGACGTCGATCAGAAACCAAATACTGCTAATACGAATGCAATCGTTCTCAGCGTGAGCCATATCGCCCAGCTACTGTCACAGTGGTGTCAATCTCTTGGTTTCACGAAGATCTTATTTGGAAAAAACATGTAGCGGCGACTTGACGCGCAAAAGGACCTTCATTTCCAGTGCATTCACGTGCGGTAAATTTTCCCACTCTGCATTCCTAATCATCGACGTTTCTATTTCTGCATTGAAGTCACCCATAAAAATTCTCTAGCGTGATCTCTTGAAAGCTTCTCGAATTCTTAAATATATCGAGTTTCGTGTCATCAGCTGCTGTTATTGATGGATGAAGGATAAAGCTCTCGGCTTTGATCAAGCCCTGAGGGATGCGCCATGCATTCGACTTCATTAAGTATCGTTGGAGGTGATTGAATGCATATCTGGCCTTTACAATGCCTCGCGGTGGCCTACCGATGTATCGAGCCAGTGCTACTATCCTCCCAGATAACTCTGGTACCAATTTGCCGACCCCGGAGGGATGGAAGGCTTGGTGGGCCATGGGCGCAGGAATCGATTCCACGTGTGTGTTGCAGTGGCGCCTCCAACCACTGCGCCACATTCGCCCTTATTGATGAATAAAGCAATTAATGATACCAGATTTTTTCATAAAAATGAGAGAATGTTTTAAACACATACAAATGCATATGTTTGTTTCCCTGGTTGCCGTTATAAACGACGGTGCTACAGTTCCTAAGACATTAAAGAGCTTCATTTGAAAGAAAAACAGTAGTATCCATCTGCTCACATTCAGGAACAGGAGTTCCTGATAACGTTCAAGTCATCAATACAGCATCACATCGATTATTCGTATTAAACTGAAGTTGAAATCGATCTGCAGAGGTAAAGAACTAATGTTCTCCTTTATCGTCCCGGTTTATTCGCATCTCAATTTTGGCGCGGAAGTTTTATATCACTTGTCATAAGGCCCGTCGTAAAGGTAATAGCGCTTTCGAAGCCTCGCTGAGGTTCTGTGTTTTTCCCATATCTCAGCATCTTTGTGGTTGTCTTTCTATCGTACTCAGCGATGGAACAAGAACGGCAAAGAATAAAAATTAGAACAATTGTCATAATCTTTTCTAGAAAGATTATAGACAAATCTAGGATTTCCTGCATCACGCAGTCCACATACGAATGTGCCGGCATCGGGTCCTGGATTCTGAACGCCGATCGATTTCGGCCTTCATTTATAGTATGGTGCACTAAAGATTGAAATTACTATTGCTAATTTCTCGCAAATTGATTTTTAGCCTCGGTTGAAAGCTCCGAAAAAGACAAAGGAACACTATTTTTACATCGGTAAGTAAGGTAGCAATGTTGATAGAACTTTACTTTTTTATTTGTTTTTACTTTATTTGATCCTTCTTCACGTCTATTGTTCGAATCCCACCACTTCTCAAATTCAATTCGTTGCGCATCAATTTTCCACGAAAATCCTCCAACTTTACACGTGGCTTCGGTTGCTGCTTGAAGATTTTCGTTTCATTTTGAATGTCATAGAATGCTGGTCTCCCTGTAGTTCTGGGATATGCGAGCTAGGGGCGCTCCTAATTGGATTGCAGAGAGTGCGTAAGCATTAAGGTAGCAATGTTGATAGAACTTTACTTTTTTATTTGTTTTTACTTTATTTGATCCTTCTTCACGTCTATTGTTCGAATCCCACCACTTCTCAAATTCAATTCGTTGCGCATCAATTTTCCACGAAAATCCTCCAACTTTACACGTGGCTTCGGTTGCTGCTTGAAGATTTTCGTTTCATTTTGAATGTCATAGAATGCTGGTCTCCCTGTAGTTCTGGGATATGCGAGCTAGGGGCGCTCCTAATTGGATTGCAGAGAGTGATTCCGGTGTCAATTTCCCGACCTCGGAGGAATGAGAGACTTGGTTGGTCCGGAGCAGAATCGAACAAGCACCATGCTCGTGATGGTGGACATCACTTCCACTGTGCTATCCGCCCCGTTGATAAAAGTGCTATAAAAAGTCATGATATTTATGAATCGATGCCGCATATAGCGATAATGGAATACTATATGAAAGCCACGGTACGATAGGACTCGCGTGTAGTGACAAATACGGATATCGAAGAGGAAACAAGGAAACAAGAAGATGAACATGATATTACAATAAGAATGATGTTGAGATCACAATGAGATATTATTGCATGATATATCGATGACATAAAAGAGACAGAGACAAAACAGACATATAGTATATAAACGTAAAAGCAAAACAACAACGAATGTAAGTGTCAATCACCCAGAGCTAAAAGAGCATGCGCAGGTCAAAATTCTATACCCGTACTTCAACGAATTAAGCTTAAAACAAGTCATCGCTCTTCCTCATGTCACTCATCGCTTTTTCTTTTTTAAGATGGCTCCACCTACATGAAATTATCAGACTGTGAGATGCCTGTCGGCTAGTAGTCAAATGCCGTTGCCCTCAGTCTCGGCTACATGTACTGGTGGAGCAGAATGCGGTGCTTTCAAATTATGTGTGCCCTAAACGATGCTGTTCTCAATAAATAGTAGCGGTTTGATCGATAATCGATCGAGTTCACCTTATACTCTTTTCCCATGTGTTCGATAGTGTTTTTCCATTGTTCGATTTCGGATTTGTCATGCGCAAGCACTCCAAGATAGGCACATCCAATCACATCGTCACCAGTGCAGGTTCTGAAAATAATCTCACACTATAGGAAATTGCAAAAATCATAACGACATTGTGGAGAAGTTCACTCTGACTCGGTTTTCACTTTGAGCAGTTATGGAACCCTGATAAGCAACACTTTTTGTTTTTCTTTTCAAGATCCGAAATAGGACAACTGGCTCAAATTCACGAACGAATGGGAACGGTGCATTTGAATGTCTGAAATAGCAGCTGATTCCTCAGAGTGTCTTCATGAAAACACGCTACACCTCTGTTGTTATTTCCTTATTGCGAGCGCCTGAAATCTCTCAAGAACGATGACTTAACAAATTTCCTCTGGAATCTCATGTTTTGATTGGAAAATTATTCCATTTGGAATGTACCGATCCCACCCCACATCTATCGCATAGCCGATTACAGTAAACCGTAAACTTTTGTCGATTTTCGAAATGTAAAAACGCTGGCATCATGGCGCCAAGAAATTGTTATCCAGAACCTCAGCATCAAAGGATTTCTGCTTGATATTTGCTTTTTTTTCAACTGTTTGCCATCGATTAATTGAAGGTGTGCAAGGCATCCACAGAAAAAAGTCATTCCAAAAAAAAATTCGATTTAAGCTATCACTTTGATTGCTAGGTAATTTTTAATTCTTCTTTCGACTATCTGACGACTAAAGGGCAGGTGTGGCGCACTGGTCGAAGGTTCCCTGCAACACACACAAGGGATCGATCAGGATCGATCACCGCCCCTGTGGATCAGAGTTGGCCGCCTCGTGTAGTGAAAGTCTCAGCATCGTCATCCCGTAGCGACTGCTGGTATGCCTCACGACTGGATTACGGTAGGTGAGAAAAACGGTAAACTTTAGAACAGTTAACGCTGAACACGAGGGCTATCATGCAATACGGCTGCTGAGAAATTCGACTCTCTAGTGTTTCCACAGCTGGTGATAATCCGTCAAGGATTAGGGTACATAAAGTGTTGGAAATGCAACAGAGTTATACGAGACTTTAGAGATCAAGGAGATCGAGACCACCACCATGGACTACGATTGCGAGAGAAAGGTACGAATGGCATACGTGCTGGGGTCCGCACAACTCGTGAAGATGGACCGTCCAAGTAAGTAAGTATACGAGGCTTTGCCCTATCATAATAGAAGTAGTACGCATACGAGAGTAAGTACGATTTTTTCAATAGTGTTATCCCATTTTCAAAACCTATGGTATTAAAATTTCCAAAAAAAAAGAGCTGAAAAACATAAATTTTCACCTTTTCTAACACAAGTTCAATAGTCAATAACATCAAGAAACACATTCGTGGGCACCATCACCTCTTGTTGGACGAGATTTCGCCTGCTCTATCGATTTACCGTTCAAAATTCAATCTTGACGGAAAAAAGGGGCAAAAATATGACCTTTCAGCACTATAATGTCAAAATTTCCTCGTGGTAGAACAAGATGACTACCATATTGTTGGAAAAAACAGGCAGGTTGTAATGGTTTTATTTCAATGAGTGGAATTGCCGGAGTTGAGGTACAACACATCGAGCTCTAAGGGTTAACAAGCGGTAAGTGTTACAAGAATTCGAGCATTTCGTTTTGACTGATTCAGTGATTTCTACAGTTTCTGTGGTATAAGAACTTTCCAGAAGTTGTTCTAAAATGTTTCTTGTAGTATATTTTGCTAGCCGCATGTGATTTGAATATTTTATTATAGTCCAGACTACTGCACTTATGGTCACAGCTGAGTAATCATTGAGTCCTGTGAGAGAAACAAGGATAAACTGAAAACTAAGGGATTAGAAATTGTATTGGAAAAAACAGGAAAAACGAATTATTAGGATAAAATCTCTTTAGCAAAACATCAAAACGGTTTTTTTAATTTTTCGAAATTTTTTTTTTTTTTGGAGTGGGGAGGGAAGCTCAGCCACCAGCCGTAAAGCAACGCTCTTTTGCTGAGTTGAAAAAATAAGAATGTGGAAAAACCGAGATGATTCTGGAATAAGAAGCGATCTGAACCAAATAGGAAGCAATCGGTGTAATAAACTAAAGCGTAATGCAGTTAAAAAGGTAGAAATTAAAAAATGAGAAAAGAGAGAAAAATGAACAATGCCTGGCGAGTATTGTCCAAATAAGGATAAAAAGCGAAAAAAGGATGTTTAAGACAAAATAAGGGGCTGAAAGCACAGTGGTAGTGATGTCCATCGTCAAAAGCATGGTTCGATTCTGCTCTGGACAAAGCAAGCCTCTCATCTCTCTTGGGTTGAGAAATCAGTAGCGGACTTGTCTGGGAAAAAATCACTCTCTGCAATCCAAATGGGAACGCTCCAGGCCGACCATCTCAGAACTACAGGGAGAATTCCTCTACCGGCATTGTACGACATTCAAGATGAAATGAAAATCCTCAAGCAGCAACGGAAGCCATACGTAAAAGTTGGAAGATCTTCTTGCACAATCGATGCGAGGAGGCGAATCGCACATGAGAAGTGCTGGGATCCGCGCAATAGTGGTGAAGATGGGTCATATAATAATAAAAAAGATAAAATGACAATGTCAGGAAAAAAGAAAAATCGAACTTCTCCTCAATTTGTATTTTTCCTTGATGAGCTTAAACGAGGTTGATAATAATATTTATTATCGGCTAACGTTTCGACGTCTTCGTCTTCATCAGAGCCGATGATCCGAGTCGATGGTCCACGCTTGTTATTCGTCTCGATGTGGCGGCTTCGCCTTCGTGTCGAGTCAGGTCTTCCTCAGCGGTCCATCTCCTCGAATGAGGCACACTCATTCAGTGATGCCCTTTTATACACGATGCTGATGGTGGATATAATGATATAGTCCTCAATTTTCTCCTCAATTTTTTCTACGTTCTTTTCTATTTCGAGTCTTACTTCTTATTTCATTTTTCCTCGTTCCAACATCTACTTTGTCTTGGCTTGAATGTCGTCGTAAATAAAAATAAAATTGGCACTCGCTAGTGGAATTCATTAGGAATCCCAAGAAAAAGACATAAAGTGATCAAGTTGAGAGATCGATTGATCGATCGATCGGTCGAGTATCCGCCATGTGTATGACATGATTAGTTCCCTATGCATTTCAACGTCCGTTTTTGACCCCAGCTGAAGGTCATGACATCGAGAAATTTTCTAGAACATGATGAATTGCAACATTGCTGGAAGGCTCCAGTAGAAATATATAAAAATCTAGTGATGTCATAGACTTCACAGAACAAGTTATTTCTATGCAAAAGTGATTCTAATTGAGAAAAACTGGGACAATTTGGACGCACATCCCGACGATTCAAAGTGAAAATCACCACATGGCGTCACTTGCATGGAACCAATTAACGCATGACGTCATCCACTTGCTCCAAGTCACAATCGTGACGTCACAGAATCTTCACCGACATTTCAACGAAGTGGAATTACCATGCTTATTTTGTACGAAATGACTTCTTCAGCACAGACAACGGATTTTTTCTACGAGATGCATCTGATTGACCATATGAATATCACAATCCAGCTCTCAACATAGAAATGTGTTGCTGATTTCCTGCGATTCACTATGTCGTCCATGAAAAAAACTGCCTAATCGTCCCGCCTTCTATTCGCTGTCTAATCAGACCATAGTGAAGTTAGCCAATGAGCCAAAACGACAAGAAACGAAGACGGTGACTACACAACATGGGAGCTTCCCCTTCAAATTCATCGCAAAAGTACCAATGAACTGCGGTGGTGAGGACCTGGGGCAGACTTTGGTTAGGCTGACCTCGGGACTTCAGAGAACAACAGTGTCTAAAGCAGCAAAACTTCGAAGAAATGGAAACTGTGCTGGAACCCGCACAACCAATACAGACGGGCCATCTAAGTATCCAAGTAAGTAATTAATTAAGCATTTACGTGACAATCACTTTCACGAAAAGAACAGAGTAAAGAAAGAACCCATTACAGAGTTTTTGCAGGAAGAATTTTCGTTCAGAAAGCGACAATTTTTTACTTTATTTAACCATTCTGCTACCTTAACTTGATAAAACTATCAATTACAGCATTATGAGTGACACAAACTGAAAGCCGATTCAGAGCAGACAAAGACAATACGGGCTCAATAAGCTAGCTCAAAAGCAACGCATCACTAACCGTTGCATGTCATGTATGCTGATTGTGATTTTTGTTGTATCCACATCTTTCTTAGTGGATAACCATTCTGCTACCTTAACTTGATAAAACTATCAATTACATAGCATTATGAGTGACACAAACTGAAAGCCGATTCAGAGCAGACAAAGACAATACGGGCTCAATAAGCTAGCTCAAAAGCAACGCATCACTAACCGTTGCATGTCATGTATGCTGATTGTGATTTTTGTTGTATCCACATCTTTCTTAGTGGTGTTGAAAAGGAACATCACCGCTTCGTTGTAAACGGCTGTCGTCGTCGACTTCAGCACTCGACTCGACTTCGTTTGCTGTTTTTCACCTTGCGCCATCGTGATTTTAATACAGACATCTGCAATTCGAGATAATTCATTTCTAAACTCACTCACGCAACAGTTTATACTCTGAAATTTTCCTTACTTAATAATTCTAGCATTGGCCATTGATTGTAATCGGCTTCACGTTATGAAAAAATGGGTCCTGTGAGAAGCTAGCAGTAATGTATTTTAACTAGTCCCAAAATGAATCAGGCCAAATGACCAAAATGACACATGTAAATAACGAGGATCCGGAGGAAATAAAAAGTGTGTAGGACTTGTTATTTTGTTCTTCAGAGTTCGTCGTATAAATTTTTGCTGTGGCTTCTAGCACAGCCGCAATGATTCGACCTAAGTGCTAGCAGCACAACCGAGGTCGCGTAAGTCAATTGTTAAGAAAAATGAACATATCAAGAATCAGCTTTCTTTAACAGAATTTCTATTTGTCCTTAACCGCCAAACACCATGATAGTTATAACCTAAACGGTCAAAAGCATAGAAAAGGTTCGGATGCTCAGAGTTGCACGCCATTTCTAACCAAAAAAATCACCACGAACTCCAATTTCTAGGTTGTTGAGAGTTTGCTTTCGTACACAATATTTAAGACTACAATAGATGGCGGTTAATGTTGTAATAAAAATTTTAAAGTCAGTTGCAAAAATGTGATGTGCCTATAAAAGTTTAGTCCATGTGATTACACGTGTGAATCATATATGGCTCATGCTCTCGTCGAATGTGCAGCTTAGGATTTTCTGCTTGACAAATTGTACTTAATAGAAACCATTCTATAAATACAACTACAGTAAAACCAAAGTGATACCACTACAGTAATCCAACTGCTGACAGCAAAAAAACCACTGATATCATTCCCTTTAAATATTCATAACCCTTACTGAACATTTTTTTCATAAGGTGACGAAAAACATCTTAGAGCGGCGTTACCAACGACTTTTTGATTTACACTCGTCACATCGATTAAACTTAGATGTAGGTCTTCCTCGAACCTAAACAGGTGGAAAAACAACGCGTTTAAAATACATTCGTAGTGTAAGTCCACTCTCCATCAGACGCAGTACACCAGTTTCTTTTTCTTGTCGTTCCACTCATTACTGCGTCACTTTCCTTATTTTCTGAAAACTTCTTTTCTTAATAAAAATTTCACAATGTGTGAACTTTGACGCTTTCGATTAGAAAAATCTGACAGTGCAAACAATAGCTTCAGTTTCCTTTCTACCAAAAACACAACTTCAGCATTTCGTATCGCATGTCCTTTTTCCAGTGGAATCTCGAGTCCTTTTTCCACCCATTGAAAACTCAATCTAATGTTAGACATAATCGTAATCATATCCTGAACAGGTGTGTAAAATCCTTGCAAAATACAAAGACGAGTAGGCGCACTGTAACACTGTGTTTACACTCCGTTTCCCTCCTTTAACCCAGAACAGTCAGTACAGTCACCTCAAGGTAATTTTAAGACACACTGTGGTGATTATGCATCATGTGCGTGGTTCACTGCCCACCAAAACAACAATATAATGCTCCCCACACAGAATTTTAAACGAAAACTTTCTCGCCGACTACAGAGGAGAATGAATGAAATCCGTTTCTACTCTTTCTATCCCGCTAGTTGTGCACCAATAGTGCAAAGTGCACACCACCAAATGACGAAATTCGATTTGGCCATCAGCCACAGACGACCGTTTAATGACATGGCTGAAGCAAAAAGAAAACTCGTGTCTAGAAGATCGCCCGAAAGTACTATTATCTTGAATGTACTCAAAAAAAAACAGATTCTCCACAATGAGCAAACCGCTTCCTTCGGGGTGAACACAACACAGAGTTGCTTTTGCTATGGTTCTTTCATGCGTTTATTGCGTGGAATATACTAGAGGATTGCGAAAAAACAGGAAATATTTCGACAATATGCACAGCAAAAGCCAAGTTAACTACACCGCAGCAACGCAGTGCCCTCCAGGTGCTTCAACAACCAATAATTTTTGATGTAATGAAGAAAAATCGACATTTTTTGGCATTGAGTTTCTAATAAAATACTCATATGTGCTGGCACGTGGCGCGGGCGCGTGTGGCACAGTGGTTGGAGGCGCCACTGCGGCACGCACGTGGAGTCGATTCCTGCTCCCATGGCCCACCAAGCCTTCCATCCCTCCGGGGTCGGCAAATTGGTACCAGACTCGTCTGGGAGGATAGCAGCACAGGCTCGATACATCGACAGGCCACCGCGAGTCATTGTAAAGGCCAGATATGCATTCAATCACCTCCAACGATACTTAATGAAGTCGAATGCATGGCACATCCATCAGGAATTGATCAACGCCGAGAGCTTTATCCTTTATCCTTTTTGTGTTGGCATCCCTCCATGCAAAACCAGTTCTCTCAGATACGGTGTTGCTCTCGGAATTCACAATGCCCTCTACTACGAAGATGTAGAGGCTCTAATGTTACAACAATGAAAAGGAAAGATGCTCGTCACCTTATCGATTCTGAACCCGGTTCATTACGACGATAAAACGTTTAGAAGCGATTCGCTTCAGAAGTCTTCCTGTAAATCCCAAATTGAAAATCGTGTTGTTCGTAGACGATTTAGTTCTTTGAAAACTATTTTCGCTTTCGTTTGGATTTGAAGCTGATGCGATTTTCTGCATTGTGTCTCACTCACATCATCAACATAAACGCAGTTTACAATGTTTACTAACTTTTCAGCACCTAAACGAGATAGATGATTGCCGAGAAGGTGAAATCCAATCGGCAGGCTAAAAAGGTATACGAAAAAATGACGACGAAATACCGACGATCTCAAGGCGAATCCGTCTCGGGGTAATCCAATGTTATAATTTGCAGAACTGCTTTTAGAAATCTACTGAAAATCAATCACTTAGCGTGGAAACAGACATGAAGAAGAACAAGAGCGAGTGAGGAACAGAAAGTAAAGACGAAAAAAAGCGAGAATTAGTTGACCAACACAGGACAAGTTAGGAAGAGTGGAAATGACCACGAAGAAAGACAGCTAAGATAAGAACGAAAAAGAAGAACAAAAGGAGTTAATAAAAAATGAAAGAAAGAAGTAGGATCGCCAAACCCTACTTGAATCGAGTTTATTTGCAAACCAATCACATTGACTTTTCATCCTTCTCTTTTGACTATACAACATTAACAAATTGTAATCGACATAATCGCCTTTATTCCAATTTCATGTAAAGAGGTGACTTCGCGTACCACTTGCCCTAAGTGAATGCCATGTCAAGAAATACTGGGCTTTTATCGCTCTTGGTAAATGTCGAACATTCATTGTTTCTCTTGATTTTCTCTTCCATTAGACATATGAGATGACGAGAGTGCGTGTGCGATACACAGTAAGGGTTTCTTTCTTATTTTCTTACTGATACTGCATTAACCTCGACAGCCATCCAAATAGAAGTCGGGCGCTTCTACTGTTACAGTAATCGTCGAGTATGCTACGCAGACATCACTATAGACGTTCATCACATTAAAATGTGGTGTTAATAGACTTTGATTTTTATAATTCTCTGTTTTCGATCCACTATTTTACATTAGCTTTTACTCTGTGAAATTTGTGACTTGATATCTTATAAGAACCCTATTAACAGAAAAAACATCGAAGAAGCTGTACAGCCCTGAGTTTCGTCACAAAGAAAAAGAATTAAAAAACTAAGCATACATATATACATAAGCATAAAGTAAATTACAACGGTGCCGACATATTTGCGAAACTCCGGACTGCAGGTGTCTGCAGTGGGGAACGAACGCGCTATTACCCCTTTCCGGTGGCTAAAGCGTTCGCCATCACACCATGCGCGTCCTTCGTTTCGCTAGTCTCTCTCAGCTAGTTTTATCGATCAGCGCCATCAACAATCACCCGTTAACGGGATTGATTGTTAAAATAAAAATGTTTAGTATTCTTCCACGAAATGCTAAATAATACTGTAATCTTAATGCTTCGAATCTTAATCTAATCTAAGTAATCTTAGTTCTCATTACAAATTTGACATGTCAGCCAGCCTCATAAAGTCGTGAAAGTTGGTTTCGAAACGTTTTCGAAGTTTGAAATTTTAAAAATAATGTACCTTAAGTTCTGCTGATCTTCGCCTCATTTTAAAAGTCTCTTATTTTCGGAATCATTTGAATACTATACGTTTTCCCGCATAATTCTATTTACATATAGATCCATTTCAAAACAATCTACTTCCTACAATGATGAAAAAAGTAGATGAAAAGCTTCCTTCAATTTCAATTCCTCATCGATCCTTCTCATATCGACGGAGAATTCGTTTAGTACGTAGTATAGAAGTGTGTTTCACTTCAAGAACACAACTAACGAACTTTACCATACCTGGGGCACCCAGGAAACGCGATCGCGGTAAATCGTCGACCTTCTTCAGATTAATCGTCAATCGTCTTGCATCTTTCTCAATACATGACGAGATGTATATTTTCCCAAGTTTCTGAAAGGGAAAGATGTAGTTTGCAACTAAAAAGACTCGCATGGCCGGCTAAGGAGCTGCATTTTATTGGCGACAATAAAAAAACTAAGGCAAAAAACATTCTTGCTACTTTTCTATTCAAGGTTTCTTATGCCTCCTACGTTTACATCAGCAAACGCTTCTTACATTCTCAAAAAAAAATTGTTGAATATTCCAATTTTTGCTTAGTATCACCAGCGTCCAAACATGGGTCATAGACATTCATTTGGCTTGTTTGTAATTTAGCAAGGTTCTTTCACTTGTTTGTTAGGTTAAAAATTCTTTGGAACATTAAGCAAATTTATCTCGCCAAAGATTGGAAAAATCTGGTGGATGGTGTTTAATTTTTAGTAGGATTAAAACTATGAGCGTGAAAGATGGTTATCGATCACTACCACTCTTCACCATTCTAGAGCAAAACAAGCTGTAGGCGAGGGTTTTTGAAATAAAAATACGCCATTCACTTTTATTTACACTAACATTCTATTTCCTTGGACATTTTGCACTGCCAAAATGTCACGTGGTAAATATTAACATGGTTCATCTGGTGTTCTCCAGCTCACCCCACTGCACTAGAGCTGAACCTGACGCTAAGCCGATAGGTAATGCGTATGAAGTTGAAACTGGGAAGTGAAATTATCTTCGTGTCCGTAGAATTCCACCAGAATCGTTTCTGAGTGACTCATCTAGGCGAGAACCCGCCTATTGACGCGAGTGCATTATCCTCGTCGGTTCATCAGCTCTCTCCTCACTAACAGCAATCGGCTTGATAGCCTCCAGGGTCCTATAAAGGGTGCCGAATGGATTCACGCAGTGCATCACCATGCACATTCTGATGTCACGTGCCGAACAAGCAGCAAGGCGTCGAGACATTCAAGTACAATCATCACGGGCGAGTGCAATAAATATGCCAACAAGGCCAGCCCTTTGAGTCTTCATTCTATCCTCGACTGAACGTGTCACCATCGTAACAGATAAAAAGTTACTACAAATCTAACATAACATTTGAGTTCCTGTATCCTTAGTATTTGCTTATTTTCTACAAACGGGTAATTAAACTTCAAATATCAGCACAACTCTGATGATCAAACTGGGCGCTTCCGTAGATTTAAGGTCATTCACAAACTCAACAACAAGGAATAAAAACATGAAGCGATCGCAGCTGATCAAATCCTGAAGGGTGCACCATGGTTCTTATTTCGTCAAGTATTGCAGAAGAGAATAAATGAATATCTGGTTTATATAATAAAACTAGCGTGCGTCTTACGCAGTGCTCAGAGGAGCCCTGCAATACACATAGGAACGATCTCCGCGCTCCAGGTTCATCAAGTCTTCCATCCGTCCAGGGTCGGTAAATTGGCATCAGACTCACAGAAACAGTGGCTCGATACATCGGTAGGCCACCGCAAATTAGTGCTTTTTATTCTTCCAAATACGTATTATACCAATTTAGCGCCTCTAGTCGCAAGGAGGGATTCGTCTTCTAGTAGTGCGCGATGATATTCAGTGTGTATCCCAGGGCAAGGTTGAACGCTAGGAAAAATTGAAAGATACACTGCCGTGAACACTATTTTTACAAAAAACGTCTTCTCTTTTATAAACGCACATTTTTTTATCATAAATCCGGCCCTGAAGATGTCGAAACGTCAGCCGCACAAATATTTTTTTTACAGCAACCTCGACCGGTTCAAGAGTATAGAAGGATATTAATTATTGTTGCCGAGGTTTAATCAAAGTCGGTTTTTAAGACAGTGTTACCCTATGCACCAAATAATGAAGTACCGACGGATGCAGAATCCAATGCCCACCAAAAAAGGAGATAATACTGGCTTAAAGCAACAGATCACCATCCATCATTGGACGGTACTTCACTTCACTAGATTCGACTAGATGCAACAACGAACAATCAATCACATTGGTAGCATGGTCACTTCCGGACCGAGGATCGACTCGGACCGATCCGGCTCTGAAGAAGAAGAAGACGTCGACATATCAGCAGTAATTTTCCCTGGGAGTAATCTCTGCTTTGTTAGTCCCTCGCTTCCGGCACAAATCATCGCCGTTTGGCGTTCTCCTTCGAAACTCAGCTGCTATTTTTAGCATCTGTCCGGCAATTATTTTCCCTGCATAGGCATTGTCGGCAAAGTCTTGTCAGCGATTCGTGAAGTGTACGGCAAGTCAGAGTTTTCTGCCCTAAATTTGAATTCCTTAGGGCCTCATTTATTCTCTTCTCACTTCAGTCGTTTCTTGAGTACCAAGGAGATTCAGTACGACAACATTTATGTTGCCCGTCGATTTGAAAAACAAATACTGAATGAAGGGTTGGAAAAATCAATGTCAATCAATGCTGATCAGAGGAATTACACATGGGGAATTTTTTAAGTGACATAATGAAAAACACTGCATTGCTGCATTGTCCAACAATGTCCGCAGAGATTTCATCATCATTCTGATTGCCAGACAGGTTAAGTTCGTCCCACATAATCATAGGTATCCAAGCAACTGATATCAGTCAACAAACGCTCACGTACACATCTTACGCTTTAGCTACATCTTTATAAGAGAAGGCTTCCATTAACTACAAGTCGATGCACATGAAGAAAATTGAAGGAAAGATTCGGTATTGAGCTCTATCAAATAACTTTTAATTCAAATTACTTGAAGCGGGTGAATTTGTAGGATTCACATAGCTTCATGCTTCATCCAAGGAATCTATAGCTGCCAAATCATAAAGCAATGTTGAAGCATCATTCGAATTCTTAGATCATCAAGTACTATCAGCATTGTTCACTCCATAACTCGAAAATGAATTTTATTTACAAACTTTGAAAAAAGAAAGAAAAACGGGAAAAAAAGATTGGTTGAGGGTATGATAAAAAACACTATATTATATAAGCAGCGACCAAAAACAAAACCCACGATAGCACAGGGCTGCTGCATTTGGCCACATGCTAATCCGCCGTTTGAACTAATGTCACCTTCAACCATAAATTAAAGATCCTAAGCAGAAGCGTTAAAAACACCACTTATTAGTGGCTAACGAATAACGAATGTTGTTAATGAACACAAGGTAGAACCGTCAATTCAATCGATTACGGATACCCACGTAGTGAAATTTTGACATGAAAGTCTTTATTGGAGCAAAACATAAAATGACTAAAATGCACAAGAGATATAATTCATTCCGTACCACAAACTGACGGTTCTCCTCTCGGCTTATAACATCGTGATAGTGAGAAGGAACTGTTTGCGCAATGTTAACTACAATATACAGCAAAAATTCGTCCATCAGAAAGCTGATCTAAGTCGAGAAAAGTTCGAAGATACCATCCCAACGAGAAGCAAAGAATGAACTTGTTAAGTTTTCGAAGAAATCTAGGCGTAAACTCCTTCCGATGCAGCAGATCGGCTACTATCAGTGGAAACGTCAATGGAACGACCTAGCACGGCTATCCACAAATTCTAGGGAAGAAATTCGCTGCTGCAAAATTCTATCAAAGTGAAAATTCTGCCAAGGAGCGCAATAATAATAAAGACAAGCCATCTAGATATGAAGAATTGTGCAGAAGGACACTTTGGCGAGAGTAGGGAGAACAGAAGGTCCATTCATTAAACCGATCTGGATTTTCTCAGTCCAACCTATGCGTCGGCTTCGGCAAACGTTCAATATCCAATTCATTTAACCTCGTGACTACGTGGCGTGAGATACCTAACGAAAACGCGTTGTCCAGAGAGTATAAGAGTATTACGTTATTCGCGTAATCCATTGTTTTCTTGATGAGGAGACATAAGATTGTTAGCAGCAAGATATAGCCAGTACTGTACTGTTTCGGCAGCTTGACCCTTGCTGAGTCTGGAGAGATAAAATTAACCCGCAATCTATTCATCTGAAAATTTTCCTAATATGAGTAGAAAAATAACGCACATAAATTTTTTCCTCGCGTAGCAAACAGCTTCCTTTAAACACTCATCGCCTGGTTCTTTCGAAGTCTGCCAATCATTAGATGGAGGTCAGTGGCACACAGTCTTACGAGGGTCGAGAATAGGCTTGCCTAAGGTCGGAAAAATCAACCTGAGATATGACGGTCCCGCGTAACCTTGCGCGATACCTGGCGAGGCTTTTTTATGACCTAAGCCAGACACATTCCTACGGCGACGCCGCCGAAATGTCACCCAGTATTGCACTGACAAAATTTTGCTGTTAACGATCTCATGTTTGCTCACCAGAGAAGACAGTGGTGACTAGTGCCAAAGTTAGTAGAAAGTCGGTTTTGGGTATTACGTTAATGAACTACTACTGAAGATATCCTCAAAACAATCGTTTTGTAATTTAGTGTCGTTTTATTATAAAATCTCTTAGTAAATTTTCACTTTTCACAAGAATACCACCTTACTGATGAACTCTTACGACCCTTAAATTAGTCTTAGTGATACGACAAGCTCATGATTCACTGACCTTAGTTGGTTGCTGCTTGATTTCTTCGATGACTTTCACCTCCTTCCTCATGTTCAACTCTCGGATCTCGTGTAATGGTATCGTGACCTCACCGATAAGCAGATCCTTGCCGAGTTTAGCACTGTCATGGTGAAATACTGCTACCGCAACACTTTTCGTGTCAAGATCTTCTATTGTCACTTGATCGAAGAAGAACTCCTACAACCAAAAACGCGACAATGAAACATTCCTCCAGTTTTTACTCTCTCTCTTTTCTGTTCTGCTCTCTCAGTTTTCTCTCGTTGTTTCTTTCCTTAGGACTGCTAAAGTTCCGAATTTCTGTAGACGAGAACACTTTTGAGATACTAACCTGTTTGGACTGTTTATAATGTTTCTACGATATACACCGAACAGACCGTTTTATACTATTACATATTTATACTGGATAGTATATGATGGTAGAAAATAGTTGAACAGGAAGCAAAAAGGCAATAGATCTACTCCTAGCCGTCGACCAATCTCATTGAGATGTGACAACATGTCTGTATTTCTCCTATTTGGCATATTCATCTAAAAACAATAAACTGACAAAAAATGTTTATTGGCTGAATAACAAATTAATATAACTTCAACGATGCTAAGACATTTGCAGAACTCCGGGTCGCAGGTGCCTATGGTGGGGAACGAACGCGCTATTGTCCTTTCCGGGGAGTAACACGTTCACCACCACCCATGCGGGCCCTTCGTTTCGCCTGTCTCTCAGTTAGTTCTATCGATCTTTTGCCATCAGCGATCACCCGTTAGTGGGATTGATCTGGGGAGCGGGAACATTGTGGTTATAACTACAACCTCAGCTTAACTGGGTTCGTTACCGAGTACGGCTCCTCAGATCAATCCCGCTAGCGAGTAATTGCTGATGGCAAAAAATTAATAGAACTAGCTGAGAGACAGGCTAAACGAAGGACTCGCATGGTATGGTGGCGAACGTGTTACTCCCAGAAAAGGACAGTAGCGCGTTCCTTCCCCACCGTAGACACCTGCGATCCAGAGTTTTGCAAATGTCTCAGTATCATCGAAGTTATATTTCGCAATACATACTCTTCCATTGAAAAGAAAAGGCAGCAAATAATAAGTTAGAATAATAAACCAATAGTTTTGAGCTTTGCATAAACGGTGACTCATGGATGTCAACCGATACCGAACTGGGTTTTTTCTTTTCAGAAATAATAAACCAATAGTTTTGAGCTTTGCATAAACGGTAACTCATGGATGTCAACCGATACCGAACTGGGTTTTTTCTTTTCAGTAGTTCGCTGTCCGATAAAGTTGGACAGCTCTGGCGACTTGGTTGCGACAACCAAATCGCAAACTTTTGGTATTTATTTTTTATAAACATTTCTATGTTCGATAATTACCAAACACTTCATTATTTAAAGAAGAGAAGATGTCAATTATCCAAAGAATTGGCAGAAAAAAAAATTTCTTCCAGAACATCACGTGGTGATTTTTTTTTCTGCTCAAAGTAATTACTTATCTCTGCAACCACCAAGATTAGTTAACTTCTTACACATCTAAAGAAATCCCGAATAATCTTCAGTGGAACCGTTTAAAAGGGAGCTTTGCATAAACGGTGACTCATGGATGTCAACCGATACCGAACTGGGTTTTTTCTTTTCAGTAATTCGCTGTCCGATAAAGTTGGACAGCTCTGACGACTTGGTTGCGACAACCAAATCGCAAACTTTTGGTATTTATTTTTTATAAACATTTCTATGTTCGATAATTACCAAACACTTCATTATTTAAAGAAGAGAAGATGTCAATTATCCAAAGAATTGGCAGAAAAAAAAATTTCTTCCAGAACATCACGTGGTGATTTTTTTTTCTGCTCAAAGTAATTACTTATCTCTGCAACCACCAAGATTAGTTAACTTCTTACACATCTAAAGAAATCCCGAATAATCTTCAGTGGAACCGTTTAAAAGGGTTGCTTGTCTGCATAAGCGCTACTGTCTTCGTATTCACTAAAGCGAACGGACATGTTTTAAGGATTCTACAGAATCTGAGTTCGGATGATTTCCGAGCTCAGATATTCTCCATCGTGAGTTCGGAACACCCCATATCACCTCCATAGACACGGTCAAATTGTTGGCCTCGGTGCAGGTCGATTAATTCCTGCTCTTCACCGAGTCACCGTCGTGCAGACTACTATTCGGGATCACAAAATCAGTGGTATCGTCTACGGAATGGAAAAAATGTTTACGAAATGCGAGGGAGGAAAGTGTCTTTCAAGCGATTCCACGTGCGATATTGCAACAAAACATTAAGTTCACGAGCAAAGCAATTTCCATACTTTTCTTTGCTTCGGTGATTTTTTGCTCGTAGTCTCCGAATTTTCCATATAATGTGAAAATCAAAGTTTGATTAACTGCCACCTCCAGTCCAGGGAGAGCATGGTAATAACGTATTAAGTTTCTCCGCCCTCACTGTCACCAACGTTGAGTTTTCGAGGGGATCTCGGCTTTTGTGTGCGAGAGATCCGCCCGATTGTGAAACACGCAGTAGTGGTTGTTTATTCATAGTTGGTCCTTTCAATCCCCAAGAGTGAAGTTTCTTCACATCATGGTTAACTCTTCAGCAAGTATTTAAGCCTCACTGCTCGTGGAGGCTAGGTGATTCTTAATTTTTGCATAACTGAAGCAAGAGCGAAAGCTTTATAATAAGTCAAAATCAGTGGACATTTTTTGGCAAATATCTGCAGCGTTCATGTGGATAAAGCCCTATCGCGTTGAAAAAGTTGTCTTCTATATGGAAAGCTTTTAGGTGGGAAAGTCTTCCGTCTGATAAATCTAGCTAAGCAACGGAGACACTTTCCTATCCCCGGCCCATTTCCCTATGGTAAAAGAGAAACCAACCAAATTTCAGCTCTAAACCTCAAATTACTCATTATGAGAACGTTATGCTAACACTGGCGATATAGATATATATCTAAATAGATAAATAACTATATAGATAGCATGGTCACAACCAGTACACTGGTGGTTTATCAAAGGAGTTTGCAGAGTTCTCTCGGTGATTCACGAAAAGCTTAAGAAATAAATTCGATTGCTATAGCTTTCTCATAGTCGCCTAGAGAGAGGAGTCTTTTCACCGACCATTTAGAAAATGCGCCTAAAATAGCCAATCCTCAATCGCACCTCGTAGAAATTTTTAAGGAAATATAATTATGTGTTTTTGTGCATCTTCTGCCTTCAGGTAAATCAACATATGACTGACATCCCTCAAAATCCAATTTACGAAGCGATTCGTACTTTCTGAAGAAACTTTTCATGCCGATGCCAGGACAACATCCCACTCTTTAGCCTTCTCTCATGCTCAGACTTCACACTTTAAGTCGTCTTCTCGTTGCCAAAGCGGAAAATAACTCGCATGGCTCGGAATTTCCGTCCGAGATTGGTTACGACGCCGACGAATCACTTTGAACTCTTGAGAATCCTTCAGAATTCTTAAATCCATTCAAAACGCCACTTAAAATCTTTCATTCAAAAAAAAACATTTCTTTATTAGTTGAAACCAGTATAACTCATTCTCATTTTTCCAGCCAGCTGGACTATAGAGACTAAATCCAATAACACAAACTGAGCTCAAGAAGACAAATAGACATTGCACCA
Organism: Angiostrongylus cantonensis; assembly: GCA_009735665.1. NCBI lineage: Eukaryota > Metazoa > Nematoda > Chromadorea > Rhabditida > Metastrongylidae > Angiostrongylus > Angiostrongylus cantonensis. The sequence continues at coordinate 91,529 of MQTX01000322.1, forward strand.
GAAGGCTCTTTTAGTGGATGTGGAGATTTCCGGAAGAAAAACACTCAAAGAAATATGAGACGTTACATAGAAAAATAAACGAGATTGTTAAGAAGAACGGAATGGAAAGGAAAGTAGAGATTAGCAACAAAATAAAGAGTTACAAGTTCTGTTCCGACAGACGACGTCTGTTTGATGTTTTTTGAATTGTTTTCTTCTTTCTCCGGCCATTTCGTCATATATCAGTTTAATGAAGTAGGTCCACTTATAAAACATACGTTCTATCATTTATCTCTCTTTTGTCTAAATTTTTAACTGGTTTTCACTGTAAACAATCTATGAACTTAAAGACTATTCCGCGCATTTTGTAGAGACTGCGGCGACGACAGTTGCTGGAAGAACAATGTCAACAATTTCAACAGTGCAGAAAACAAAAACATCTCGTTGTATGAACGCATCTGTTGTGAATATTTGAGACCTACAAAACTTTATGCTTCATTTTAAAAGTTATCTACCCAAACCAAATTCCACAAACGCTAACGATCTTAGTGCGTTTAAAACCATTAACCGAAATTGCTTAAGCCATTATGGTTCCCTGAAGTCTTGAGGTCAGCCTGGCCAAAGACTGCTCCAAAAATAATAGTAGTAACCATAATAATGATAATAATAATAAAAATAATAATAATAATTATAATGATAATAATGACATGAGTACTCAACTTAGTAGGCTTCGAGATAACTCTGTTCATATTGCCTTCCTATTGCTGGTGTTGCTCCCGCTGTTAGTTTCACGTTCTGTATTCTCTTCCTGACCGAGAAATAACGTCGAGTCAAACGTCAAATAACGGCGATCACGAGTACGTTCCATAAATGACAAAAGAGAAAAAAAAACTGAACGCGTTTAGTAATAACAACAGCACAAAGATTCCTATATTACAAAGCAACCAATCTTCGTATGGCTAGCCTCGGGTTGGTTGGTGACAGAGATACGTGGCCGTCTCCGAAATGTAAGCATGACGGGATTAAAAATAGGGCAAAAAGCGAGCATGAGCTTAATCGGAAATGCAGGCAGATTTATGATATGGGCATGACGTCTCTTGTACCTTATATTTAGTTACACTTTTCACGTGCACATATTAATAACCATAGATTTACATACAAGTGTTGACGTGCTCGCAGGCAACTGTATCCAGTTTTCACTCTATTCAGCCAATGGCCTGCAATCAAGTGACAAGGAACTACAAAGGAAGCAATTCCGGGTTCCACTCTACAAATAAGCTCAATATAAGTTAAAAACGATGAGGTCCCATAAATGAACCCCATTGGGCTGCCCATGTGTGTAGTCCGTGGGTGGGAAGTTTATTGGTGTCCATTAATGTTTCTCGATGGTTAATTCAGTGACATTAAAGAAAAGGTACAACTTAAATTATTTGCACTGGGTATTATATTCACAAATTTAAAACATCGGATTGTATTCATTTTTATTCCTTTCTACTCCTTTAACAAAACTACTAAGGAAAGTCAGTGTATGAGACTGTTTGATTGTTAGAAAAAAAGAATAGAGTCAATTTGAATGTAAAATCTCAACAGAAATGGAAGAAGCTATCCATCTTTGCTAGACCCGTTTAATTTCAAGCAAGTTTTTCTTTAATCCTTCAAATAATAAAATGTTGTCTACCGAATATACATACACCAACCAGCACTGGACTACTCGATGTCACCAGATTCTTTGTGGCATTTGTTGACTTCAGCCGACTCAACACTATCGACAAATCGTTGAAGATCAACTCATGGGAGTTCTCAAAAAAAGCACATGATAAAAAAACAGTTGGAAACAGGCGAAACGAAGAACCCGCATGGTGTGGTGGCCAGCGCTATCACCCGTCAACAGGATTGATCTGGGGAGCTCACATGGCCCCGGGAAAGGGTAATAGCATGTTCGGTCCCCACCGCCGACACCAGCGATCCGAAGTTTTGCAAATATCTCAGCAATATTGTGGTCATATTTTAAATAATACCCTGCCATTAAAAATTAGTCGACACTAAATAAAAATCGGTGACGTTGAAATCAGTTTCTTACTCGAATATTTCCGGTAGTTTTGACTATTTCACCTCTGATAAATACTAAGGGATTTTATGTTGATTTTTTAAAAACTAAACGAAATAAGAACTTTGAAAACACTCAACACTCTAATGGCCACTTATTTACAGAACACATTTATGATATTAAATAATGCTAGAAACTATCACTTCTCCAAGCACCTCGACAACTTCCTGCGTCTGCGGGAGAAGTTCTTCAGAACCAAGCAAAAGCCGACAATGCCCTCAACGACTTCATCGCCTCCAGGAGTTCAAAGTTTTAAGCAATCAGTAGAAAATAATTTTATTTCGACTAGTGGGATTTATTCTTAGCTGAGTATCGCTATTTTGAAAATACAGTTTAAAGTCGGACAGTAATTTCCCGAGAAGCTAATACCCCACAGCCAGTCTGAGCAGTCCTGAAGGGTAGGCTAATGTTCCTCAAGTTGAACAATGTTTAGATATTGTGATTTATCCAAATTAATCATAGGATGGGATACGAAAATAGCTCCTGAACTAGTTAACTGTTCATTTTGATACTAGGACTTTTGAATAACGTCTGTCATAGAGAATTCTCATCAAGACTTCGACATTTAAATGACATTCGAGCGTAGATTATTTCATGACAAACATCATGGAAAATGAAACACTTCGAAAGCGCAAAAGGTTAAAACAATGTAAAATTACTTCACATTTTTAGGTCAATGGAATTTTTCTCAGCATTCCCTGCTGCCCTGCCTCAGTCTTCAGCTCAATGAATAGGACAACGTGGACGTACATTATTTACTAGGCATTTAGTGAGGAATCCTGAATGAAATTGCTAGAGCCAACTGGAATGACACCCATTTGTGCGCTGAATGGAAGTTCTTCCTTCCGATATTAGCACGGATGCTAATTAGAAGAGACTTTTGAAAAATTTGTTTGGTTTAATTTACTAGCATCAAGTCTTATTTGAACAAACGGAAAGTCTGAAGAATGAAGCACCGTTGACCAATGTGTTATGTTACATTATTTCACGAATCCCAATTGTTCGAATTCAGCTTCTAACAGATCGATAAGATTTCTGAAAAGACCCTTCACGTTTCATTAATATTCATTTGGGTGATGTATGAAAGTGAAACGCCTTAACGCATCGTTAAGCCGTTTCCCTCCTAGGATCTCTCAGAGTTTCCGTATTCGATTCCTCTTTACTAGTGAGTCTAGTGCATCCGAGCAATTTTCTTCGTTTTATTTATGCAAGTAACTAGACACTTCAACGTTGTCCACATCCACCCTGTCAGAAAACAAGCGCTTAGCCACGATACGATTAGAAGCTATTAGTGACGGAATCGTAGTGGCAACCCGTCAGTTCTGAATGCATAACATAGCGGTTCTCAGATATCAGCAAGCGCCAGCGATATCGATCACCATAGTAACTAATTCGTTTATGAATACCAACACTAAGCGACATGTGTAGAATGCAAAGCGCTCATGGTGATTTCTGCCCTCGTAGTACCTTTTCCTGGCCAGTAAGCTAGGTGAAACGAAAAAAACAAAAGACGTAATGGAAAGAGACGCTTCTAAAATATGTATCCTAATGCTGATAACGAACCATGAGAATGAAATAAAAAGAAAATTAGACCTCAATACACTAAACAGTAATTGAGCAAACATACTCCCATAGAAATTTGACATTCGCAGAAGACTAGAGCTTAAGCTGATAGATACTTCACTGAGTAGAACCGGTGAGAAAAGCTCACAAGGTAAGTAATTAAAGCCTTCATTGACCTTCTATAATCCCTTCCATTCTAACCAAAAAGGCAATAAAAAACGACAAAAATATCTGAAAATTCCGAAGATCCTGCTGAACCGCTTTAATACGACATCATCGTTTCTAAAAATCTCTATGATTTTCATTGATTGATGACTTTTTTGAATTTTTTTGACTTTTTTTGATGCGATGAATGATTTGTTGAGTCCAGAAAAAAGGTGTTGGGAAGCCATGGACAACGTAGACAAGACCTTTCTCTCAACGACCAAAACCTACTGAAAGTAGAGTTCTCACAATAACGAATGTAGAATCTAATTGTATACCAGTTACTGAAAATTTATGAACTTCGTAAAAAGTCCTTCTATATTTTTTACTCTTCCTTCGTAGTCGCTCACCTTCCAGGTGTCTCATCAACACTGCTTCCTTCTTGTTTCTTATATTTTCTTCGTGGACTTGGTGGCTCTGGAGTAATTGGGAAATAGTAAACAACTTGGTAATCCCGATGAAATTAATCACTGTGTAAGACAAATCCATAGACTCACTTCTATCACTGGAAGTATTTCATACCCATGAAAGAAGACGAAGTAAAGTCGTTGTTTTTATTCTCAGTTTTCTGCCCGACAAAAATAGGCATGTTCCCAAGCTGTTGGTTGAAAAAAGAAAAAATAAAAAATCCACCAGACTCTTCACTATGCAGGGCAAAATGATATTTTTGATATTTTTAATTTTTTATTTTTTTATTTTTTTATTTTTTTAAATATTTTTTTATTTTTTATTTTTTGATATTTTTTTATTTTTTATTTTTTTTTAATTTTTTAAATTTTTTTATTTTTATTTTCAAATGATATTTTTCCCCAAAGAAGATAAACGCGAAGTCTTTTGTTTTTGTTTCTGTTTTTCGTTGACATCTGTTTCTCTCTCAATATCATGTTCCACCACATTTCTCACTCTCTTTCTCTCACCTCTGTCTCCACCTCTACCTCTCTTTCTCTCTTTCTTTCAGACTCTCTCGCTTTCCCTCTTCCTCTTTCCACTCGTTCACTAATAATGATATTGGAGGAAAAATTTTTTAATATCTGGCTGGTTGGGATTATCTGGCATCGGAGAGAATTCTCCTAAATTCGTAACTTTAGCACGCAATACCGCCATTCAGTGCCCGGACTTACAGTACTAGTAACACTGTGATGTAATTGCACTACCTGCTCAAGATGATGGACTTGTATAGATAAGTATATTGTGGCGTAATAAAGTATTACTGCAAAGACAAGTCTTTATTTGACGGTTTGTTTCTGCAATTTCTCAATGAGATAATATGAGAGCAAGAATAAAAATGAAAATGTAGTAAGATTTTTTCAAATACCGTACCTGATTGAAAATCGGATCGCGTCCTCGTTTCACTACGGACGTTTGTTCCTTGCCGGTTTTCAAACCCACGATCGACACTTTGCACATCGCCATTACTTCTAGTTCCGGCTTTAGTTGTCCAGCTAGAGCTAAACAAAAACGACTACGAAATTCTAAAAGAGTACAAAATCACCAATACCTAACGAGAAAAAGGCTCCGAGTTATTATTCAAATTGTACTAGTGATGTAATATTGACCAAGTTTAGAATTTTTTAGTTTTTTTTTTCTTGTTCTCTTCTTGAAACCTATTGCATGTATAATCGTTTTCCTTAGTAGGACGTATAAATCATTGCTGATCCACTGTGATACACTTTTACTTATTCTTTGCTTTTCTATAGTTCGACATCTCGGCTGTGTTTCAACGTACACCACGTCAAAAGTTGGCAAGTCACCAGTTTGTAGTTAACCGCTCATACGAAGAATGGATCTCCTCCTGCTCTTCTCTATTGGATAGTTCGGATGGTCAACAAAGGCGGAAATTTCACTTGATCCTTGGTTGAACTTTCCGATGACTAAGATCCCAGGGAACATAGTGTGTCTCGCACACATCACCATGTTGGAAGTAGACCCAAGACATGGGTGACAATTGCACTGGAAAGAAATACATGGAAAACGTTCTGGTGTACCCACACTGCTAGTAAAGACATGCGATACAAGTAGATATGCGACTATAATCAGCTGTTTTAACCATCCTCATTGGAAGTCATGTAAAAAAGCGGTGAGTTTTTCGAGAAGCTGTTGATCATGTAATTGCCATGAAGATTTTCGTCTTACTGTAAGTGTTATTGATGTTTTTGGCTTAATAAATTGTATATCAGTATACCGTTCCAGGCTCTGAAGAAGGCGATACTGCCGAAACGTTAGCTACTGCTGTATTGTATTGTGTGTTTTTCTGCGGAAGTAAGTGTATGCTGTATAACAACCTCGTGATTGCTGAACAAGAAAACAACGTATTCATATTCCAATACCGAGTTTAATAGAAAGTCGATCCTTCGAACTGTTAGAAGATGCACCAGCAAAATGCCTTCGACTTGTGAAGGAAGCCTGTCACTAAGACAAAATAATGTCGTAGCTAGACAGCAAATCAACTTTCTCCGCTGATGTTTTCAACATCGAGTCGTGCCGAAGTTTATAAAACGAAAGCGAGTTCACGAAATACGCGGTCAACCAGAGGACAGCCAATAAGTACGGGGCATTGAAATGGAACTACTTCGAGCTGCACTACGAAGCAAGCAGAGCGAGATGTTTGCTAGGATGAAGAAGTTTGCGACGAAGGAACATTTTTATGTATTGTACTTGGAGGATCGCCTCTGGACGAGAATAGTTCAATTGGATCAATATTCAACTGGATCCTCTGGACGAAAATAGTTCAATTTGATCAATATTGATATGCGATTCTATTAGGTCTAGTGCTAAAATAACCCTACAACAAAAGCTCGAAAATCTTTTGAGTAATTCACATATCTCACATCAAGAAACAACCGCGAACAAATTTTTTGCGATTCTGATAATAGTCCAAATAGGGTTGATAATGCACCAAGAAAATCTAGGGTCACCGTACTTCCAGGCATGACCATACCTGAGAACGCGCGCTCACTACTAGAATTGGGTTCAAGTTTTTCACCATCACAAACCATTTCGAAACCAACCGTGCGTAGGATCGCATGCAGTTTGTATGGACTTCAAGATCAGCTCCGCTATAAGGCCAAAAAAGAAACCGAATAGAAATCAAAATGAAGAAATGGCGCTGATACCACCTCTTCCTTTCCGTAGAGCGTTCTTCAGAGAGCAGGATTCCAATGCCGAAATTGACATAAAGTTTCGCATGCTTTCGGGCGATGTTCTCAAAACCCTTGTTCACTATCGCGATAGAATGTACATCTCTAACCTCACCGACGCACAAAAATGTGTTAGGCGAAAAATTATGGAATCAATACATTCTAAGACCACTAGACTATCAGTTAGTGATAAAGGGGAAGAGTGCGCAGTTATTCCTCACCAGTTAGATGTTAAGATAACGGAGAAACATCATAGTGATGTCACCCTTTATCGGCCAGCGTCTGAAAGGGAATACAGAAGACAATACCGAAAACTTAACAATGAATGGGTCATAGTAGCAAAGCTTAAAGGCCTAAAACCATCGGTTATTTCGCATTTTAAATTATTCCTACAAGGTTTAACTCATCAGCTGTGTAGACGGGCCAACGGATAGAATAATATGGTTTCTAGGCCAAATACTTACCCAGCTGCTTAACCACATTCCAACTGAGCTCAACAACACTCAAATGTTCCTGGAATATGTGATGGAGTCCTTCGATGTTTCCGCGCTTTACACCAAAATATCGAATAAATCTACAATATAAGCCATCCACGAACTTCTCGTTGAACTTGAACGAAGAATAAATATGCACGGCTTGTCTGTTCAGCAGCTTATGGGCTCTTTTAAAAGAGTACCTAATCTGCTCGATCTTCAAATGGTCTGGGAAATATTATACGCAAATGAGAAGGTGGCAATGCGACAGCGGTTGGCACCAACTCTCGCCACTGCGTTCATGGCTAAAATAGAAGCCCGGTTATCGATCTCCGGCTGCTACTCTACTGCAGATACATAGATGACTGTTTTGTCATTTTCTCTACTCGAGAGGAGATGGACAAATGCTTTGAGTTATTGAATGGGCAGTCTGAATATATTAAATCCACCCGAGAGAAACCGAAAGAGACCTGGCTTCCATTTCTTAACGCTCGAATCAACTTATCAACTAGCGGTTACATGACAAAGTCGTACCGAAAACCAAATAAAAAAACATTCAGGTTCATTTCCTCTCTTCCCACCTCTCACACACAAAGAAGGCGCTTGTGAGAAACATGTTTTGAACAGCCACCTCTGTGTGCACAACCAGGGAACTAAGGGAAGAATCGCATGACTTAGATCACCAAATAGCCATATACAATGGCTAAGAATATAGTATAGTAATAGTAACCACACGAGAAAACCTTAGAAGGAGAGCGACGCTCCAAAACGAAACACTTGGTCAAAAGAAAGTCCCGTTCATGCTGCCCTTTATTAGCGATGAAGTAAGCATAAAACGTTGCTTAAGAAGCGCACACCTAGAGGAATCGGAACCGATAGTTGAAATACCACCGGATACTCTTCGTCGTCAGTCAGTTCGTAACCGCTTGTATGACCAGTTATGTGAAACGACACATTGCGTAATTTGCCCTTACAGCAGCGACGGTGATTGCATGAGTTCAGGTACGATATACCTGATCTCTTGTAATACTTGCTGAGATGAATATAATGACTAAACGGGCAGGTCTTTATGTATCCGTATAAAAAAACATCTAGATGGCAAACGAAAAGTAAGACAAAGTACCCCACTAGGCACGCATAGGATACAAAAGCATAGCGGAAACGATTTTGAAGTTAAAGTCAATATCCTCGCACAGAAAACTAAGACACCAACGCGCAAACTCTTAGAGGCTTTTTGGATAAATGCCAAAAATCCGGCAATGAATAGCAGGGAGGAATGCCCAGAGGTTACACGCGACCTCGCCCCGTATCTATATATCAATTTCTGATGTGGGGTGGCGCAGTCATCAACCATATGCGACTATAATCAGCTGTTCTAACCTTCCTCATTGGAAGTCATGTAAAAAAGCGGCGAGTTTTTCGAGAAGCTGTTGATCATGTAGTTGCCACATAGTTTTTCTCCTTTTGTAAGTGTTACTGAAGTGTTTGGCCTAATAAATTGTATATCAGTATACCCTTCCAGGCTCTGAAGAAGGCGATACTGCCGAAACGTCAGCTACTGTTGTGTTGTATTGCGTGTTTTTCTATGGAAGTAAATATGTGCTCTTTAACAATCTCGCGATTGCTGAACAAGAAAACGACGCATTCATAGAAGTATAATTCACTTGTTTCCCAGCAAATTATGAGGACGAGCTTGCAGTCGTTTGCACACAGCACTACAGCGCGATAGACGCTTTCGGCTCAAGACCGAAATTTCTTTGGGCCTGTTTTGGCTTCCGAGCGAAGCCATCGTGGTATTTAACTCATGGTTCCTACTACCTTTCCCACTATTAATAAGGAAAACGTTTCCACTCATATAGTCTTGCTAAAGAGACAGCGCACTGCAATACGACACTACCACAACTGAACAAATCGCGATGCAAATTCTTGAACCTGTCGCTCAATCAGTATCGCCCTTGGGAATTCTAGGATCCTAGCTGGGCTAACTAAGTGACAAAACAAGTGTCAGACGACCCTAGGGACCAACATACTCGTGTGTCATGGCTGAACGCTACAACGATGGCTTACTAGTGTTGCACGTCATCCAATAAGGGATAAGGGTATGCACAATCTTTATGAGAAAATCGATAAACCAAACTTCTTTTTTTGGGCTTCTCTGCAGTCTAAAAATAAAATATCTGAAAAAACCTATTAGTTCGGAACGTCGGCCAGGCTTTGCAAAAAATCGTTCCTAAAGAGGATATGAACCAATTCCTAATGTATTGGTGATATAAGAGGCTGTTCAGAAATAAATGAGCGCCTTAAAACACTCATTGTTTCAATGAACTTCTTATCAGCAAAATATTCTTTGTACTTTCCAATATTATATATTATTAGAAATCTGATTTTATGCTCTTTCTAACCATGTCTTTATGTTTTGTCAAAGCTTAAATTTTCAACCAAATTTGAGCCTTGAAATTTTAGTCAAGTCAAAAATGAATTTCCGTCAAATTTTCTTTCCTGAGTTCCAACTCGGTCGTCGTGCAGTAGAGACGGCACGAAACATTAATTAAGTTTGGGGAGAAGGTAGTGTTGGTCTATCAACTGTGCGAACATGATTCCGGAAATTCCGATTTGGTGATTTCGACCTCGAAGATGGGGACGGCCGCGGACGTCCCAATGAATTTTACGACCACGAATTGAAGGCACTAGTGGAAACAAATACGCGAATAACTGACCGAAAGATTGTAGAACAGCTTGGCGAAAGCACAGGAGCATTTTCACTCACTTTAATCACATAGGAAAGGCAAAAAAAAACTCTACAAATGGGTGCCGCACGAATTAAATGGTAATCGAAGAAAATCGCCGTTCTGAAATGTTATCTGTTCTTACTCTGTGCAACAAAACGACTCTTTTGTTGATCGAATTGTGACATGCGACGAAAAGTAGATTCTGTACGACAACTAGCGACGTTCAGCTTAGTGGTTGAATTGCGATTAGGCTCAACAGCATTTCTGAAAGTCGAAATTGCACCAAAAAAAGGTTACGGTGACTGTTTGGTGGTCTGCGCTGGGTTGATTCAGGATTTTTGGAACCGGGCGAAACGATTACGGCAAAACTCCAACAGCATCGATCGGTATTAGTCAACATTAAAGGACTAATCTTTCTCTTCGACAACGCCCAAGCTCACGTTTGGAAACCAGCGCTGCAAAAGTTGAAGGAGTTGGGCTACGAAATTCTGCCTCATCCACCATATTCACCAGAACTCTCGGCTAGCGACTATCACTTCTTGAAGCACCTTTAAGAAATTCCCGCGCTAGAAATGCTTCACCAACCGCGATGATGCAAAAAAATCCCTTCGATGAAATCGTCGCTTCCAGAACCATAGAAATTTGTGCAACTATAATAATTTTTTCTATAAAATGTTTCTTTCTTGTTATCAAAATGTGTAGACTTAGAAGGTCTTTATTTTGATTAGCAAAGTTTTGTTTGAAGCAAGTTATAATATAGCCACAGCTTTGTTGAGATATTTGCAAAACTCTGGACCGCAGGTGTCTATGGTGGGGAACGAACGCGCTATTGTCCTTTCCGGAGAGTAACACGTTCACCACCACACCATGCGGGTCCTTCGTTTTGCCCGTCTGAAAATTGCAGTAGGTAGAAAATAAAAAGCTAAAGCAAGTTATAACATTTTAAATAATAATAATAATAATTAATAATTTAAAATAATAAATTAATTAAAATAATTTTTAAAAAATAATAATTTAAATATTAATATTAATAATAATGATAAATAAAAACGCCTATTTATTTCTGAACGCCCTTATATTAGTGACTGGTACAAAGTGAAGAACGTTTAATTAACTTTTGAAAAAAAGAGCATAATTAACAAGTTCTTAAAATATCAGAAGTTCAAAAAAAGTTTGCCGAAATGGGAAAATGAGAAGAGAATAGAAGATATTTCCTTCATTACAAAACCTTTTAGTAATGTAGAAGAAGAAAGACGAAAGAACATAGAGCAGAAAAATAGAAAAGGCACAGAGAGAGGGACGAGGAAACAGAGAGAGAGAGAAAGAAAGCTGTGAAAATATGCAAATGAGAGCCATTTAATCCTTCCTTCTTTATGAATTCGTCGTTTTCTCTCTTAGCAATCGCGAGGTTGTTAAACAGCATACATTTACTTCCATACAACAACACACACATACAATACAATCGTAGCTGACGTTTCGGCAAAATCGCCTTCTTCAGAGCCTGGAAGGGTACACTAATACGCAACTTACCAGGTCAAACACTTCAACAGCACAAACAAAAAGATGAAAATCTGAGCGATAATTACAAGATCTACGGCTTCTCGAAAAAACCCACCGCTTTTTCATCTGTCTTCCACCAATCCTTCCTTCTTTCCCAAATTCTTTCAAAGCTTAAAAATCACATATGTCACATCTTTTTTTGCCCTGATATTCGCCAAGTCGACAGTCAGATTTTTTTCTTGTGAAAAGAACAAGTTCTGCGCCAACACTTAGCACCCATGAAAGATCGAAGGTGATAGAATTTTTCGTACGGAGAACTGCAAAAGAACGACATTCTCTTTCTTCGGACTTTTGTAAAACGAAAGCCGATTCGGAAGGCAAAAAATCAGGAAATGTGTGCCGCTAAAAATCAAAACCGAATCAGATTTCAGTTGCCAATCCCATTATTCATAGTACTGCTCACAATATCAAGCTTATTAACTTATAAGCCTATTTCTTACTGTACTGAACCGACTTCCACTTGAGCATCGACTCGGATCACCCGCTCTGAGGAACACGAAGACGTAAAACGTTAGCCGAATAAAAGCCGTACAACAACGTCGTGTAAGCTGAGCGATCGAAAAAAACCTGTTTCATAACCTATAACCTTTAACTTCTGCTTACATTTTTCATCTACACTTTTTTGAAGTACTCTCCACATAAATAAATCTGATAAGACTTTTTCTCAAAGCTTTCACTGTTTTTTTTTCGCTTGAAATAGTATCTGTAAAATTCAGAATATCATAAAGTATTGACTGTTCGAGTCATCTCGTTCATAAAAGTCTTCTTCTTTACAATCATAACACTACCTAATTACCAAGGTTAGCTGAATTAATTACTTAGCGGGCAAACAAAACCAGGAAGCTTGGCGACTTGTTTTCTTCGTTCTCGTTTATTTTGTACAAAACTCTTCCCGAATTCGTATATTTCATAGTGGGTAAGACTAGCCTATTTCATAGCTGAGGTTATGCTAGTGTTTGACTGCTTTGATTGCATGTTAGTTTACTCTTCCAGGTTTTGAAGTACGCTAAATCGCCGGAACGTCAACCAGAATTGTGTTGAATAAATGTTTCTTTTAACAACGTCGTATTTGCTCATCAGAAAAACAGTGTACTATAGGTGTTTTTATTCCGCGGAATGTTCTTAGCAAGTGGTAACTAACACAACAAGGCTGGTGTTTCAAAGGGCTGTAGCGCTTTCGCGTCGAAGTGCTGATGCTCGGTATTGCTCTAATTCGATCGAGACAACGAAGACGTCGATGCGCCGGCTGCCGATGCTCCTGCCCTTTCAAGCTCCTCCACAGGAAGTCCATTCAAATTCAGACAATCGGCAAGAATTGAAGACACTTAGGATGTGCCTATGCCCAATTTTGTCATTCGCCGTGAATACTTTCGCAATCAGAGTGAAATAGAAAAACAGGGAGAGCGTGCCATGCCGCTAAAATGTGATGGATATTAGCAAGGGTGACGATAAAAGCACAGTGGAGGTGTATTGCAGTATGCATGGCCGTTGGCTGTGTCCCGAATAAACGAAGTTCACCACTTCCCGAAGTAAGCAAATTACTACCAGACTTCTCTGGGACCACAAAAACACGAGCTTGATAAATCGGCAGACCACCAAAAGTAATTTTGCAGGCCCGATATATCTCTTCTACTATGCTTTAGATACGTGGCACGTCCTATGGAGATTGATAAAAGTCGGGCGCTTTATCCTCTCCCGAAAAAGTATCCTCGTTTTTATCCTTTTAACGCTTTTTCCCGCCCAAATGTCAACTGCGAAATTTAAATAGCCTTCACACCAATTCTAGTTTGATTTTTAGCTTTTATTCACTACTTCCTAATTTTTTTTAATGGATTGGCATTATGTGAAGCACAACCACATTGACTCTGAGATATTTACAAAGAAAAAAACAAGATTGAAAATCTTTCAGCTTCACTGTGGTTTCAATTCTTGCATAGTACATTACGATGTTCTTTATTTACTTCATTTACCTTTGTTCTCTTAGCTGTTCTCTATGAAAAGGATTCATGCATGAAAGCGCACTTGTTCGCTGTGCTGAACAAATGGAAAATAGCCAAAATGGATTTCATTTCAGTAATGCCAGAAAACGCAGAAGCTTCAAGCTTCCAAGTTCTTTAAATCCTCATGCTTTTAATCCTCCGAAGTCGTTTTATTGAGGAAAGTCTGTAGAAAATCACATAAAACTCAAACCTCAAGCACCCCAACCTCCTCAGAGACTGCCGTCAATCACCGAAAAACTAAGCATGGAAAATGCCGGAGGTTATTCCTGAAGGCTTTTCATTACCTTGTCGGTTGCTAAATTATGGCTGGTAGATTGCGAAAAATTACCAGAATCTTATTATCGAAACGAAGTGACAGCGGTCCAAGCCAGAAACACAAAAATGAGGCATTATCCAAGCAAAAACGGATGATGGATATTGCAAGAGAGCCGAAAACTGTTAGGAATGATATATTAAGAAAATCCTTGAAAGTACTAAGAACAACAAATACTTGAGGTTTGTCAAATCAATCTCCTAGATGAAAAATTTACGAATTGAGCTTAGAAGAGGCACAAGCGTCACATAATGGAAACGTAATGCCCGTTTCCCGTTTCCCTGTTGCGTTTAAAGTCGTTTTTAAAAACTTTGACTCTTAGATTGATGGTCTTCGCTTTGTTTGGTTGACAGCTTGCCAGACCCAAGAGCAAACGGCTTCTTCTTTCACAGAACTCTTGCTCTTTCATCTGACCACCGAAAGTCACAAGTGCTCCCTCTGGTTTTTATTCTAACGTGAAAATGATAGCTAAGTAAGAAATTTATCCACTCAATTACATATTTTATAGAATGTATAGGTATTTGTGGTGGGAAAAGCGACTTAAGAGAAATGAGATTTCTCTCCTGTCACATCAAATACCAAAGATGTGATACTTTATGGAACGACAACATGGCAGGATACTTTCATCTTCGAATGGAGGAATGGTGCCACTGTTCGTATTTTTAAACATCACATTTGGAAAATTACACGTCACTCCGTCCCGGCCAAAAACTGGGACGCCATTTCAATCTTTTGGATATTCCAAAGTTCCATGAAGAACATAACATTAACTTTTATGAGCTCTTGGTGAAGAAATTTCTCTTGCGAATGCTTTTTTCTCACTCTAATAGCAGAGGATTTCACCGATATCTTAATGGAAAATCGCAATTCCAAAGAAAATATGCATATGTACACTTCAAACTTGACAAACAAAATGTGAACAGCAAACTTCTATTAGTCCATAAGTGCCTAATGGGTGATCACTTTTCATGCGATGAAATTCCAGGTAATGGAAGACAGGAGAAGTTTTCTTCAACCATTTCTACCACTCAGGTAATTCAGTATTGTCAATAAAGCTAAGTTTAGTCACTTTAGCATTTTTTGTTCTGTGGCCTCCCATCAGAACAAAAACGTGCAAGGATAAGCCGACGTCAGTCAACGTCAGATTGTTGTGTCTTTAAAAAGACGTCCTGATTGAATAGAATTTAACAAAATAATAAAAAAAAAGAACTCTGGTGGAAACAAAAGTGCAATTAAAGATAGAAACAATGAATTAAAAACAGAAAAGTAATTGAATACTAAGCTTAGTTCTCTTCTCTAAAGAAAACTCACATTCAATTCTGAGAATTGAAATGCGCAAACGCTTCCGAATGGGAAAGTGCTGCAGCGAGCAGTGCAGTAGCCCGAGACCCGTCGCTCTCGGCTCTGATCCACTGAAAATCAAATCCGAGTTTTTCATGATCGATGCACCTGCATTATCGAGAGGTTAACCCCACAATAAGGATACAAACAGAGGGCTGCTTAGGAACTGGAAACTAGTCGCCATAAAACTCTTCAAATGCAAATCAGAAATTGACCTTCATTGAGAAAATGTCTCTGGTGTTCTTGAGAACAAAAAAAAAACAATTTCATTTAGATGAAACCTTAGAATTGGTTTCTTCATGGCAGCCTCGATTTTTACACATAAGATTTCAACCAGAGATAAATAAAAGGCAAAATCACAACAGCATTTTGAAATTTGATTCATTACAACTAACAACCCCGTGTAGCGAAAACCGTAGAAAGTCACCCCCAAGGACTACTCGGGGCCTCATAAAAAACAACCTACTGCTCAAAAGAAGTAGGGGTGAGATGAAAAATGTATAAGTATCGTTTCATAATCATTCGTAGAGATGAGCAATTCAACCATTAAGTAAATATTCTTTTCGTATTCCATCTTTCAATCAACGCTGTTCATTAGATATTTGTCGTTTATACGGCCATATTCACGTTACGCCATTCTAACAACTATCCGTGAAAGAAGTTTTGTCTTCTGGCAGAAATGCGTTTAGCCCATGGTCTATCGATCGAAGCCTAAAATTTTAGCGCTACCGCAATCTCGAAGAAGTTTCAATTTCCGCACCTCGCCGCTAATTTTTCAACCAACCATACTTTGCAAAAATATCAATCAAATCTCAAACCAAGCAGAAAAAAACATGTGAATTCTCAACACCTCACAGGCAGTTACTCGGTGCTGATATAACAACGGTAAAAGAAATAAATGAAATTACATTAAAACAACGAGATGAGCTCTAAATTGTCGTGATTGCCTCCTCCACCTCACAGTTAATGAGAATTTCACGGACTAGGTTGATCATGGCATTTTTAGGAAATTAAATATATTTACACAAATAAAAGAGCACATGATTTTACCACTGTTCATAACGGTGACAAGACAAATGTGACCGTGTCAATCGTGCTCGTCTTACTTCGATACTAGAACGGCCCATCCTCTCTGGTGGCCCGAGCCACCAGCATAACCTTCATTTTTCCGAGTTTTGTTGATTTAACCATTGTGGTTTTTTATAACAGGGAGAGCGTGCCATGCCGCTAAAATGTGATGTATATTAACAAGGGTGACGATAAAAGCCAGTGAGGTGTATTGCAATATGCGTTGGCCGTTGGTTGTGTCCCGAATAAACGAAGTTCTCCACTTCCTCGTGGTGAACGAATTACTACCAGACTTCTCTGGGACCACAAAGAACACGGACTTGATAGATCGGCAGACCACCGAAAATCATTTTGCAGGCTCGACGTACCTCCTCTATTATGTTTTAGATACGTGACACGTCCTATGGAGATGGAGTTTGGAGTCCCGAGGTCATCCTAACCATGCTCGTCACAAAAACAAAAAGTGAAAAATGAGAAGAAAACTAGTTCTCAGTGGTAATGATAGCGAAGGTCTACGATCTTCTATCCACTTCAATCGTTAACTTCCTATGTAGTGTTTTTTTTTCTGCCATTTCGTCTCGTGCGCGATTATTTTATGACAGCCCGATCCGTATTACATTACAATGATAAGAGAAGCTCTCGATGTTGATTCCTGAGGGATGCGCCATACATTCAATATTTTAAAGCATCGTTTGAAGTGATTGAAAGCATATCTTGCCTTTAACTAGCAGTGGACTACCGATGTAACGAGCCAGTGCTGCTATCCCTTTAGACAAGTCTGGCACCAATTTTTAAACCCCTATCGGATGGAAGGTTTGGTGAGCCACAGGCGCTGGAATCGATCCTAGATGTACTGCAGAGCGCCTCCGACCACTGCGCCACACACGCTCCCCATACTACGTTACCTCCCCGAATCAATTTTTACTTGTAGTTGATGAAATATCAAATTTCGGACATTCTGATTGTAAGAAGTTTATAAAATCCTCCATAATTGCTGCAAGGAGTACGCTCACAATAAGCAGCTGAAAATTTAACGTATCTAATCGATAGAAGTATTGTGTTTCATGAAAAAGACTACCTCGACGGCGTTCGAACAACACGCCCCCAATTGTCAACAATAAAGATAGCTCGAAAAGAGCTGTAAGGTTTACTTTCGCTATTTGTTCTGAAGAATTCCTTCAACACCTTCTGATGGGTATAGCCGGTTAGCTCCTAACCTCGCTACTAAGCACGTAGATTAGAGCGTGGATTGTGAATGGAACATAAAATCCACTCAGCTGACAGATTCGCACAACAATTCATGGCGCCAGAAACATTTTGTTAATACGAACGAAGCTGGTAGTTGAAACCTCCATAAAAAGCGTTATATTAATACGTGAAAATTCGTTGTGTATTTCAGGTCGAGTGTGGCATTGTAAAGGTGTTCCATCGAAATTATGTGGCGGACGTCGTATGCTAGAATGTAACCAAACGTGGAGCTCCTACATTAACGTGAACTCCTGTGTGGATTTATTAAAAGGCGCTCAACCGTGAAAAAATCAATATGATAAAAGTACTTGATGTTTCCATCTAGCATTACTAAACTGAACGAATGACCTTCCTGAAGAAGCTTCTGCTCATTACGGTACTTACCTAGACAAACCTCGTTAAGCTTTTCATTCATCTCACCTGCGCACATTATGAACTTTTCAAATGAACAGCAACTACTGTAGGCTTCCATTATTAACATCAAATAGGACAAAAACAGATGAAGGCATTACTGTATTTTACAGCTACCAGCGAATCGCCTTCGTAACCAGTAAAGTAGCAAGCACCTGAAAGATGACGACGAAGGTACTGCTCCAGGATCACTGGTGCTGGGTGAAGCGCAGGTAATGGGTGCATTCGGCCCGTATAATGACGGATCCAATCCATGAGCCAACGGATCATCACCTTCACTGCTTGATTTGCTAGCGATCTGAAATTATCACATTGTGGTGTAGCCACGAAGGTGATTTTCAGTTCATCAATCTACAGTAGACTTTCAGAGGAGAAAAACAGCCACTATTTCGAAGCGCACATAATTAGGGACGTTTTTCAATGTAAAACTAGTGTTTTTCCATCGAATTCGTGTAGGGAGTGGCACTTAAATGCAATTAGTTCAATTTGTTCTTTCCTTCTGGCAATTTTCAGTTGTACTCGATTTAACATACACAGTGGAATACGGTTGCGGACGAGTCTTCCCGTACAGTTCGGACGAACTAGCGATTTTATTCTTATAAAACTATCATTTTATAAGCAATATGTTCCATACATCAACAAGATTTTCATTAATAAAAAAAGGAGACTGCATAATTGACGAGAACCATTAAACATTATTGCTGTGGATGAGTTGTCGCGTCAGTGGCGGACGAGATGTAGTGGGCCTCCTTTTTAGACTTTGTCTCGACACGCTGTCACACCGAGAAAACATGCTTCACGCTCTCACAAAGTCCACCATCACAAATGCATAATGGGCCGATTCTTTTCGGAGATGCCGTCAATGCTTTGCCAGCCGGTTGTTGCTAAAACGCTAAAGAACTTTGCACAATGAGATTTCTATTGGGCTTCTAATACGGCACAATCACCCCATATGCTGCTAAAAGCTATCCAAATAGCTGAACGGATGGAACATTCATGGAAAACACTGGAAAAACTCGCCGGACATTTTCATGTATCGTTTATGGGCAGCCAGTACTAGGGCTTTCAACGAGGTACGAGGTGTTTCTTTTTTTCTTCTCAAAAAATTGTATATTTTAATATTTCGAAGAAGATAAGATGGAAGATTTTAAATTAGTGACTCGACAAATCGGACAATGGAAGGGGCAGGAGTGTGGATTTTTTCCGAATGATTATCAGAAATATATCTCGGAACGAAAACCAAGAGAAGTTTCTCTCCGGATCAATTCTATTATTGAATTCGCAGAGCTCAAACGAATTTTCCACGAATACGGAAAGCCGATCGATGAACGTCGAACTCCGAAACGAGCATTTTCTGAAAAGGTGATGCAATTTAGACTAACTTAATTCTTTGCGATCGATTTTTCTGCTACGCTTTTAAGGAGAATTGTTTCGAGACTGGAAGTTCATGTGATTAACCCAATTCACACCGATAACGAACACCATCAAACAGTCAGTTGTACTTTCCTGTTTAGAAGTTGACGGGTGTTATAGGTGCCCGGCTTTTTTCGCGATGATAGAATCATCAACTACCCGTTTTACGATATCAAACTATGCCTATCGCACGCTTCAATGGAATTGAGCCAATTAACTCTTATGGAAATATCTTCATTTCGTGTGACATGCGTGAATCAGGTGCATATTTTCCGCGTCACGATACTCTCGGGAATCGCCGCCAGTCACTCAGTGACATTTCCCACCTGCGAAAGACGTTCCATTCATGTTTCTTTGTCACCTTGCCTCTTTTCAGCTTGTTAAGATCAGATTTCGGAGGAATTCGTAGATAATATGAGTCAAGAGCATCGACCAACGACGCATTGCTTTGTGTCTTCTTCTATTCCTAAGGTTATACGAGACTGCTTCCGAAAATTTTATAGTGGCTCAAGTTTCAGTGCCTCCGCCCTGTTCAGAGTCACAGTGATTCGAGCTCAGTGTCCACAGTCTTCCATTCTTCATATGTGGCTCTCGTAGGCACGTCGAATCGAATTCGACGGAACTGAGTATCGTTTGAATGAAGTAACCTTACAGTACCGTTTAGTTATTACCAAGAATAGACGAATGTCAGCACGAACTCTTTGAGCTGCACTTCTAAACTAGCAATTTGGTGGTAAGAACAAATGAACCAGCATTGTCCACTGTGCGTTCACTACTCTCAACGGCTATTACGCAGAAAGCTTTCTAGTTATGAAAAGCCGTACAAACTTAATGTTCGAAAAAATGATTGTTTCCGACAAAAGGAGAATCTGTTGAATTCGAATCGATAAATTTGTTATTTACCTCGAAGGAAGCTCGTTCACAGCGTAAATCGCTAACGACGTTGCCATCAAGTGAAAAATCGCCCGTACATCATCGTAGTCAATAATACTACTCTATCCATGCAAAAGTCTACGCAACAAAACGGAAAACAAATTTTCGCTGAGGGCTAACACTCTAAAAAGAGATAATGGATGCGGTGGAAAGTAGAAGGAAAAATGTAAACCCAGGTGATTAAAGTTTAGAGCCTACACCGAGAGACGAGACATCAAAAATCAGGCTCTTAGTTGAAAAGAAGTGGCTCACGTTCATCATTTACAAACATAAATTTCAGACCTATAAAAAAGCCGCTTTGATGACACGCCTTTCCTACTTCGGAATTCGAACTCTTTGAAAACAATACATTCACTTGCGAAGAAAAATTGCATTTTTCAATAGCCAAAATCATAGTTAGAGACATTTTAGTGGTTGAGAAACTCATTGTTGAAAACATTGTTGAAAAGTGGTTGAAAACATTTTAGTGGATAATTGTAATTACAGTAAGAAAACCCGTTCTCGCTCATTACGACGCACTTTAACCATGCCTTTGAAGCTCCCTTTAATAAGTAGAATGAGAAAAGTTTTTCATAAGCGCCAAAGAGATTTTAAAAAAGTGCAAAATGAGAGAAATATCAGAATAGTATGGTTTTATAGTAGATGAAGCTGTGCATTGCACATGCGTATTACTCAAGAATTACGAGGCGTTGGCGATGCGGAAGTTAATCGCGACGAAAGCACATTATTTTCACATCGGAGAAAAAATCGTTCTCGTGATAATCAGAATAAGACGAGGACGTCGCTCCCATCATCTCACACAGCTCATTTATCGGCTAGGGTTTCAGATCCACGAAAGATAGGGAAATACGAAACAAAAACTCAACTAAGAAGCGTGTGACGCTTATCTCACGTGAATTACGCTATAGTACTTCTGTTCACTCTCGGTCTCCTATAGTTACTTTCAGAAGAAACGGCTACATTTTCCATGATTGTCGTCTTACCTGCTCAATGGACGGCGAAAGGGAAGACGATTGCGAGCGGTTGCCATCAGGTGTACTGTGGTCTAGCGTTTCAAAATCGCCGATACGCTGTATCAGTGGCGATTCAAGAACGTCCGTTGATAGTTCCGAAGTTGGATCAGGTGTAACAATAGGTGGTGACGACGTCTGTATTGGCGTTGACCAGTCACCAATGGGTGGCTTAGGTAAGATTCTACCGGAAGCTCTTCGCTGTAATTGGGCTACTGATGGAGAACGACATTCTGGAGAAAGAGGAGAAGTTGGTGGTGGGGTCGGAAGTATCCTAGGACTACTCGACCGACGCAATTCTGATCCGGGTGTCGGCGGAAGCTGGCGACGATGGCAAACCGGCTCCAGAAGTGTGGGAAACGTGGAAGTGTTGCGTCGTTGATGCATGGAATTCAGTCGTCTTTGTATGGTGTTGGGCGGAGCGAATTCTCGAGTGAGACGAGAGCGCAGAGTGTGGAGAGCGCCAACAGATTCACGAGAGACGCAGAGGCAGCTTTCATGGCGATCTCCTTCCGAGTGGGAGGAGACCAGTGGCAGAGAGAACACGGTGTGTGGGGGGAGGAAACAACGCGAACGAGGATATTTCGGGATTTGAGCTTTACAGCGGGTACGCCCGTGGATCGTCGTCTCAATAGCCCCGGCCCAGCCAAGCAGTCAGCATCCGTCGTCAGTCGCCATAGCGTATAGCGTGCGCTCTAGCCCCACAATTCACCACCGCTCAACACACCCGCTATCCCTTATCGAATCAACCGTTCACCATGTCTGCTAACTTGTACAGATCTCCGTCGCAAGCTGCCGTCTACAAGTCGCCATCGATGAGCGCCTTCGGTGCTCCGTTTGGCAGTATGTCTGTCGCTGACCTTGGTTCGCTCACTCGTCTTGAGGTCGGTTCCTCCTTTACCGTGGCACCAACCAGTTACTATTTGCAGTACTCTTTCCATATGTAGAGAAGTGACAATGACGATGTTTTGCACAGAGAGATCAGATATTAATCTCTGCTTACAGAGTTTACTTCGCAGCATCCACAAGTGCTCCTCAGCAATTTTCAACTTTATAGCCTGTTCTGTTAATTTCAGGATAAGATCCGACTTCTCCAGGAAGATCTCGAATCCGAACGTGAACTTAGAAACCGAGTTAGTTATTCACGAGTTGAAAATTCCGCTTCAAGTCAATCGGCCCTTGATTATTCTAGAAGAACTCTTTTCATCTCTTATTAGGGCAACTCATTTCGCGTAGAACGAGTTCCGAGAAATTAGTTAATGTCACTTTCCAGAAACTAGTATAGAACCATAAAAAGGCAAAACTAGTGCAATGAACAATAACTATAACAACGTTTAACCCTTGAAATTCAGATTGAACGCGAACGTGCCGATCTTAGCGTGCAGCTCATAGCCCTTACCGATCGTCTCGAAGATGCTGAAGGAACGACGGATAGCCAGGTATACTGGATATGAATTAAATATAATCTACTCATGGGCACGTTTCAACCAAAGTAAATGGTAGTTAGTTTTGAATTATTAAGTTTTAGGTGAGCAAAACTATACTTGTTCGCTTAATGGTTGTGATTTGGCAAGAATTCGTAACTTTGAACAATATTAGTACCAAACTACCATTAAATTCTGATTTATTGTCCTGTATTACGGACTGTTTTGGGTACAGAGACTCTTTGTTTTCAAGAACGTTAAAGAAAATCTTATTTCATTAACTATCAATAGCAACTAGAAACGTCATAGTTATCGCAATCGCACAAGACAACAGACGATGTTGACCAGTTAGCAATAAATAAATCGATAAATTGTGTTTTACAGATTGAATCGAATCGCAAACGCGAAGGAGAGCTGATTAAACTCCGTAAGCTCCTCGAAGAATCACAACTTGAATCCGAGGATGCGATGAACGTGTTGCGTAAGAAACACCAAGATGCCTGCCTTGACTATCAGGATCAAGTTGAACAACTACAGAAGAAGAACGCGAAGTGAGCCTCTACCTTCTTTCCTCCCTACTTTCTGGTACGATTTCGTCTATCTCGCGAATTTTTTCAAATATGGATCATTCATTATTATGGAATGATTTCATGATGTTAGGAATTGCCACAGCCGCTGCCGAGACTCTTTACACAATCATGCTTCGTTGTGATAACTGCTCTCTCACTAACGAGACACTAGTTCTGTATCGGAGAGCTGAGGATTTCGGTGACAACTTGGAAAGATAGAAAGCTCTGAGGAGAAATTCTTAAACGAAATAGAAAGTTGTTCGTGGTGGCCAACAAAATCCCCTAATTTGGATAATATGTAGCCTTCCATCCTTAGACTCACGGGGATGTTAGTGTGCTGAAACAGCCAGCACAACAGCTGAATTTCGGAAAGTTATGTAAATCGTCACCATTCACATGAATTCTAATGAACGAGGAGCCCTAAACAAGCGGAAAGAGAGGCGGAAAACAGTAGAAAAATTCTTTAGTCCTGATATTTGAGCCATGTGGTGGTTATGAATCCTTATACGTTTTCTTTTACTTCATCGCTAAGGCTGAAGATTTGCTGTACACGGTCAACTAACGCGTACTCCTCCTCTGTGCTGAAGAACTAACCCGTAACGAAAACAAAAAGCTCGCTTAGAGTGCAAATGCTGGAAGAACATTACGTCGTCCTCATAGTAGCATGTCTCCAGACTTGGAAGAAACTGATTTTCTTTTTCTTGGCGAACAAAATATTCCTGCCAGTAAGCGATTTCTACGATGACGATCCATTAGGGAAAAACTTTTGTTACACATTTTATTGTATTTGTGATCCAAAAAGTGCGTTGTCATCGTTTTTTTATCGATTAAGTTTTTTTACAAAGAAAATCTCGGAATGAGTAGTGTGATAAGCGCACTGGTACGGGGGCGATAACGCAATTACTTTACAGTCACTGTGATTTTGATCCATAGTAACAGAAGAAATCTGCCTCACTGGTTACACAGTGGAAATCAAAGCTTATGATTTATGGAAAAAAAACGAACCACATTTACGTTATTTTAATCGGGAAGAGATTAAGAGTTCTTTATTGTTGCAAATTTCAGGATTGACCGTGAACGCCAGCGTTTACAGCACGAAGTTATTGAGTTGACTGCCACCATCGACCAGGTCCAGAAGGACAAGGTACGGCTATCTCATTCGTCTTCATCATCCATATTGCTTTCCTTCTTCGTCCTTTTCTCTCTATTATTCATTCTCTCAAACCATTACCTCGCTCTTATTTCCTCGCATTCACTCTCTCGCCCTTTTCATCACTCTCTTCCACTTTCGCTGCTTTCGTTAGCTCAAAGAAGCATCAAAAACAATTAAATTACACCAACTAATATGTAGTAAGAACATTAAAATAACAAGAATCCGTAGCAGATCCGATAATCACTATCACTGATGTATACAGTTATGCAGATTATATGCAACGCCCTCTATGGACATCTAAAAGCCTCTGAAATCTGGGAACCAATCGTGCTTTAAAAATTGATATCTTATAATCCCATAGAAACAATATGTACGAAATCATCACCCGAACATCTGTACAGAGTTCTGAACTCAGTCGCGAATTTAAGCTATTTCTCCTTTTTTTCTATGCTGAATTTATTGGCATCGTCACTATGACCATGACTAATAGCCGCTTACTTTGTTTTCGACCGAAGTTAGATGGCTGCCAGTGACTGCCTATTTTAGCAAGCTAGTAAAGAGCTATTGAGCCTCGAGGATTAGCCACCACCACCAGCGCCATCACTGAAAATATGTTCCGCTCTTGAATATCACTCGCATTTAGCATAGAAACACAGAAGTATTCGTAAAGAGAATGTTTGTGAATAGGTTATAAGTTGGCGTCTACCGTAACTTTAGGTCGCAGCCCAATGCTCGTCCGTTCATTATTTTTTACCGTTCTAATGATGGCTGTCGACAACGCACTGACTGAGATACAGCATTGATTAAAAATGACACTCTGCCCCATAATTTAAAGAACAGCATCTAGAAATTTGACAGAATGTCTATGAGATACTCCTTGCCTCGGACTAATTAGTCAATTCGCTATTTATTTCCCTTCTAAGGCTTGTTTTACTAAGATACCGATTCGGAGTCGAGTGTTTCCAAGCACTTTTAAAGGAAATTATGCCCAATAAAAGTCCTCCATGTCATCAGCATTGCTTGAGCAGTTTCTGTCGAGGTAGTGCTGCTTGATCCGAACCAGCTGCTTTCTCTCTCTGATTACTCATCCACCTCCGTACGATACGTCATTTGCTCACATAGCGAAGGCCTTGATGGTGAGAAAAACATACTATTGAGGCTTATGACATCTTCACATTGGAATTCTATCCAATGCGTTCAACTGTCATACCTGAACAAACCATCACATTGGTCGTAATTATGCCATCCTCATCCAGAATCACTGCAATTGCAAAATAGAAACACTGCCTTCACATTTCCTTCAAATAATCCGTCATCTCTCTGGAAATTCAATTTTCCTGGCTCGTTTCTTCAAATGACCCATTGGAAAGTCCAACAATTGGATTAGCGGTAAAAAAAATGGAAGCTTTTTCCGATCATTAAGCCGTAGAGAACGTTTTCTGCCCACCAGTTATCGACTGAAGTTAAAAATCGATAAAGCGATGACAATTATTTTGTCGGCATCGTTGAGAGTGTCATATTTACTATTGCACTCAAAAGCGGGCAAACAATCGCAAAAACTCGTCCAAGAACGCCTACGAATACCTCCGAACGCTTAGGAGTTATCTCTTTTTAAAGCCAAAGCATCTAATATGGAGCTTTTGACTTGAGACTTTTGTTAATCTTCGTTCATCTACTTGGCTTTGGTAGTTTATAACAGCAATTTTTCACTTCTTCTTCTTAGTGGGCAAAAAATAACGGATTATAGGAAGGAATTTTGGTTACACTTTTGAAGCTTCTTGAAACGTGATGAAAAACTTTTAAAGTTACCACCTCATATCTATCCATTTTCAAGCGTTTGAAAGAAACCTTCGCATTGTAGAATCCATCCATCCAGAAAAATGGTCTCAGTGAAAAGAGGCACCAATCAAAGAATTCTCAGAGTTCTTCACACACCATGCTTCCTATCAGCGTTTTTGACAACTAGAATATGATGTACAGTATGCGAAATCTGCCACGTTTCAAAAGTCCTTTGAAACCACTCTAGTTGGTAATATTTAGATGTGAAGAGGTATAAGGTTGAAGCTACTTTATGAGATTGCAACACACTGAATAAACTTGCATTCGTTTAAGAACTTTACTGTAGCCCCTCCAGTTGGTTACATTTCCCGGGCTCCTTGTTGATACAGTAACGACTACTTAGCTACCATTTTCTACACGAGATATCTACGTATTCAAAGTTGCACCCACACTGCTTTCGCAAGTGCAAATATTTTGTGTCATCACGCTAAACTTCCCTCTATCGACTTTATCGAGAAGAGGTAAAGCTAATTGTAGATAGCATTTTTCACAAGAAATTTCATCCGTTGTTCACCAGTATTCAATGGAACCTTCAAGAATCCTCGTGAAACATCTGGCAACAAATAATCAGCATATGACCTCTTTAACTGAAGCGAATAGTTCTCAGTATGCTGATGATTTTTGTTTAGAACACTGCTGTAAATCTGAGGTTGAGAATTTCTATTGAAATTCACTGGTTGGATAACGTTTCTTAGTATACGTACGAATCTAGGCCGTTGGCAATGCTGTGTGGTGTAAAGCGCAGGCGGCGATCTTACACTAGAGTTGTTCTCAAAAACAACCCCCACATTCACACACATACACAAATCACTATTGCCAACCGGGAATGTACAACAGATAAACTGAAAGCTTGGACTGCAGTGACCCGATCGCGGAATGCACGGAAATGATTAGAACTGTCTTCCTAATATTACAACTCGTTTCCAATATACTTCGTGTTAGGAATGAACTACTGATTTGAGTTACAGCAAGACTTATCAAGGGTATATAGCACAAATGAAGTATCAGTCTATCTGAAAGAAGAAAACTGTGTAAGAAAGAATGATACAATCGGATTTCTTACCTAACTACATTTCTCCACCACCAATCTGCCTCATACCTAACTCTAGTCTCATTACCGATGTCGGTTCTCGGTCCATTTTCTTAGTGCTCTAGTAACTGTTGCATTTCTGCTTTAATTTCATTTGTTATCATAAGAGCCTTTTAAGGCCCTGAAATAAGTAAATGTTCGCTTTATAGCATGCTGCTGAGAAAGCCGCTGAACGATTCGAAGCTCAGACTATTGAGCTGTCCAACAAAGTGGGTTAGCTATTCGCTCTGCTTTTTCCGTAAAGCTTAAATCAGTTGTTAATTTAGGTTGAAGATCTTAATAGACATGTGAATGATCTCGCTCAGCAGCGTCAACGCCTTCAAGCTGAAAACAACGACCTTCTAAAGGTTAATTTAGCGACTCTACTCTTATAAAGAATTCATTTTAGCATCAATAGATAGCAAGCATCAATATGAGCAAAATTCGTTATTTTACCTCTGCAGTGTTCAAATAATAGTGTAACTGTATCGTGAAGTCGCATTTCGAATGCCGGTCGCTTCACATCGTTTCGACAATATCCCTCTCAGCGTCACAAGTGTAAAGTATACCAAGAGCAAACAGAATCTCCGTGGTTGAAAGCACACATGCGTTAAAAAGTTTCCCGACGTGTACTGCTCACATCTGGAGGCAAACGTCACTTATCAGTAAGGAAACAAGCCCATGTGAACTTTCCGTTGTTTTGAGTTCCTCGGCATCGGATATCTATCGTTGTTTGATTTCTTCGCACTTTTGCGTCCTGTGGTGTCACATTATGATATTTATTTTACCCGTTACGCAAAAATAATGATCAGTGGCATGGGGCATCGAGATGGAAGCGTCAGATGTCACATGACATCATGCTTGATAGTGACGATCTCGACGAGTATCGGATGAGGAGGAGAGGGATGAACATGAGAACAATCACCAGAGCAGCTGAAGGTCAATGACAGACTTACACACTGAAGTACATAGTGCATGAAATGGAGTTATTGATCGGATAGAAGTTCAAAATATAAATGTTGCTTAACTGAGCTACTTTGTTTTTCAGGAGGTCCATGATCAGAAAGTGCAACTTGACAACCTACAGCATGTGAAATACACTCTCGCACAACAACTCGAGGAAGCGAGGCGCCGTTTGGAGGATGCTGAAAGGGTAAGGGGAAGAATGTTTTATGCAAGACGTACTTGCAGAAACTTGTCAAGAGCCAGTACGATATTGAGGAATGCGCTTGGCATTTTGCGACAATTTACTTTCATCTATATCGTATGGTAAAATTTCGAAGTACTGCTTAGTGCTGTCGTAGCATAGCACAAACAGTGATGATTCGCCTAGTAACAACTACTGCACTAGTATATTGCAATTGTTACCAAATCTTCTTTAGTCTTGTATTACTTCAAAGTTTTGTCATATTTCTATATGTGGTCTCTAGGACTATAATTTTGAACAGGATTAATCATGGAACTTCTACTCATGTTTAATGACTGTTCAGACAAAACTCAGAAAGCATCATCCCAGAGTTAACCCGTTAAGAAGTTTATTATGATACGATTTTTTAACGACCCTACAAATTCGCAGTCTTAGCTTTGTATAACTCAAATCACCTAACAATGAATAGAAACCCTCAAAATTACGTAAGCTCTATCACCCATACTCTGCACTCATTTGTAATCCCTTTGCATAGAGAGAAACCAACGACTTAGCCCGTGTGCCTACATCATCTATATATAGCACCAAATTTTTCGAGGCGCTTTCCATGAGTGGATATCAACTCACACTGGTGATCATGGCCCGTTATGTATGAATGGAAACCCATTCACCCGGTCTCTATGAAGCTCTCTATTTTTTTGTTCTTAACGGAACAACATCTACAGTTAACTCATCGTACTATACTGTGTAGTACTGGTTGTACTCATGCGATAACTTTCAGAATAATTCCGTATTTAACAGATCTATCCTTACAAGGATATCTGTATTGACTCCCATGAACTTCATTCCCTTTTCAGGATCTAGTGGCTTCTTGGCTTTGTTTTCCGTAAATCTTTCTTTCCAAACTCTACCTGTTTACAATGATTCGATAGAATTTTTACTGGAGCTGTTAATATGAAACCAGCGTCGTTATGAAGCCAGTGTTATCAGAATAAGCGAGTAGCATGCAGGGCTTCTCTCGCTCGTAATAATCAGAGACGAATGCTTTTCCTCATAACAGACGTGACCACAAGAACTCCCCACGAAGAAAATCACTTAATGTAACAGCTAATTTTTTAACTAAGAAATTCCCGCATAATCAAATACAACTAAAAACATTCATTTCAACGGACTCCTTTCACCGTTTTTTTTTAATAGGATTATAAACCAGAAGACCAAAAATATATACACCTTTGATGAACATTTCATCTACATGATATCTACTGAAGGCGGATGAACACTCAATTTTGCGCTTGAAATAACTTTTTTTTACAAAATTTATTTCCGTATCGACGTCTAAAATCTCCACTGAAAAGATACCCAATGGAAAACAGGGAAAAGCCGCGTGATTTCAAACAAGATCAACTTAAGAACGTAGATGACCAGTCTTCAGATTGTACAAAAAGTCGGTATTTTTACTCTTGGATCTTTTTTATGGGTATCCGAGTGATCCTTCCCAACGGTTTACCGCCTCATCGTGGCTGGGAGGTGTTCTTGAATGTCCAACTGCGACGTAGAGCGGAGGATTCATCCCCAAGCTGACAGGGAGTTCGACGTTTCCATCAGCAAATCTAGCTAAGAGTAAACAAATACCAGGACCCACCACCGTCCTAGTATCAAAGCCTCATGGTGGCAAATCTCCCTCTGATCCACAAGGGATGCGACTGCCTGTCGTGACGACCTGGGGCAGACTTTGGCCAGGCTGTCCTCGGGATTCTAATGAACCACAATGGCTTAGCCAGCAAGTCTCCGAAGAATGGTGATTACTATGGAGCCTGCACAAGTACTGAGGACAGGCGGCTCAAGTATCAAGTATCAAGTAAGCATCCGAATCATCAAGTATAAGTTAGACGTTGAAGTTGCATGACCACATGATATAAGCGTCATTCTCCTAGCGTCCGTTTCCTACGGCAGTTTTTCAATTATTCAACAAGGAAATATAACTTCAACTTCTCTGGAATGTTGAGGAAATCGATAATTGGCTCATGAAATGAAAAACAGATCTTATATCAATGAAAAAAGCAACAAAGATCACTATTTCTTGGATTCCCTTGAAGTACAAATCGACTAAGTAAATAGCGCTATTAAACTGCTTGCGAATATAATCCACTTGATTCCAAGTGAAGAAAAATATATGCAGGAGAAGAAAGATATTTTCAATGTTTATAATTTATGCAAGAATATTAATTTGTATTTTAAGGAGCGCTCACAGCTTCAGTCACAGCTACACCAGGTACAACTGGAGCTCGACTCTGTACGTACGGCACTTGATGAGGAATCTGCGGCTCGTTCAGATGCTGAACACAAGCTGAACTTGGCAAACACTGAAATCACCCAGTGGAAGAGTAAGTTCGACGCTGAGGTATGTTTCAGACTTTATTTCGATAATACTATGATGTAAACAACGCACTTCTCTGAGACGTTTGTGCATCAATGTCTTCAGTGAAAACGTTTCCTCATATTTATGTACTACAGGTCGCCCTCCATCATGAAGAAGTAGAAGATCTCCGTAAGAAGATGCTGCAGAAGCAAGCCGAATACGAAGAGCAGATTGAGATCATGCTGCAGAAAATTAGTCAGCTGGAGAAGGCAAAGAGTCGTCTGCAATCTGAAGTCGAAGTGCTGATCGTTGACCTTGAGAAAGCGCAGAACACTATCGCGATTCTCGAAAGAGCAAAAGAACAACTCGAAAAGCAATGCGCAGAACTCAAGGTGAGTTTTCAATGTTTTAAATTACTACTCGGCTTACCGGTACTGTCTTTTTTCAATGAATTTTCCAGGTTCGCATCGATGAGCTGAACGTGGAGCTGGAAGCTGCACAACGTGAACTCCGTGCTGCCAATGCCGAATTGCAAAAGATGAAGCATCTGTACGAGAAGGCCGTCGAACAGAAGGAGGCCCTCGCTAGAGAAAACAAGAAGCTTCATGGTATGAGCTTTCCTCCCATAATTGACTATACAATATTACACGTAGTCAATAATGAACTGTGCTGATGATAGTACGTCGATATCGATCGCGTATTTTTCATTTGTGTGAAAAAAATGTGTTCTGCTATCAATACTTCTGCCATTTAGAAAACATCTTCAATTTTTGACTACATCCGACTTTTCTCATAATTGCTCATAGATTGTTAACGAAACTGCTTCAGATGAACTTCATGAGGCCAAAGAAGCTCTCGCCGATGCGAATCGAAAACTGCACGAGTTGGATCTGGAGAATGCTCGTCTTGCTGGCGAAATTCGTGAACTGCAAACGGCTCTTAAGGTGATATATTATGCGAACTACTAGGCGAACTACATGAAGATATTCGGGTTACCATTGGCTTTTTAAACTCTGTAAATTTTCATATGTGACGAAAACAATGTCTCATCTACATCCTTTACTATGTTGCGTGACTTCATGACCACGTCCGAACCTTTTGAACTGCAAATAATTTCTACAAGTCGACAAAAATCTTCTTTCTCATACTGTTATGTTTTAAATCTTAGACTTTAACAATAGGAACTTTCTAAATTTCTCATTCTATCAGCTGTTTGCATTAATCTTCAGGAAGCTGATGCCCAACGTCGCGATGCTGAAAATCGTGCGCAGCGTGCTCTTGCTGAACTTCAGGCTTTGCGCGTTGAAATGGAACGTAGACTACAAGAGAAGGTATGAAGCTCCTTCATCGAATTCACGCATGAAATTAAAAGATATTTTTATTTCATAGGAAGAAGAAATGGAAGCCCTACGCAAGAATATGCAGTTTGAGATTGACCGCTTAACAGCTGCTCTGGCCGATGCTGAGGCTCGCATGAAAGTATGGGATTTTTCGAGTTTCTGTGAATTTTTTTTTACTACGTAAAGTCACTTGCTTAAATATGCATCTTCTATGCTAGTACTAATTCCTTTCATCTCTATAAGTAGACCTACTTCTAATGTTCACAGTACAGGCGGAAATTTCTCGACTGAAGAAGAAGTATCAAGCTGAGATCGCTGAGCTCGAAATGACCGTCGACAACCTGAATCGTGCCAACATCGAAGCACAGAAAACAATCAAGAAACAGTCGGAACAGCTCAAAGTACTACAGGCCAGTTTGGAGGACACCCAACGACAACTCCAACAAGTACTCGATCAATATGCTCTAGCTCAACGAAAGGTGGAGCTGTATATATTCTTATTGTTCAACCGCTTTTTATCTTCATGGAAATATGTTTTGAGAATTTGAATTACTCGAGTACTATTATATTCAGAAAACATTCATTTTTCTCTTTTAAGGTCGCTGCCCTTTCGGCCGAACTTGAAGAGGCGAAGACTGCCCTCGATAACGCTATCCGTGCTCGCAAGCAGGCCGAAATCGACCTCGAGGAAGCAAATGGACGAATCGCTGACCTCACAGCAATCAACAATAATCTCACATCGATTAAGAATAAACTTGAAACCGAGCTATCGACTGCACAAGCCGATCTCGATGAGGCTAGTACTTTCTGTAAACGCTCTTCTTGTTTCACTTGATAGGCAACGTCCAGTATCTTCGAAACGTTATTAGAGAAAGTTCGCTCCCATAGCAGCTTTAATTGGCAAGACACTTGCATATGTCACTTAGTGCCGTAAGGTTTATCTTCCATTTCTGGTAGAGTTTGGCTGCATCATTTACTAAGTAATAATCGTTTTCAAGGTTACCAAAGAATTGCACGCCGCTGACGAACGCGCTAACCGCGCACTTGCCGATGCTGCTCGTGCCGTTGAACAATTACACGAGGAACAAGAACATTCCATGAAGATTGACGCCCTTCGTAAATCCCTCGAGGAACAGGTGCTGCTTTGAATCACTACTCGAAGGCCGTTGGTTTTATGAAACTCTAGAATACTTCTTAGTACGCAAATCATTTCAGGTTAAACAACTCCAAGTCCAAATCCAGGAAGCTGAAGCTGCCGCATTACTCGGAGGAAAGCGTGTCATCGCCAAGCTAGAAACTCGCATCCGAGATCTCGAGACCGCTCTTGACGAAGAAACTCGCAGGTATGTAAGTGACTTTTCCCCACCAACAAATTTTCTGAAATTTTCGTCGTGTAGGCACAAAGAGACCCAGAATGCTCTTCGCAAAAAAGATCGCCGTATCAAGGAAGTCCAGCAGTTGGTAGACGAGGAACACAAGAACTTCGTCATGGCTCAAGATACTGCCGATCGTTTGCAAGAGAAGTTAAACATTCAAAAGAGACAACTCGCCGAAGCCGTGAGTTGGGATGTGGACACATAAAATGTGTTGTTAGTGTATTATTCATTCTACTTCTTATAGGAATCGGTGACTATGGCAAACCTGCAGAGAGTGAGACGATACCAGCACGAGCTTGAAGACGCTGAGGGTCGTGCTGACCAGGCCGAGTCCAGCCTACACCTCATTCGTGCTAAGCACCGTTCATCTGTTGTTACTGGAAAAGCTGGAGCAAGCAAAGTAAGCATTTCCTTCTAATTCCATGGCTCCCCTATTGCCCTTTTTTATAAATAGCTGTTCCCGAGTAATTTTGCAAATGTTGTTGAGATAGCTGAACTTCGTTTATTTCCTAGCTAGTTTTCAGGATTATCTCTCATTACTAGTACTGAAAAATAAGAGCAGCACATTTTATGGTGTTCTTAAGAGCCATAACTGTATATATCACTATTTATCTTTGTGATAAGTGACTTTTCCCCACCAACAATTTTTCTGAAATTTTCGTCGTGTAGGCACAAAGAGACCCAGAATGCTCTTCGCAAAAAAGATCGCCGTATCAAGGAAGTCCAGCAGTTGGTAGACGAGGAACACAAGAACTTCGTCATGGCTCAAGATACTGCCGATCGTTTGCAAGAGAAGTTAAACATTCAAAAGAGACAACTCGCCGAAGCCGTGAGTTGGGATGTGGACACATAAAATGTGTTGTTAGTGTATTATTCATTCTACTTCTTATAGGAATCGGTGACTATGGCAAACCTGCAGAGAGTGAGACGATACCAGCACGAGCTTGAAGACGCTGAGGGTCGTGCTGACCAGGCCGAGTCCAGCCTACACCTCATTCGTGCTAAGCACCGTTCATCTGTTGTTACTGGAAAAGCTGGAGCAAGCAAAGTAAGCATTTCCTTCTAATTCCATGGCTCCCCTATTGCCCTTTTTTATAAATAGCTGTTCCCGAGTAATTTTGCAAATGTTGTTGAGATAGCTGAACTTCGTTTATTTCCTAGCTAGTTTTCAGGATTATCTCTCATTACTAGTACTGAAAAATAAGAGCAGCACATTTTATGGGGTTCTTAAGAGCCATAACTGTATATATCACTATTTATCTTTGTGTTTTTCTCACACTATTCCACAGTTGAGCATTGACGCCCACGTTGCGACAGTACCCTCATAGCAGATTGCGATGTGCCATCCCTCCGTTTCTGTTTCGCCAACTCTTGTTTCCAGGTATACGTGATGGAGGATGACTATTAAACGACCTATGCTCGCTCTTCCACTCGTCAACCGGGCGTCTTAACTGTGCTAGTAGACTGCGTTGTCTTTGCTACTGTATATTGTTGAATGTGTTGTAGTGCTACAATGCGTGCGAGTTTGGCCATCCTTTTCCGTAGAAGGAATTCCTCCTGCTCTCTTCGTCATTTTCCTCATCTTCCGCATGGCTTTTTCTCGATCGACATTGCTTTATTCACCGGCGAATCTATGGCGCAATTTGATGCCTATAATCATCATCTATATTTTTTCGTTTGTATGAATAGGAAGAGATGTGGTAGCGCTGTCCGTCTTTTCCGACGTGCTCCACCTTTACTCGGTTCCATCACCACCGCCATCATGTACTCCAGTGTTATGTGTTTCACGCAATCGTTATGAATGGAAGTTTTCTTTCCTCTGCCTTTATATGAAGATTGCATCAAAACCGCTTAGCTACAATTCTTTCTTTCTCACTCTCTGCCTTATAAAGTGTTGAACGAGTAAATGAACATTATGTGAATTGTTTAGCGTTTTCAGCTGTTAGGCATATACAAGGTCTTGTTATATATAATGAAAGACTCATAAATCATTAGGTGGCTACTACCTTCTAAACTCACATCGCACTCAAACAAAAATCAGGTAGAGAAACATGCCCTCAGCAAATGCGTTTGTATTAGCCAATCATGGTCAATTGAACACCGCTTCTGATGTCACGACACAAAAATTTCATTAACACTTACTCTACGTCTTATGTAGCATACCTTATTTTCAAGGACAGGACTTTATGCTTACATTTCTTCTTATGATTCGATAACTTGTCCACTACAGGCACTGTGCCATAACTGACCCATGGAAAAGCTTTTTTCTGCAATTAGTAATTTACAAAAGCCTTTTTTCGGACAAGTTCACTGGCCCGATAATTCGACGTGTAAATTCACTGCTAGTTCACTTCCAATCATTACAATGAGACAGCGTTATCGAATGGAATCGGTGATTACAAAAAAGACATAAATAAACTTGAAAATTTCATTAACACTTACGCGACGACTTATGTAGCATATCTTATTTTCAAGGACAGGACTTTATGCTTACATTTCTTCTTATGATTCGATAACTTGTCCACTACAGGCACTGTGCCATAACTGACCCATGGAAAAGCTTTTTTCTGCAATTAGTAATTTACAAAAGCCTTTTTTCGGACAAGTTCACTGGCCCGATAATTCGACGTGTAAATTCACTGCTAGTTCACTTCCAATCATTACAATGAGACAGCGTTATCGAATGGAATCGGTGATTACAAAAAAGACATAAATAAACTTGAAGAAAAGTAGGCATTGACAGCAACATCGTTGTCTTGTGGCCCACACTAACATCCAGTAAGGAGTAACAAAATAGCAAAAAATTAACGTGTACTAAATGATGGCATATGTATCATACATACCACCTAACCGGTAGAGCAAATCATCCTCCATAATTTCGCCTTATTCTGAACCATTTAGCTCTCAATCCACCGAAAAATTAACGTTTATTGTCAAAAAAGTCAGGAAATACGTAACCGACCGGAAGCGAAGCATCACCCTATGCGAGAATCACGTAAACATAAGCGGCGTCGAGCAGGTATTGGGATGGTGAGGAAGAGACAAATCACAACTAAGTTAGGAAGTCATAGGGAATCCTAAGACATACTTTCTTCATTAAAACTATCCATGGCAACCCGCAATTCCAGAAGCCCCGCACTCAACGCTGGACGTGAGAGTCTCCCAGTGGTGGGTACCACAACGAGATAGACCACATCATAGCAAATCGAAGATTTTGCCTCACCGATGTCGCTGTTGTCCCAAAATTCTATACGGAATCAGACCATCGGCTCCTTCGTGCAAGATTCCATTTTTAGCGCAAAGGAGAGAAAGCTACTAAATTCAAATAACGAAGTCCCAGAACCAACATAAACTAGGACTTATTCAATTCATTAGTCGGCTGTTGAGTAGATGCCGTTGGCGATAACATCGACAAAGAATGCGATCGGCTCATTCAACATCTTCACGTTAGCGCTATGAAAGCTGACAGTTCGAAAGCCACCTAGAGAATTCTCTCTCCAGATACACTCAAGCTGGTAGGCCATCGCGGAATCGCACGAGTTGCTGGCAGCAGTGTACTAACGTCCGAACTTGCAAAACAGTGCAGATAGGCGATAAAAAGGATCCTGAAGAAGAGCAGCAGTTATGGTCGAACAGGTTAAGGTCAGAACACCTGAAGAACATTCCGCCAGTCCTCGCTCTCACATTGGCTCGGCTTTTCACACGATACTTCTTAGAACCCACGGATCTCCCTCATATGAGGGATTTCGAGCCGGTTAGTCGCTAGGCTACGTGGCGCGTCGCCAGGTGGCGGATAGGGGGTTAATCGTGGACCAAAAGCGACCTTTGCTTCCCTGAGACGCAGGTGGATCCCAGGGGATAGACTCCCTGTTTCTGCTGCGCCGATTTGGCACATACTTTCTGTATTTGGTAGGCGTATTCATGCATGGGTGTGTGGGTGCGTTCTCGCTTTATGCGGATTGTATTCTACGAATCAACTCGGCCAAAAGCCTGCAATCAAGTGAAAGGGAAGTATATGGGAGGCGGTTAGGAGTCGCCTCCAGCAAATAATCTCCATGTCCACTCTGGGAGAACCTGGCAAGCTACCCGTGAGTATAACCAGCCCCCACGTTCAGAACCCAGCAAGCTAAACGAGGGTATCTAATATGCTAAACACAGTAAAAAAAAAGGGCCTCATTCTCCTGACACCGAAAGAGCCCCCAATTTCGCAGCGTTGGGTAGGACGAGTACGGAGAGGCTGCTAAAATCTCAGGGCCAATGGAAGCTGCCTGGATCAAGACACCAGTTTGTCCATGATGATCGATTCATTCGAACAGCTTACAACCCGAATAGGACGTTAACGATTAAAAAGATGCGGATCAATACCGGCTTTGACAATCTTCGTCGTTTACGCGCCAACATCAAACTATGACGAAGAAGAAGTCGAAGCGTTCTACATGGACTTGGAGAGGTTCTACAGAGAAGACAATACATTCTTCAAGGTCATCATTGGAGATTTCAATGCCAAGATCGGACCAAGAAGATTGTCTGAGGAACGTCACATTGGGGACCCAGGGATTAGAATGGAACGAACACGGTGGGCCGCTGAGCTTATCATGGCGAACAAGACCACCCATGGTAGCTCGCAATTCCAGGAGCCTCACCCTTAACGCAAGGCGTGGGACTCTCTCAATGCAGAGTACCATAACGAAATAGACCACATCATAGTAAATAGGAAGTTTTGTCTAACCGATGTCGCTGTTTTTCCAAAATTTCACACGGGATCAGACCACCGTCTCCTTCGTGCAAGATTTTATTTTTCGCGGAAAGGAGAAAAAACCGCTAAATTCAAAAACCGATGTCCCAGAACCACCACAAACTGGGACTGGGACTTATTCAACTCATTAGTCGGCTGTTGATAAGATGCCGTTGTTGACAACATCGACGAGGAATATGATCGCCTCATTGAACATCCTGAGAGTTCAAAGGTCACCAAGATACGTCTGTCTCCAGAAACTTTCGAGTTAATACGCCAGCGTGGAATCGTATGAGCTGCGGGCAACCGCGAACATCCGAGCTTGCGAAACAACGCAGACAGGCGATAAAGGATCCTAAAGAGAGAAGAGCAGCAGTAATGGTCAAAGCTGCAGGGGTTGGGAAAAGCATTCGCAAAGCCCGCCGAAGCTTCACTAATTACAAGAGCAAGATGATTGTACTCCGACGCCCAGACGAAACAGTTACAGCGACCAGAAAGGCAATGGAGAACATCATTCACGAATACTGTTGAGATCTCTTCGATAGTCACATCCACCTTCCGTAGTTTTAAAGCTGGATGGATGTGTTGTACTACCGGTTCTCCCTACCGAAATCGGTTATGCCATTTCATCAGTGAAGAGTCGAACAGCACCAGGTCCGGAGAGGATAAGATCTTCTGAACACCTGAAGAACCTTCCACCAATCCTCGTACACACACTGGCTCAACTCTTTACACGTTACCTGTCTGAATGCAAGGTGCTTACTCAATGGAAGACCAGCAAGACTGTGTTATTGTTCAAGAAAGGTGACCAACACGATATCGAGAACCATCGCTCAATCTGTTTGCTGTCTGTCGTCTACAAACTTTTCATTCGAATCATCTTAAACAGATTGACAGAACATTGGACGAAGAACAACAATGTGAACAAGAAGGGTTTCGAAAAGGATTTAGTACGATGGTCCACATCTACACGATAACAAGGTTCATTGAAGTATCGCGAGAGTGCAAAAGACCGCTCTGTCTCGCTTTCATCGACGTACAGAAGGCCTTTCATTCAATCGAGATAGAAGTAGTCATGGAAGCCCTTGGTAGTCAAGGAGTCCCTACCCAGTACATAAAGATTCTTCGTGAGCTGTACAAAAATTTCACAACCAACATTTCACCATGCTACAACGATATTAACGTTGACGTCAAAACAGGAGTTAGGCAAGGCGATGCAATCTCGCCAAAATTATTTACCGCCACCCTCCAGAACGTCATGCGAACATTGGAATGGGATAGGCTTTGCTTATGACATCGTCCTTATAACACGCAACATTAGCCAAGCGGAACGTATGCTTGCCGACTTTGATAGAGCCTGTGGAAAGATTGGTCTTCGACTAAATCTAAAGAAAACGATGTTCATGAGGAATGGATTGGCTTCGTATGCCCCATTCACGCTCAACGGAACGAATATCTCCGAATGCTCCAGTTATGTCTGTCTAGGTCGGGAAATCAATATGATGAACGACTTAGCTCCAGAACTAAGCAGAAGGAAACGAGCGGGTTGGGGAGCTTTCAAGAGCATCGAGAATGTAGTGAAGAGAACAAAGAACATCCGACTCCGTGTCCACCTTTTCGACTCAACAGTACTTCCTGCGTTAACGTATGCGTCAGAAACCTGGTCGCTGCGTAAACAGGATAAAAAATCACTCCGCGTTATTGGACGCGCAGTGGGAAGGACGATAAGAATGAATCCGAAGCTCCGACCTGCGTCGACTATTATAAATCAAAGATGGCGTTCCGTACTCCAAACAATCGAAAATAAGGTGGGCCGGACACGTAATGCGTATAAACGACAACCTGCTGGGCTACTTACGCTAGAAAGAGAAGTGGAAGATTAATTGTCGCCCGATCGAGTCACTTGACGATCAACAGGACAACAGGTGATACATGTGATACAGTAACTTGTGGTGCTTGCTGATGTATAAAGTTAGTGCTTATATGTTATTGGAGAAGTCTGTTACCAATTTGCCGACTCCGAAGGGTGCAAGGCTTCGTGAGCCCGATGTTTGTGATCGAACCAATCGTGTGTGTTACAGGGCGCCTCTAAAATGAGCCTGCGCTAACTCAGTCATATTGATAGAAATTAGGTTGAAAATTCATCACTGACGAACTGCAGCCTTTTCGTTCAATTTTGGAGACTTTGATGGTGGAGCTCCTACACATGGAGCGTGCCTTTTTTACGGGCCGCTACCTTAAATCCAGCCAAACAAATGTTTTTAACAACCACAAGTTTGCTTAATGCTCGAAGAAGGCAGAGAACAATTTTTACAAAGGAAGCAATCCAACTTTTTGTTAGAGTGGACGTGAGGAAGTACATCAAAACAGGAAAGGCAAAACAGGCATCGCTCATCTAAAACACTCATTAGGCTATGATAAAATAGCAGCTTATATAAAAGGAGGGCAATCTGCGTGACTAAGCCCAACAGAAGTGAAAATCCAAAAAAAAAGATAAAGAACATCTGCTATTTTAAGGAGAATACTCTCTAAAACGAGAAACATGGGCTGCGTTCGAGTTTCTGATAGAAGCATTTAATCAGTTCGCTAATCTCGAGTTACGTGCTGATCTATTTGACTCGATAGTTCTTCCAACTCTCTGTCAAGCAGCAGAAGAAACAGCTGATATATAAGCTAAATCGAAGAAGATGCGCCTAAAATACAAGGCACTCGAGCGAATCCTTTGAAGACGAACCGGCAACGTTAACACCAGGCCGGTTTTCCTCATAATGACCTTCGATGACTATGGCTTTCCAGACACGGCAGAATACGTGTCAAGCAATAGACATACTTCTTGGTTCTACTATTTTCTATCTTGGTCAATGAAGTCCTACATTTCAACTAATCAACAGTATCCTACAGCTTTCGATCTTCTTGCACCAAGCTAACAATGTGTAAGATTCATCACTGCCGCAGTTTCTTCCAAACATAGCACACGGTACCAGTAAGCTTTTCACTCACTGTTAATTGGACTTCTCGTCAAATATCTTCCATTTTGAATGGGTTCCTCACGAAAGTCAGCAAACCTATCATATAACGAAGGGTGTGCATACTATACAATCATGCGATATGGGTCATTTCCTTTTTGATTGTTTATTTTGGCGCACTGAACTCTATTCCTATACTACTTGTAATCAATCGACAAAACATCCAACCCAGGTATTATGATCGACGTCGGCCGAGAAAAGCGATATTTTGCACATAGAAAAAACTTCTCCAATGAGTTCATTAACCAGTAATTTGACTGGCAATGGACTCTCACTTCAATTGCAATCACCATAATGAACCAAGGGAACGGGTGTCGCAGTGGTAGTGACACCATCCATTAAGAACACGGTCTTGGTTTAACCCCGCACCGAACAGACCAATTCTGTCATCCCTAGGGTTTAAAAAATTTTGCCGAACTTGTCTAGGAAAACTGAACTCTCTTCCTGGACTCCAGACTGATTGGATTCGAACACCATTCAACGACATTCATAACGAAGAGGATAATCCTTAAGCAGCAGCAGAACCTACCCCGCGAAAAGACTTTCGTGGATGCGAGGTAACGAAGTGAGTACAAGAAGCGCTTAGATCTGAGCAGTAGACGTCAAAAATGCTGTATGAAATAAATAACTAGTAAGTCGGTAATGACTAGTAGTTATCGGACTAAATGTTCGTTATATGAAGCACTGAAAAACACATGATATAAGTTCAAAAACACATCCCATTGCTGATAGCAGTATGTTTGCATAGTGGACTCTTCTAGCGGCATCTAGTAAGCAGTAGCACGCCAAGTTTCCTACCACAGCTCTGTCATGTTTACAATTACTCAAGTTCTCTAGTTATCAAAAAATTGTCGTTCACTATCAAAAACTCGTTAATTCCGTAAAGGCTGAGAATCATGGACTGTCCCAAGCGGCAGACAAGCCAAATACAGTGCGGGTGCTATACGTGGCTTGTTCCTTCTCGCTTCACTGAGTGGAAAATACACCGTTTGTCGTCAAAGAGATATTTCTTTGTGGGGTTTAGAGAGTTACTGAGGAAAACCCACGACTATAAAAATAATCACTAAGGACTTCAACGCCGAAATCGACTCCACGAAAACGTTACAACTCCACATCGTGGCGCACGATCTATAATCGAGATAAGACGTCAAAAGGCTGTCTCAGTCCTTCATGATGAGCACCGTCCATAACAGCTCAAAATCCCATTAGTTCATCTCTCACCGCATTGGATTTTGCGTTCGGAAGTTACATTGTGGTATTGACCATATCAGTCCTCATAAATGGAAAGTTAGACTCATCGATGTCGCCCCTTATATCACAGCTCCACATGCGATCTCAACAGCACCCCCTCGATATGTGAATCATCTGTTTGCGAAAAAATAGAACATGACAAAAATTACAAAAAGGATAAAGCTCCCGGCTTTGATCAGTCCCTAACGGATGCGCCATGCACTCGACTTCATTAAGCATCGTTGGAGGTGATTGGATGCATATTCGGCCTCTACAATGATTCGTGGTGGCCTACCGATGTATCGAGCCAGTGCTGCTATCCTACCAGACAAGTTTGGTACCAATTCGCCCATCCCGAAAGGATGGCAGCCTTGATGATCCTTGGGCACGCGAATCGATCTCATGTATAGTGCAAAGCTCCTCCAACCACTGCGCTACACGTTACAATGAAATTAAACAGATCGTACCTCTAAATTCGCTAAAGTAATGGAAAGACCTTGTTATCGGCAGCATTGACCAAGATTAAGATACAGTGCTTTCGTCTTATCTTTAGCCTCGACAATTCTTGTAAAGTAGTGGTAAAAATTAGGGTTAAGCGAAAAACAGTAACAATGGTAACAGGATCTGAAGAGACTGGGAAAATCCCCGATACTCGCCGGAGGTTCGTCAATTCCGACATCCACGCCGAGCAACTGCTTCATCCAGAACGATAGTGGAGAAACCTATTTATGACTGGTACGTCATCCCGGAATCCTCAAGGAGAGGGTGGATGCGAGGAAATGAACGAAGCAGAAGAAGTGCTCGGATCCTCAGTGTCATGCATGTGATGTCGGGCCATGTAATAATAATAATAATGAAAATAATAATAGTGATAACAGTAATAATAATAAATACTTACACCTGTTCTGGTTCCTTCGATAACTATCCCTTATGCT
This sequence comes from Angiostrongylus cantonensis, assembly GCA_009735665.1. NCBI lineage: Eukaryota > Metazoa > Nematoda > Chromadorea > Rhabditida > Metastrongylidae > Angiostrongylus > Angiostrongylus cantonensis. The sequence continues at coordinate 135,220 of MQTX01000322.1, forward strand.
TTCATAGAATCTCAGGAAGGTTATAGTTCATGGAATTCATCGGGTTCACTCCAATATGCTTTATCTTTGACAAGTTTAACCTGCACATTGAATTTTAATGGCTCGTTATTCATATTGGAATCGCACAGATGAAAATGGGCCTGTGTAGCACAAGGGTTAAACACGCCCGGCAATACGCATGTGGTGCTTGGTTCAAACCAGCGTCCCGGGCTCAGCAAGTCTGTCCAGAAGGATAGCAACTCTTAGTTGATACATCGGTAGGCCATCTTAAGTTGTCGTAAATGCCAGATATGAAACCAACAACCTCCGGTGGGGGTTTAGTACATGGCGTATCTTTCAGGGGTTGATCAACGACGAAAGCTCTATCTCTTATCCCTTATGGTTGAACATAAACGCACAATCGATGCTACAACACTAAACTCCCCAGGTAATATTTTATGAAGAAGTATCATTAAAAACGAATTTTCCCTTTGTTCCATTCATCGAAATGTTTTGCTACGAAATGGAAAGGCAAGAGTTCAGAACAAAAGGATCGTATTCGAAGCAAACGCTTTCGCGCTCCAGTGAAGATTTCCTTCCCAGCCACAATAGAGGCTCAGCACTTCTTCCGGAATTCTTTGCTACTTGCGTGGTACTTCCGTGGATTATGGGGTTTTCCTGTCCAGCTGAAGTGGTCCTGGGAAGTACTTTCCAGGAACTTCTTAAATCGATTCACCAGACAACTCCTGGAGCGCATCCGAGATCGTGGTTTCTTAACGGATTCCCATTTTTCAAAAATACTTGGTAAAAACTGGGCGCAGAATACCCAAACTTCTTCCCTGATTTTATATTAAAATTTTGTAGCCAAGCGTGGAGAAACTCGATGTTTTGTCGAATAAATGGAAGTTCATTAATCGTGAATCGTTTCATCTTCATTTCCTTACTGATCCACCGACTCGTTTTCTTTTCGTTCATCCTCCGTCTTCAGCTTGATATCTCCGTTCAGAAGTACTGTATTGATCGATCGTTTTGGTTTTTGCTTGGTTTTTCGTGAAATAGAAGACAGTAACCTTTATATACTTAGGAAACTTGTATCCGTCCCCATTGTGTGTACGCTTGGTGTACATCCATTGCTCTCCATTTAAAGTGTCCTCTAATATAATCGTTTAGAATGAAGTTCGGGAGTGTCTCCGAATACTTTAGTGCTCTTGATCAGCTGATCGACATTGCTACATGGACCAGTGCTGCAGACGCGGCTAAATTGCTCTCTATTAACGACGATCACAGCATTCTTCCATTCTTGCACGTAGGTGGCTTTCAAATCTCTTATTGCTTGTTTTAATTGCAAATACCGTTGAGTAACGTCCCGAACTGCGTCAAGAAGTTAGGAATGCTGATAGCTTGCTCTAGCTAAAGGAGATCGGTGACCGCATCCCATATACCTGCTTGTTACTAGATTTAAGGTCTTTGACCGATTCGACGAACGAAGCACAATCCACAGTTATTTCATGTGCATGATAGAACTGAATCTGGGAATGCGGCTAGACGTGTTTCGAACTCATTTATGTCTTATGGAGACTGCATGGTTGTTTGTGATGCCATCTAATCCACTATACACCGTCCGAAGATACCGTCATACTGTAGCGTCTTGTCTTATCGGCCCCAAGTCTCCTAATTGAAGATCTGTGGTGTTTTATTTGTGGCAAATATTTTCATAATAGCTCGCATGATGTGGTGGTGAACGCGTTCGATCCGCACAACAGTCACCTGCGGTCCGGAGTTTTATAAATATCTCAGCATCATTATGCTTATTTTCGTTTCGTTTGATGTAAAGCCTTAGCAGCTAGTTTTAGATTGATGGATATGGCACTCGAAAGAATCGATCGTTCATCGAGGACGAGGCTTTTGATCAAGTTGTTTGTCTGCACTTGCAAGTGATCTATCATATACATGTTTCACGTAACTATGAAGCAGCCTATACTACTCATACACAGGTAAGAAATTGTTTCTTTAAACTTTTTCTTGTGCTATAGTTAGTTTTCCCCGACTTTAGTGGGTCACCTTCCCACTTCTCTTTGTCTTAATCGTGACTTCATCGAACACCACTTATTATTGGTTCCACGACTTTCCTAATTTGGTTGTTTTTCAGATTATGCAGGCATTCAATAAGGAAGTATTGCAAAAGAAAAAAGAAGTGAACTGGTTTATGCCTATTTTTCATCAGTTATGCTCAGATCTGCGTAATATTGCGAAAATGGTTCATTATAACATCTGTGTGATCTTTTTACATCAAATTTGCAAGTCTCTATCTCCTGAAATTGAGTCGTATCGTGGTGATATAGGCTGACGAACTTACGGAGAAGGACGACGAGATCGAAAACATCTCGTCGTATTATGAACAGTCGGCCAATTATATTATGGAAGCATACAGGACTTGTACCTCCGATGTGTAGGTTTCTTAAATTATCCATACTTTTCCTGATTCTTAACTTTTATGTGCTGCCTACTACAGTTTTTCATGGCAAGGTATTGTCTGAAATACAGCTATAATAGTCCTGAGATATTTACAAAATCTTGGTAACGAGTGATTGCTAATGGCACTGGTAGATAGAAAACTAGCTGAGAGGCAGGCGAAACGAGAGACTCGCATGGTGTGGTGGTGAATCCTTTAGCCACCGGAGAATAGCGGGTACGTTCTACACCACAGACACCTGCGCTCCGGAGTGTTGCAAATATCTCAGCATTATGGTTGTATTTCTTGATCTTGTTTTTCGAAAATAATTGTATTTGCACTTTTGAATCTAGTTTCTAACTGTTACAATAATAGCAGATCGGTGTGATATCTCAGCCTGGTTGTAATATGATATACTTGTCAATCTCTTTAAGGAGAGCAGATCCCTCTACGACTAAGAAAATCGCAGTACTAAATATGACTAATCAGCTTTTCCGTATATACTTCAAGTTACGTGTCTTTTATTCATTCGTTTTTCTGCGATCTTCTATTACCACTCTATCACTAATATCGGCATGTCTAATTAAGTGATATGAAATTGCAGGCATCTATCCTTACTATTATAATTTTTACAGATCAACAAGTTGAATCTATTGAAACCTTTGATTCGCGCCATCGATAATTCGGGAGCACTTTATCAGTCATTCTCGATGGCTGACAAGGTTACATACAATTATTTTTTGGGAAGGAAGGCCATGTTCGATGCTGATTTGCCACTGGGTTTGTTTTTCTTTCATCCACTGTTTAGCTAGTCTTAAATTTTTTTAACCACCCCTGAAGTTCTAATTTCAGCCGAGAAATCGTTATCGTATGCGTTTCGCAATTGTCCGGCAGAATCTCTTTCAAATAAAAGGCTTGTGCTCATCTATCTCATTCCTGTCAAAATGTTTCTTGGCCATATGCCCACTGCTCAGTTACTTCACAAGTACCAACTGGACGAGTTCCATGACGTGAGTGCTTTTTACCCGTTAGTAATTCTTATCAACATGCTTACTTACTTGAATACATGGATGGTCCGTCTTCACTGGTTGTGCGAACCCCAGTATAATTTCCATTTTTTTTTGGAATTTTGCCGCTTTAGACATTGTGGTTTCCTTGACTACCGAGGTAGGTCACGCCAAAGTCTGACCAGGTCGTCACCACCATAGATATTCGCCGCTCTTTTGGATTTACGACCATACGGCTAATCTGATATCAGAACAGTGGTGGACCCTGGTATTGGTTTGCTTTTAACTGAGTTTTTTGATAGAAACGCCGGTCTCCTTCACAACTGGCAGGCCCTGCTAAAGGGATAAATTCCCTCGCTGTACATGGCAACCCGACACCTAGAAACAGATGCCAGTTACGATGAGGCGGTAAACCGTTGGGAGCTATCGAAATACTACTTTTTACAATTCATTAATATCTTTTTCTAGGTTGTGGATGCCGTGAAAGAGGGAAATCTTGCTAAATTGGACCAAGCACTTGAGGCGAACGAGCACTTTTTTATACAATGCGGGATCTTTCTTATGCTGGAGAAGTTACGTGCCATAACGTTCCGTACGTTGTTCAAGCGAATGTAAGCTCTTTTGACTTCTACATAATTTATTATTTTCATTATCAAGTCAAGTAGGCCTATATTTATCTATTTATTACCTATCTATAGAATCTTAGGAGACATTTCAGAGCAACAATAATTGGAGGCCATCTGATTCCGTTGAAGGCGTTCTACATAATTATACAATATCTAGGCATTACAGATGTTGATGAAGATGAACTGGAGTGTATTGTTGCAAATCTTATAGCTGAGGTTAGAATTACTGTACTGGTACTGTTAACTAAAGTTACACCAAAGGAAAATTACACATGTATCTATTGCTATTTCTAGACTAGATATTCATTCAATTAAAGATTAATGAAGTCGCAATTCTTCATATTCATGTTGAGCAAATAGAAGGTGTGGTTTTTTTATTTATGAAAAAGCTGACGTTTGGGCGAATACCGCCTTCCTTAAGGCCCTGAAAGGTCAAGCTGGCCGCAGTCTAGCCACCCCGATCTTGCTCAGCAAGAATGTGAAGAATTGTTCGATCATTGCGCAGTTACCAAGTTCACCTGGTAATGATGTGCAGCTTGTTTATTTTGTCAGACTATTGTAATTGTTTTTCTAACCTCGTTTTGTTTTAGAAGAAGATCAAGGGTTACATTTCGCATCAACACCAAAAATTAGTAATAAGTAAAAAGGATCCATTTCCACCGCTCTCTTCGGTATAGTTTATTAATATATCGCTTGAATATTTCTGTTGTTTCCACATTGCCTATGAGACATCAGAACAGGTAGTATTTATCCCTTCATCATGTTTTGACTATCTTGCTGCCGAATGATGTCATGTGTCGTTTATTGTTTTCACTCTTCGTATTTGGAACCTTCAACAACGGGTATCTTTCAAGGAAAGAACTTCTATGTGCGTGTTTGTAGTTTAAACATTTTTCATTCCCTTTAGTGTCAAGATTCTTGAGTCCTCAAAACTCATTAGGATGTCGATGTTCAACATAGGTATAGGATCCGCGTACTTCTTTTTGAGATCACTCTGATTAGAAAGAAGGGCCCGCTTCATTATTTGTCGTGTTATCGATGAGTAATTCATTTTGTTGTCACATTTTTAAGCTTCATTGTTTTAAAGAAAATGAAGGTTTTTTTCGATAGTTTATGTGTCCAGTGATGTTTCATCTTTCATCTTTATATTGATCACCCACAATTTTCTGTACTTATTGTTAAATGGAAAGTTGTCTATTTTACGGCATCCAGTGTTCAATTTTAGGCAACTCTAACTGTGTGCTTAAAGTCGAAAAAAATCGCAGCGAACTAGCCTAAACGTTTCTTATTATATAATATTTAAAAATACTTCTCAGGTTGGTCTTACAATGGTTGACTTAGTAACGCTGGCTTGTAAACACGGTTCCGTTTCTTTTTTCCCTTAAGTGAGTTATACTAGGTAGCTGTTCTTCGGATCGTTCCTTTTCTCAAACTTGTTTCGAATGATAGACGTGCGAACCATCTACTGTAAGTTTCTGTTTAACTCTGGTTTTGAGCTCATTAAACATTTTAATATTATTTATTTCTAGAGGAAGCATCCAAGATTGCCACTGTTTGGTATGATCTTACGTGATTAACAATAGTGTGTGACAAATTTCAGAGTGGAGGTGTATGGACCAAAAGTGGAAATATGATCTTCCCAGTCTGTTGCGTCTGCATAAACCTCACGATGTTTTAGTAACCTGTAAGTTTACACTCAGTTTTTTATTGCAGTTTGAGTATTCTATATTCTCTCTTCAAAGAGTACCCTCACATGAGTGACGATAGCCGGTTAGTCACGAGGCTACGTGGCGGATCCCTAGATAGCGGATAGAGGGTAGATCGCGGACTAAAAGCGACCTTTGCTTCCCTGAGACGCAGATGGCTTCAGGGGATGGACTCTCTGTTTCTGCTGCGCCGATTTGGCACATACTTTCTGTATTTACTAGGCGTATTCATGCATGCGTGTGTGGGTGCGTTCTCGCTTTATGCGGATTGCATTCTGCGAGTCAATTCGGCCAAAAGCCGACAATCAAGTGACAGGGAAGTATATGGGAAGCGGTTAGGAGTCACCTCCAGCATATAAGCTCCATGTCCACTCTGGGAGAGCCTGGCAAGCTACCCATGAGTATAACCAGCCCCCACGTTCAGAACCCAGCAAGCTATACGTGGGTATCAATTATGCTAAATACAGTTTTAAAAAAACGGTCCTCATTCCTCTGACCCCGAAAGAGCCCCCAATTTCGCAGCATTGGGTAGGACGAGTACAGAGAGGCTGCTAAAATCTCAGGGCCATTGGAAGCTGCCTGGATCAAGAACTATGGTGACGATCTGTACCTACAACGCACGTACACTTGCATCTGAGCCCTCGATAGAGGACTTGCTCATTCAAGCAAGAAGGATAAGGTACAAGGTCATCGGCCTGGCCGAGACGAGAAGACGCCACCCTTTCAACGCCGTCTGTGACATCGAACAAGAACTGTTCCTCGGAACATGCGACAATAGAGGGGTCGGCGTTGTCGTTGATCGGACCAAGAAGATCGTCTGAGGAACGTCACATTGGGACCCACGGATTAGAATGGAACGAACAGGGTGAGCGGCTCTCTGAGTTTATCATGGCGACCAAAACCATCCATGGTAACTCGCAATTCCAGAAGCCTCACTCTCAACGATGGACGTGGGAATCTCCTAATGGAGAGTACCATAACGAAATAGACCACATCATAGTAAATAGGAAGTTTTGCCTAACCGATGTCGCTGTTGTCCCAAAATTTTACACGGGATCAGACCACCGTCTCCTTCGTGCAAGATTTTATTATTCACGGAAAGGAGAAAAAGCCGCTAAATTAAAAAAACACTGGACAAAGGACAGCCATGGGAGCAAGCAGGGTTCCGATAAGGATTTAGTACGATGGACCACATTCACACGTTAACAATGTTCATTGAAGTATCGCGAGAGTGCAAAAGACCGCTCTGTCTCGCTCTTACTCAATGGAAGACCAGCAAGACCGTGTTATTGTTCAAGAAAGGTGACCAACACGATATCGAGAACCATCGCTCAATCTGCTTGCTGTCTGTCGTCTACAAACTTTTCATTCGAGTCATCTTAAACAGATTGACAGAACACTGGACAAAGGACAGCCATGGGAGCAAGCAGGGTTCCGATAAGGATTTAGTACGATGGACCACATTCACACGTTAACAATGTTCATTGAAGTATCGCGAGAGTGCAAAAGACCGCTCTGTCTCGCTTTCATCGACGTACAAAAGGCCTTTCATTCAATCGAGATAGAAGTAGTCATGGGAAGGGCTTGATAGTCAAGAAGTCTCTACTCAGTACGTAAGGATTCTTCGCGAGCTGTACAAATGTTTCACAGCCAAGATATCACCATTCTACAACGATATTAACGTTGACGTCAAAAAAGGAGTTAGGCAAGGCGATGCAATCTCGCCAAAATTATTTACCGCCACCCTCCAGAACGTCATGCGAACATTGGAATGGGATAGGCTTTGCTTATGACATCGTCCTTATAACACGCAACATTAGCCAAGCGGAACGTATGCTTGCCGACTTTGATAGAGCCTGTGGAAAGATTGGTCTTCGACTAAAGCTCACAAAAACGATGTTCATGAATAACGAATTGGTTTCGTATGTACCATTCATGCTCAACGAAACGAATGTCACCGAATGCGCCAGTTATGTCTGTCTAGGTCGGGAAATCGACATGATGAACGAATTAGCTCCATAGCTGATCAGAAGGAAACGAGCGGCTTGGGGAGCTTTCGAGTGCATCGAGGATGCAATGAAGTGGACAGCCGGACACGTAATGCGTGTGAATGACAACCAATGGACAGGAGCCGTTAGTGACTAGATTCCTGGGGGTGTTAAACGCACTGCAGGAAGACCGCCGATCGATGTTCAAAGTTCTTCACGAAGAGCTGAGAAGAAAGATATGATGGTCAACGAGTCCCTTGAGCGGGCAGAACGCATTTGGTTTTTCTAGCACGCGACAGGGAAAAATGGAAGATTTACTGGCGCTTGCTCGGCTCACTCGACGATCAACAGTAGTACGGTTGGTATAGGTGGTATTCCCTCTGAGCAAACGTGAGGTGTTCTTTCACTCCTTATTACGAGAGGCTCACGTATGGGCGGGTTGCGCCTTCCTTAGAGCATGGAAAGTTTAAGTTGACTGCAGTCTACCTAGCCGAACGCCTCCATTACCGAACAGAGAAGGTGCTAAAGAAAAATTTCAATGGCATTGAAAACGAAAAAAAAACTTCGTAGCACACTCACGGCTTTCTGTAAGTCTTGCATTGCGTATGTCACTTGAAGATCTTCAACCGAGTAGTGAACTCGGTGCGGTTGGTCTCCACTTGAAATACTCAGTGGATGACTTACAGAAGGCAGTAACTGTGCTATGAAGTTATTTTATTTTGAATGCGAGTAAAATCTTAGTTAAGCACTTTATCTCTTTGGTTATGGAGGTGTTTGGCTGGATAGATTGCGTTTTACGTCATCCTTTTCAGGCTCTAAGGAGGCGAAATCGGCGGAAACGTCAAATTCTTTATAATAAAGAACAAAATAGCACCTCTTATTTACTCGACAAAAATACGAAGAATTATTCGACCATTGATGAGGTTAATAGAAAGTTGGTCATGGGAGTATTACAAATAGTTCCCTTTTCATTGCTTGCTTTACCTGCTTTAGGCAAAGGTAGCGATAATGGTTTTGTTGAGTACCAAAACGCGATCATAAGCCGGTTTGCACAGCAGCCAGTCATTTGGAAACGGTTTGTTGAAATTGTGTCTTGTGCATTGCTTTTCTTTTTTTTTCTAATTAACAGGATAATTCATTTCTATTGCGTGAATGCTTCGAATACCTTTCTTGTACTGTATAGGCACCCTTTTTTAAACATTTGCCCCGTGTTTGTAGTCATCACGAGGAGTGAAGAATTGGACTTTAGAATGTCATTGAATGGTGGTGTGCCAATTTAGGAAACGGCCATTAGATTTTTTAAGGTAACGCTGAGTGGACTGGCGCGTGTGTAGCAGTGGTCGGAAGCACCCTGCAATACACACTTGGGATCGGTCCGAGCTCCCGCGGCTTACCAAAGCTTCCATCTCTCCTCTTTGGCAATTTTGTACCAGACTTTTCTGGGAAGATAGCACTGGCCTGATACATCGGTAGACCACCATGAGTCATTATAAAGGCCAGATATACATTCATTCATTCAATAATACATTCAGTCTCCACCATCAATGCTTAATGAAGTCGAATGCATGGCACATCCCTCAGGAATTGATAAACACTGAGAGTTTTATCGTTTTATTTAGCATTTATCCTTAACGTTGAATGGAATGTATTATTGCGCGCTTATATGTCGTATTTTTTCAGCCATGGGAAACCTTTCCAGTATCCGTTGACATTTCCCATCAAATTTTGCGCTTTCGATGAGAGTCTGTGCTTTGGACCCCATGTGACACAATCAGATCTGCCAAATATAGCATATCTTCATGTTTATGTCATAGATTCAGCAGTAAGTTCTTTGTTTCGGGGCAAAGTGCATCATTTTTTTATTGTAATCCACTTCCACCATCATATTTTCCAATGTTTTACCTTCAAATTGCAGTCAGTGGATGAGTATCGCACATCTGTTCGACATAACGTGTCAGAGTGGTTCGCGAAGGTTAGTAATCCTTTATCTCTTTTACTCATTCTGCATTTTCCTTCGACATATCATTGTTTCCTTTTTGTTTTCTTTTGTAGCCTCAAATTTTCTGCTATTAGTTACCACTTTACTACCTCCGATTTTTCATTTACTGGTACTTAGGTAAGCAGTAAAAGTGATGTACAATGGCTAATTATCGTTGACTCCACACGAGCAAAAGAGAAGAAAAATCGGCCATCTCTATTGGAGAAATTACGGCATGACTTCAGCAAACATACTTCGAAGTAGTTGATTTTCATTTTACTTTGATACTGCTAACTTTGTACAAAAGTATTTGAGGTTGATCGAAGTATCAGAGTCAGTGGAGCATGGTTCATTCGTGGGTCTTGTGCAAGCTGTCCAAAACGCGTTATTCGCTCACTTTGATATCCTCTCGGACACCTGGGAAGCATCTTTGAGCAGTTCACGGGGAAAATACACAGATATGGATTGGAATCTTTCCTCATATTACTGTTCGACAGTTAGTGAGACCTTTAGAAGTGTTTTGAGTTACAAATAGTAGAATACTGATGTGTTTATATCGTATCAGCTCTGGTAAATGTTGTTTAGATGGAATACGCTAGATTGTTTTGGAGCTTGGGAGCATATGAACATGCCCTGACGTTATACGATGAACTTGACCAGTACCTCTTTGAAATTGTAGAGGAAATAGCTGTCACAGAAGGTGGGTTACTATCAATGTGTATAAGAAGTTGAGCAACACCTATTTAATTTTAAACAAATATCTGTAAATATCTGGTTTGGAGGCCTGCAGATCCTTCCCATGTAAGCGATCTTGAACTTGAAAAGCCTGATGGCGCACACAAAGGCGATAGTTAGGCGGTTTATTGCCGACCAAATGCAACCATGTACTGACCGCTGAATTGCATTTAAATTTGGGGAATGAGATGCGAACCTGTTTTGCGTCGAACTTTCATACCTTCTGTGCGCATAAAGCTATATTCGTATGTGGATGCGTTCACGTATACGTATATTGCATAGTTAACGTCGATTCGGCAAAAAGAAGTCTAATTGTCGTTGTAGTGAATATTGTTGTTGCCTAAATACATAAATGTGCCATCCTCACTTAACGTGCGCGACGCTGAACTTCATTCATTTCGTTGTACTTGAACGGTTGTCCATGGAGTTCATTAAGCGCATATGTGGATTCGGTGAGCACGGAGGATCAGCGGTCCTCTGTTATTGTTATGTTGAGAACTAGTGAATCATGGGTTTCCTTGGAACCACGAGACGCTCATGCCTTCTTTCGACTAGGATCCTTCGAGAATGACAGCTATTTATGCGACTAGTCGACCGATCGGTGGGAACATATGGAACTGGGCAAATCCGACTATTGTAAATGTTATGGTTGTACTAATATCTAACCATTGGAAAATAACTGGAATTCCTTTTGAATCGCCTTCGAAAAATAAACTCCATCTCCGCTACAAGAACACTCGAGACTTTGTTCGTGAGCATCCTCACCATTAGGAGAGAGCTTGAAAATTTTAAAGATGTACTCACTTTCCAAAGTCAATTAAAGTGGTTCACAGAAAAGAAGCTGATGTCTTTCGTTCTTGTTAAGTGAACGCACAGTTGCGCAACTATGATATCCTGCAGGGAGGAATTGGAGATTTTGGCCTGTGCAGACTACCGAATAGGGTCATTAATTACAGGTGCCCAATTTCGTCATTCGATGATTGAAACCTTTACAGGTGGAACCTTTAAAATTTTGGTTGCCTTTTGATTAAACCTCGAGTTATCTTAAAGCCCACATCAACGTTCGTTGTCCCATCATTTGCATACATCAATGTGACTGCACATAGCTATGACAATGACCATTACCGGATTTTTTATATTTTATGTACTGCCCATCCAACGGTTTACCGCATCATCATGGATGGGAGGTGTTCCTGGGTTTTGCAATGCGAAGTACAGCGGGGGATTCGTCCCCACGGCAGCGTCTCCCAAGCTGAGAAGGAGTCCGGCGTTTCCATTAGGAAGCCTAACTAGGAGTAAGCCAATACCAGGATCCGCCACCGTTATGGTATCAAAGTCGTATGGTGGCAAATCTCCCTCTGATCCACAAGGACTGCGACTACTCGTGGTGGTGAAGACGTGGGGCACATTTTTGCTAGGCTGACCTCGGGATTCCAGGGAACCACAATGGCTCAACCAGCAAATCTCCGATAAGTGGTGATTATGCTGGGGCCCGTTCAACCAGTGAGGACGGGCCGTTCAAGTGTCAAGTGTGTCAAATATTTACTGGAATGTTTTCCTAGATATTACATATATCCTCTTTCTCCACCTGATTACTAGTATTTTAAGTGAACTCCATGGATGTCTCCATTAGTACATGTTTCTATAAAGGTTGTTCAATAACTCTTATCCAGTTGACAGTCACGAAGAACGCTAAATTTCGTGAACAATGATGCTGAGATATTCACAAAGCTCACGACGGGAAGTGTCTGCGATGGGGATCGAACACGCTATTACCTTTTCCGAGGGCTAACGCGTTCACCGCCGTACCATGCGAGTTCTTCGTTTTACCTATCCCACAGCTAGTTCTGTCGTTTATTGCCATCAGCATTCACCGATTACCCGTCAAGAGAATTAATCTGTGGAGCCCACTTTGGCATTAAGCCCATTTAAGCCGAGGCTTCAATCGAAATCACAGTGTTTATTTTTTTATTTGCTGCCTACTACAATTTTCACGACAGGGTATTTCTTATTCGAAATCGACCACGACGGTGCTGACATATTCGCAAGACTTGAATCCACGGCCAGATCGAACCATGATTTCCCTTTCCGAGGGCTCACGGACTACACACTGCGCCATGAAGTTTTGCGAATATCTGAGCATCGTTGTGGTTGATTTTGCATAGCACTCTACTGTGAAATTTGTAGTAGGCAATAAATAAAAACGTAAAACATTGTGATTTTGACTGCAGCCTCAGTTTAACTGGGTTCAATGCCGATGTGAGCTCCCGTCAATCCCGTTCCGTTGACGGGTGATTGCGGATGGCACTGATAGGTAGAAAACTAGCTGAGAGAAACGCAAAATAAGGGTCTCTGTGACGCAGTGCATAATGCGCGAAACACAGGAAAAGGAAATCGTGGTTCGATCTGGCCGGGGGTCCAAGTTTTGCAAATATCTCAGCATCGTTGTGTTTGATTTCGAATAATACCTTGCCGTGAAAATTGTAATAGGGAGTAAGTAAAAAAGTTAACTATATTTGGTGTTTGGTGAATAAGTCTTACCAGAGGATCAATCGTCTTTCTTTTGTGCATTTCACGTAATATTTAAAATCTATAGCTATTACCCATCTGTCTTCGTTAGCACGCATCACATGCGGTTTCATATCTTATGTTCGATCATCGACTTAGGTCACAGTATAGAATTTTTTCTGTTTTCTCTCTTACTTGCTTGATATGTTGTACCATGAAAGCATGTCCTTGATAGCGCATGACGTGAAGCCGGATGATTTTTGTACCCTCCACTGCTATAACCGTTATAAGCTTCTAAAGCTGTTCATATCCCTTTGCCTAGTTTTGAATCGGAATCGTTCATCCTGTAAACTTCTCGGATGACTCATATAATTGAAGTATTCGGAGTTGTTTCTTTACCTGGAGCATCATAAATAGATTTGTTTCCCATGGACGTTGTTTCTTGGGAGAATGGAAGCAGTTCGCTCAAAGCTATGGCTTTGCAAGAGCGGCGTGGAATAAATCCAACGAGATGGTACCACTTTATCGGCATTTCTTTTTAATGATAACATCGTCGTAGAATACCAATTTTAGGTTTTGGTGTGAGGGTCGTGAAGAATCTTATTGTTGTTGGTAGAGACGCATTTGCTAGATAGAGTTTCCATGACTTCATCTTTCACAACTTAGTGGAAAACTTTTTACATTGTCCAGCTTGTAGTAGAAGACCGCTCCCAACGGTTTACCGCCTCGTCGTGGCTGCGAGGTGTTCCTGGCTGTCAGGCTGCGATGTACAGCGATGGTATTGATCCTCCTAGTAGGGTCTCCTAAGCTGAGAAGGAGTTCGGCATTTCCATCATCAGTAGTAAACTAATGCCAGGATCCGCCATTGTCCTGGTGGCAAATTAGTCTCAAGGTGGCAAATCTCTCTCTGATCCACAAGGACTGCGACTGCCTGTCGTGACGACCTGGGGCAAACTTTGGCCAGGTTGTCCTCGGGATTCCAGGGAACTACAGTGACTAAACCAGCAAATCTCCAAAAAAATGTGGGTTATGCTGGAGTCCACACAGCCAGTGAAGACCAGCCATCCAGGTATCCAAATGAGTGTAGTGGGAAACCTTAAAATTGGTAAATGTATGACAAATCGGGATATTTTAGTCTCGTGGTACTTTGTTTCGATTTCATGTAGATACCACTTCTTTAAAAAAGTGCAGTAAAAAAATTTGAAGAAGAGCTTTTATTTCCACTGAAACTATGGTTTCTCATATGGCCATTCTTATTTAATCTAATGTTATGTTATTTGAGTGATTTGATTAGAGTGAACGAGCAAAGACCTTATTGATTACAGATAATTGGCGGCTTTATAACTCCCACGTCCGACTTTCTATTAACTTCGGCATTGATGGAATAATTCAAAATAAAATAAAAATAACACCTCGTGTTTGCTAAACAGAAGTAAAAAGAATTTACCTTTTTATTCCCTGTTGCTTTTTTTTCATGGCACGGTATTATGGAGAAAACAATTACAATGATGCTGAGTTATTTGCGAAACGTGGACTCCAGGCCAGCTTCGAATCCGCGACTGCCCCTTCCATGGGTTCACGTGCTAGCCACTGTATTACCAAAGCTCTTGCTTTGCAGTTCTCCTAACCATGACTTTACTGTATCGTTGCTGTCATCAATCATCCATCAACTGGAATCATCTCACCAATCGGAATTGAACCCAATTAATTCCCATGACCCCCAAATCATTTCCATTGAGGAATGATTGCTGATGGCACCGTTAGGGTTGAAAAACTGATAGCACTTTGCGGTTAAAAAAGGAAATAAATCATTTTATATGGCTGAGATTCTTGGGGTTGATAGGATATGTACTCAAAGAATAGCGTGTTCTAGCAGGTCGTGAACCTCGCTGGGCTGTTTCTCTTCGTTCGCAAAATCTTCCGTTCCTTTCGTTGTACTCGTCGTTTGAGCAGTCGAAAATCGATTTTGAGAAGAATCATAGCTTAATTGGTGAGCATACGGTTACATCGTTATACAGTAGTTTATCTGTCATATGGTCAATCTTGTTCATTCTGATTAGATCTATGCTCTTATGCTTTTATCCGTTTTTCAGCTATTCGACATTTTCTTGTTGCACAGCAGATATTGCTCAATCTGTATATATACAACGCACGACATAGGTCGCGTGGGGCCGCCCCATCATTGAGGGTCGATTTTGCAGCCCTAATATTGAAGTATACGAAGCATGTGTTGGATATTTCACTGGTGCAATCTAGGACAGCATTGGTAAGACAAGTTATGAGGTTTTATTTTAAACCGTAAAATTTACTAACATTTTCTTCCCCAAATTTTAGCACGTGGTAGTAGCGAGGTTGAGTTCCTTAATATTGAGCTGTAAGTTACAGCGAGGATTCAATCGACATTAAATCACCTTTACCTTCTATAGTCTCGTTAATCATTGAGCAACAGAATGGAGAAGAGTAAGCTCTCCGTTTCTCGTTACCTTATTTACACATTACCTTGTGTTCTTTGTTGGCCTGAGAGACCAGAAAAGCTTCAATACGAAGTCTTTTATTTTTACTGTTTGCGGTAATTATAGAGAACATTTCACGAGAAATGTTCTCTACCTTTCACTTAAATACGTTTTTCATTAGATTATGTATTTGCATTGTTACTCCTGCCCATAACTTACTGTATTATAAAATACTTGGTACAACGGCGGCGTGCGTGTCCCACATTCTCATTCCCTCTAAACCACTGGGTACGCCAGTAAACATAGCATTCTTTACCATCGGGCACACCTCATTGCTTGGGGAATAGACCCCGCGACCCAAGCCTTGACCCTGCAACCAACGCCACTGGGTTGGACGTAGCAATGCTCCTTAGCATCGTCATTTGGCTTCTGACGATGCCTTGAAGGTCACCGTTGCCATTCCATTATCTTTTCCCTCTCGCTTAACCTTCCTGTACAAATTCATTTGCTAGGGTTGTATGATATTAACTAAAATCCTTAGCTCTTGCATTGCTAATACATTAATGTTATTGTAGATTCTCATGTAATTACTTTGTGTTGTTAACATAACAGTTTTGTTAAATACTTTCATTGCTCACAGTTACTCTACTAAGAAATTATTCCCTCGTATAGCTAAAACATTCCCGCTCCCTCCATCCACATTCTTGCGCTATATGGTGCGTTGACCGACTGGTTGACTTTTGGAAGCTGTTTAGATCAAACATTCATTCTCAAAATATACCAGAGCTCCACAAATTTAATTACTTGCTGAACGCAGTAAGAGGAGAGGCCCTGGAGGCAGTTAAGAAATTTCGACTTGCAAAAGAAAATTACACCAAAGCAATTGAATTTTTAACGACAAGGTATGAAGTTCCACAGGTACTCATAGTAAAACTCGTGGTCATGGAGAAACCTTTCCAAATGGAGGCGCTCCTACAATTTCGTGAAGAGCTCATTTCCAAAGAGGAGAAAATATTGCAATATATGGAAGATAACCAGCCAGCCTTGATGGAACCTAGCGAATCAAAGAACAAAAGCAAATCAAAGAGCTCTGCACTCCTTTGTTCATGTGCCGCAAACGCAGCTACAAATCGTTTAATTGCGAAAAATACAAGACGTCATACCAGCGATCGCAATATTTACGAATTAAAAAATTATGTGCGATTTGTGCATCTCTACGGCACAATGCTAGCCAGTGCAAAAAAGCGTCTTGCTTCAAATGTCAGAGGCGCTACCATACACAATGTTGCCTTCAATCAACATGAAAGGAAAGAAACCCTCAGAACTCTCTGAAAAGAGAGTCAAACCGTGCAAGAGACTCGAAAAACACTAAATCTAGTGAAAAACACGTCAACATAAACTCGAAAGTCAATTACTGTTCTCAATATCAAGGGGCTCAACAAGAGACATATTTTAAAAGTGAATTCTGAAGAACACAAGGAAAATCCCCAAACAACCGCGCTACCTACAGGAGAAATCATGGTAAGAGGTACCACCTCAGGAGATTGTCAGAAAATTCCAGTATTGGTTGATAGCGCCGAATAATCATTTATCGATATGGCATTAGCAACGAAACTCAACCGGCCCATCTTAGAAAAGAGAAGCCTACGACTACGAACATTTGTCTCCAACTGTTTAAAAGAGCACGTTTCGAACAAGGTCTCACTCATGGCGTGAGACGCGTAACATCATCTCTTGTCGTTGGAACTAAAATCCTTAGCTCTTTCATTGCTAATACATTAATGTTATTGTCGATTCTCATGTAATTACTTTATGTTCCCATGATCGACTTTCTATTAACCTCGGCATTAGAATATGACTGCGTCGTTTTCTTGTTCAGCAATCACGAGGTTGTGAAACAGCATACATTTACTTCCATAGAAAAACACAATGCAATACAACAGTAGCTGACGTTTTGACAGTATCACCTTTTTTAGAGACTGGAAGGGTATACTGATATACAATTTATTAGGCCGAACGCTTCAGTAACATTTACAAAAAGAAAAGCTATGGTAATTACATGATCAACAGCTCGAAATTTCACCACTTTTTACGTGCCTTCCAATGAGAAAGATTAGAACAACTGATTATAGTCACATATGTTTGATGACTGCGCCATACCACAACACAAATTGATGCGATCATACGGGGCCAGGTCGCTTGTGACCTCTGGGCATTCATCCCTGCTATTCATTGTAGTGTTTTTGGCATTTATCGAAAAAGCCTCAAGAAGCTTGCTGGTTAGTGTCTTAGTCTCCAATGCGAGGATATTGACTTTTACTTCAAAATGGTCTCTGCTATGCTTTTGTATCCAGGTCTCCGAGTATGTTAGATTCACCCGGTTTCTCCCGGGTGAATTTAACACACTCGGAGTGCTCATTCAATAATTCAAAGCATTCGTCCATCTTTTCCTGAGTACAGAAAGTTACAAAACGGTCATCTATAGTATCCAGGATCGACTTTCTATTAACCTCGGCATTGGATTATGAATTCGTCGTTTTCTCTCTTAGCATTCGCGAGGTGGTTAAACCGCATACGTTTGCTTCCATACAATAGCACACATACAACACAATCGTAACTGACGTTTCGGCAGAATCGCCTTCTTCAGAGCTTGGAAGGGTACACTAATACACATCTTACTAGGTCAAACACTTCAACAGCACAAACACAAATATGAAAATCTGAGCGATAATTACAAGATCTACAGCTTCTCGAAAAAACCCACCACTTTTTTCATGTCTTCCACCGAGGAAGAACAGCTCAGAGTTGCATATGGCTGACTGCAGCACACCTTCAACGATCGATACGAAGGTAAGGGGCGAGATCACGCGTGATCTCAAGACATTCCTCCCTGCTATTCATTGTAGGATTTTTGGCATTTATCCAAAAAGCCTCGAGGAGTTTGCGTCATCTATATATCTGCAGTAGAGTAGCGAGCTTTCGGGGGCTATTGCGTTCACCACTACACCATGCGGGTCTTTCGTCTCGCCTGTCCCTCAGCTGGGAAAGAGTAATAGAGCTTTCGTTCCCCACCGCAGACATCTCTGGTCCGGAGTTCTGCATATATCTCAACACCATTGTGGTTGTATCACACATAATACCCTGCAGTGAAAAATTGTAATATGCAGTAAATAGAAAAGTTAACGCTTCTTTTATTCGCTTAAAAGTTAACATTGTGATATCGACTACAGCCCCAGCTTAACTGGGTTCATTGCTAATTTGGGCCCCCCCAGATCAATCCCGTTGACGGGTGGATGCTGATCGCACTGATGGATAGAACTAGCTGAGAGACAGGGGAAATGAAGGACCCGCATGGAGTGGTGGTGAACGTGGTAGCATCCGGAAAGAGTTATAGCGGATTCGTTCCTCACCGCAGACACCTGCGATCCGGAGTTTTGCAAATATTTCATCATCATTGTGGTTATTTGGAGATATTATCGTAAATCAACTTTCCCTCAGCGTTGGTGCGTGTGTGATCAATGGTCCTTATTTCATTCATAAGCTGGAAGAAAGCACTGGAAAATTTTGCAGTGGATCTAGATATGGATAGAATGGAACAATGGGCGATATGCCTACCTGCTTAAGGAAGAACAAGTATGGCCAATTGGAAGCGTAGAGATGCCAGATGTAGGTGAAATGGTTTTACAACTCATTTAGCAGTCCTTCAAGAATGTTTGGGAATAGGCATATCTTATGGACGTGTCAAATATTTTTCTTTTTTTTCAATCAAAAAAAAAATGGATGACATAGAAAGCACGAGATACAGAGGGGGTGCAATGAATGACAAAAGTACACCTGCACACACATTGCAGGGATGTCATGCAGAGCCATTGCCATTACAAGGTGTGAGAACGGGGGGGCTGTCTTAGTTTTCGCGCTGGTGTTTAAGTCTCTATGCACGATTATTGACTTTTGCTTCAAAGTCGTCTCCGCTATGCTTTTGTATCCTATGAGTTCCTAGTGGAGCACTTTTTCTTAGTTTTTGTTTGTCATCTAGGTGCTCTCTTATACGGATACACAAAGGTCTGCCTGTTTCGCCAATATATTCATCTCCGCAATCATTGCAAGAGATCAGGTGTCGTACCTGAACTCCTGCAATCACCGTCCCTGCCTTAAGGGCAAGTTACATAATTGGTTGTTTCACATAGACGGTCATATACAGGCGGCTATGAACTAACTGACGTCGTGTAGTAGCCGGTAGTATTTCATTTATCGCTACCGATTCCTCTTGAAGTAGTAGTCAATATCCATGCACAGGAGACCAAATACACCAGCGCGAAAACGTTTTGAGGCTTTTTGGACCATTGGAAATCACGTAATAGTGGTGAGTTTTTCGAGAAGCTGTTGACCATGTGACTACCATTTAGGTTCTCATCTTTCTGTATGTGTTATTGAAGCGTTTGACCTAGTAGATTGCATATCATTGCGCCCTTCCAGGCTCTGAAGAAAGCGATTCTGGCGAAACGTCAGCTACGGTTGTGTTGTTTGTCTGTTATTGTATGAAAGTAAACGTATGCTGTTTCACAACCTCGCGATTGCTGAACATGAAAACGACGCATTTATATTCCAATGCTTAAGTTAGTAGAAAGTCGATCCTGGAAACATAAAGTAATTACGTGAGAATCGACAATAACATTAACGTGTATTAGCAATGAAAGGACTAAGGATTTTAGTTCCAACGACACAACCTCGCGATTGCTGAACAAGAAAACGACGCATTGCTCTCAGGTACTTTACCAGGCATTTGTTCACTCTTTTTGTGAAGGCATTCCCGCGAACGCTTGTCACATTCTTGTGCTGTGAGCGCTTAAATCATAACGCTCTTCTAACCATAGCAATGTTTTTACACAGCCAGTATGTTATATTTACTCGTATCCACACAAACTTGTTGCATAATGCTCTACACTGCTGTAAAAGCATTTTGTATGCAGTTAGGCTTAATTACCCAGGTTTGAGGTACTTGGCCAAGCAATTCTTCACTCTCATTACTGAACACTTTCGCAGTGGCTTGCTACATTCTCACGGTATAGTGATGTAATTACGGATTTTTTGGGGTGATATACACAAGAAACTGATTCCTTGGATCTGCAGGCTTCAGGGTAGTGCGCCTTTGGTCTGGTTTTAACTTCGTTTTTGCCATACAAGTTGCTCACGTAGTCGCAACTAGATAGTTATGCGGTGGTCCATACGGTCATATGTATTGAGAATAAACTACATTGATATCGCAGACCCACAGAGAACAGACTTCAGATGATTACTGGCTGATGCCTCCACATCTCAAGGTACCTACCTATCTATCTATACCATACCATCTCTACCTATCTGAACAACCAAACAAAACCGAGCAAATTGGAGGGTTCAGGTTTATATGAGTTTGTGAAACGTGAGATTGGTAATTTCATAACAGCTAACTATGTTGAATTTTCAGATCGTTTCCGAGATCAGTTGGTAAGGGGAAAGAAATATTAGAAGAGGAGAGCAGACATTCATATTCAAACTAGCAACTTTTCCGCTTGTAATCCTCTTAACTACTGTTTTAGACAAGCTGGCTTCATTAAAATATTCCATGCATACTCATGCAACAATCTGCTTACTGGGGCAACTAGGTCTTAAGTTTTACTCATTTTTCTCACCTCTGTGCAGACAAACTTGTATAATGTTCGTTTATATGTTTATAATGTTTTGTTTACATGTTATAGATTCTAGAAAATAGTTTTTCATTTTGAGGGCAACAACGTTTAGCAAAAACTCTCTATTTGGTTAAAGCTGATGAGAATGAGTTCAAGCCATTGTGGAATCTCACATCTCTTCCTAATATATGAGCTGAAAACAAGTTCTGCGGGTCCGTATGTGTCCACCCTTTCGCGTGGCAGCTCCAAGTGTTGAGCATGGTTGGAGTGAGCACTAAAAGCAGGATGTACGGTCCGTAGTGTGCACCAGCGCACATATCGATGGCAGTGCGCATGGTTCCATAAAGGTTAAAGAGACTTAAAGAAAACTTAAAGGAAAGGAAACTAAAGGAGAAAGAAAGAAAGGAAAGAGAAGAGAAGAGTAAGATTTTCTTCGCAATCAATTTTGCGCCAGTGAAGCTCATCATTGGGGTCTTTAGATAAATGTCTCAACTTCCCGTCTTGCATGTTGGAGTCTTGTCATATCTAACGAAACGTTGCATATTGCTGGATTGCTAGCTGAGCCTTCTACAATTGAGGGAGCTGCGGCGTCTGTATGTGCAATACAGCTACAAAGGTTCTCCTCTGTAAGTTTTACAACATATTTGTCAACTACAGATGATGTCATTCTGCAAATGTAATGATATACAGGTATAGCGATAGGGTGTGCTCCAACACTCATTTCATTCCTTCAGAACCGTTTCGTGTGATTCTGTTAGGGACTTTAATGTCAATATTTGCAAGTTTTCCTTTTTTGTCAATTAATCCGCAGCTTCTTTAATAATTGACTAATGTGAACGAGAAAAGTCTTTACCCATCTTGTATGTGGTCTTCTATGGATCCGCCCTATCCTTTCCTAGAATTTTTCTTATAGTGAATCCGTGCGATATTTAAATATATTTTTGCACTGCTAGAAATGTTTGTGATGGTGCACTTGCTACTCTAAATGCCACATTTAAGTAAAATTTTGTCAACGTTAAACAGCCTAAATCTGGACCTGAAAGCTAATTCGGAGTAGCTGAAAACTGTTGACTAACTAGCAGAAAATTCTCATGAATTGGAACGTTTTCTTGACTTCAAATTGCTATGTGGGAAAGATAGATACGTTATGTGGGTGGATATTTTGTTGAAGGTTGCATTCGAAGCTTTGAAGAATTGATTAAACCAATGGTAATATAAAGAGAGGGATGAATTTTTGAGCTATTTTATGAGTTGTTAAGTGCCAATCGATGAAAAATTTTGTCCAACAAAACCGTTTCACATGTCCACATGTCAAATCGAACATTTACCAAAACCCTCATTTGTTCTAACTAGCCACGAGCTTGAATTAGTTACGTATGAGGTACCAAGTTCAGCGAATGTTATGAGCGATGTTGAAACGATATCGTTCTTTTCAATGCGGTCACACGCAGCTTGGTTTTCGTTACAGATTAGGTTTACAACAAGGTTGTTCTAGACTGTTATTGTAACTAACCTTCGTGCCATGTTCAAAACCACTCGATTCGATGTAATTAGGAAGACCCGAAATAGTAGAGAATAATTCTTGTGCATACTGTGCTGAAATCTTTGGAACCCTGAAGAAAACGATGGCGCAGAAATGTCAGACAAGCCGTGATAATATTTTTTAAAATATTCATGTAACCTTGTCCATAAGCAATGATATAGAGAATCCTCGTACGTTTTGTTTTTCCACCTACGACCTAATAGTGTTGCACACAAGAGAGTACTTCTGGGAATTCATCTACATTTTATGTTTTTCTCGCTATCGGTTGGCGAACAAAATTTCGGGAACATTATATATGTATATACATGCATGTATATATTTATACATACATGTATATGTGTGTATACTTGGATATGGGCGCGTGTGGTGCAGTAGTCGGAGGCGCCCTGCAATACACATGTGGAATCGATTCCAGCGCTCATGGTCCACCACGCCTTCATTCACTCCGGGGTCGGCAAATTGGTACCATATTTGTCTGAGAGGATACCAGCACAGGTTCGATACATCGGTAGGCCACCGCAGGTAATTGTGAAGACCAGATATGCATTCAATCACCATCAAACGATGACTAATAATCGAATGCATGGCGCATTCCTCAAGGATTGATCAACGCCGTGAGCTTTATCCTTTTATTTATTCTTTATGTATACTTGGATGCTTCGCCCTGCATTACACATGAGATCGTTCTAGGTGCCCCAGGCTCAGCAAGCCCTCCATCCCTTCGGTGTCAGCAAATTGGTACCATTCCTGTGTGGGAGGATAGCAGCACTGGCTCGAAACATCAGTAGAACACAGTGAGTCATTGTACAGGACAAATATGCACTCACTTACATCTAAGGATACTTAATTAAATCGAATGCATGGCGCATTCTTTAGGGATTGATCAACCCTGAGAGCTTTTTGTTATCGTTTATTTGGATACCCGGATAGCCCGTCTTCACTGCATCAGCATTCAATCACCATCAAACGATGACTAATAATCGAATGCATGGCGCATTCCTCAAGGATTGATCAACGCCGTGAGCTTTTTTTTATCGTTTATTTGGATACCCGGATAGCCCGTCTTCACTGCATCAGCCCAGCAAAATTTTCTTTTTTTTTTTCGGCGTTTTGCTGCTTTAGCTGTTGTGGTTTCCTGGACTCCCGAGGTCACCCTAGCCAAAGTCTACCCCAGATCGTTACCATCACAGGCAGTCGCCGCCCTTGTGGATCAGATTTGCCACCATGTGACTTGTTTCACACCATATTGGCTTACTCTTCGCTTGGCCTTCTGTTTGAAACGTCGAACTCCTTCGCAGCTTGGAAGACTCTGCTGGAGAGTTGAATCTTCCGTTGTACATCACAATCCGACAGCCGTAATACCTCTCAGCTACGATGAGGAGGTAAACCGAAGGAATATGTATGTGTATGCGTATATATATAGTTATATATATATTATATATATTATA